>NW_006499973.1:5053092-5085086 GCF_000471905.2 Amborella trichopoda | reverse complement strand
GGATGAGAGGGTGACTAAGTACTCATGAGATGGGGCAGTGGCCAAGTGGTGCTAATGGTTGAGCAAGTGGATATTTGAACGTATTTTTCATCACCTTGGTCCTTAGTAGGAAGCAGGTCTATAAGGCCTACGAAATAGTGAAAAATACCAGACAGTCTCAGAATAGCCCCAGAATTTCTCAAGATCATCATCAGCACTTCAAAAGACCACTTGACAAGTGTCATCATGATCAGACATGTCTAAGGCAGTGAACACAAAGCAACAATTTTTGGAAAATTGGCCTCTAGCACCCTGAAACAGACCCTACAACTGGAGATACATTTTTGGTGTCTCAAATCTCTGTTGGACCATCGCCATTGGATCCGGTACAGTCGGAAACCCCTATGGGCCAAGTTTCGGCTTGATCAGGCACTCCAGAAAAACGATATGAGCAAAACATTGAAACATGGGATGCCGCACACTTTTCCCGTATGGCATCACTATACCAAACACCATTAAAGGTGGATGTTTTTACAATCACGGGCAGTCACTTTTGGGGCCCATAACTCACTCGTTCCAAGTCAGATCGCTCCCAAATTTGGTGAGCGTATTCATCTCTTCAAGACGAACAATTCGATATGTGGCACGCCCCGAGACAATATCCGAGCAGGGAGAAAAGCTAGAGAGAAATTGCTGATTTGTGAAGAAGTTACAGAAAGTTCAACAGCGACGCTCCTCGCTCGGTGAACCAAATCACGACGCTCGCACAACGAATCAACGCAAAACCAATTCCATTGTGTGCATAAGGTTCAAGTCTATCATTGGACTGAATCACATATATGATGGGCGGTCAGATTTCATGCGCGAAGCCAATGAAGTTACTGAAATTCTGGCTGCTGGATTCTAGATTCCGGCCAAAACTCAAAAGTTGCGAAATCTTCGTTCGGGCTCCAAATCGCGTTCCAATTGTTGCCACGTGATCGTGATGACATGCTTAGTGCACTACGATGAAGAAATCGCATAAAAACATTAAAGATAGATCACACTACCAATCCAAAGTTTTCAAGATTCAAACAAATTTCAAGTCTCGTGATCATGACTCAAAAATATGATTCATGGCTCGAAGTCGGTATCAAAATAATAGCCATGTCAAGCCCTATAAGAAAAGAATAATATTTCGATCAAATGAGCATTAGACCAACCCCGACTCAGCCATGGAAGATCACGTAAGTTCTCGAGTAGCTACAGGGACTGTTCTGAAATTCCACACATTATTAAGAAGGGGTAAAACAGTCCTTTTGCACCCATTTTTAGAATTTATTTTAACTTAATTAAATCTTAATTTTTAGCAATTCGGTTTAATTTTGATCAATCCACCCATATTTGGGCACAACTCTATATAAACAGGCACAACCTCATTGTAAAAAGTACCCCCCACCACCTCTCAGTCTTGAGTGGATTCTTTGAAGATTCAATAAAATTTCGATCCCTTGCTTGAGCTTGTGAGTACGTCTCGGAGAGAGAGAGAGGAGAGGGAAGGAAAGGGTCGGTACTTTTCAGGTAGGTAACTTTCTCTCTCCACCCCTCTCTCTCTTTTATCTCTCTCTTTATCTTCTCTCTCTTCTCTCTCTCTCTCTTCTCTCTCTTTCTCTTCTCTCTCTCTCCTCTCTTTCTCTCTCTCTTTGCCTTTATCTCTCTCTCTTCTTCTTCCCATCTCTATCATTTTGTTTCTCTCTTGTCTTCTCTTCTCATCTCTATCTTCTCTAACTTCTTGTGTCAACTGATGAGAACTAGCGTCAGTTGATCTTCTCTTCCTTCTTCTATCAGTTAGCAAGACCTAGCACTGGTTCGTCTTCCCTTCTTCTCTCCATCGGTAAGACCTAGCGCCAGTTGGCTTTCTCTCTCTTCTTTTGTCAACTGGAGAGACCTAGCACCGGTTGGCTTTCTCCCTCTTCTTCTATCAGTCGGCAAGACCTAATACTGGTTGGTCTTCTCCATTCTCTTCTTTTGGCAACTGGTGAGACCTAGCGCCGATTGACCTTCTCTCTCTTCTTTTATCAATCGGTAAGACCTATCGTCAGTTGGCCTTCCTTCTCTTCTTCTGAATGCTAGCGAGACGTAGCACCGGTTGGCTTTCTCTCTCTTCTTTTGTCAACTGACGAGAGTTAGCATCGGTGGGCCTTCTCTCTCTTCTTTTGTCAACTAGTGAGGCTTAGCACCGATTGGCTTTCTATCTCTTCTTCTGTCAACTAGTAAGACCTAGCGTCGATTGACGTTCTCTCTCTTCTTCTGTCAACTGGTGAGACCTAGTGTCGATTGGCTTTCTCTCTCTTCTTCTATCAACTAGCAAGACCTAACACCGGTTGGCCTAATGCCAGTTGGTTCTTTTCCTCTCTCTCCCATCTTTTGATACAGTCGGCAATGTCCAACGCCGACCGCATCTTTTCTCCCTTCTTCTCCCTCATTTCTTCCTTCTTCTCTCTCCTTCTGACTGTTCACTTATTCTTTTTAAGCCCTACTCTGCTACTCTTTTGTTCAACTAAAAGGGATGGAGGTTAGCCTCTCATGGTAGTCCTGTTGTCTAGCCATAATGTTGTTATGCCAGGAACACTTGGCTCACTTTACTACTACAACAGACTGACCATTGTGCCTGGCTAGTTGACATCAGTAATAACATCTAGTAGTGATTCCATGAGCCGGTCTTAGTTACTGAGCCTGTTTTGCTACCACGTTAGGTCAAATATCCATTAGCTTAGTCATTTCTCTGATCATCTCGCTTGGTCGAATTTTTCTCTCCCCCCGTCTTTCTTTCTTCTTCTTGAATGCGCATGCTTGTGTACGCTCATCAGAGAGGAAAAGGGTGAGGTCTGACCCACCTGTCCCGTAACCTTTGCCATATATATATTTGTCATTGCAGAAAAGCAAAAAATAAGAAGAATACTAGCCATGGGAGGCGATTCCAAACCAGTTTTATTACTGGGGGCCTTTCTTCATGATCTAAGAGGACACCCCCGCGAGTCAGCCTGAGTAAGTCCCGAACCCACCTTTTAAATTCCTCTCTCACCGGTTGGTAATACCTGCCCCCTTTTTCGAACGAGGTTCTCGAGAGAGCGATCTCACAAACGTTCCGAGTCTTCCCCGAAACCCGAGATGCGTGCTGCCTGATCCCGCAAGTATCCGAAAGGCAAGATCGAGGCACCTAACCAGCTTGGCGACTCCACTAGGGATTTACTACCCTTTAGTCGGATTGTTCTTGTTTGGTTAGTTTCTTCTTTATCTGCTTTCATCATCTTTTCACATTCACTTATGGCTGTTGGGTTCTATAACCCATTCATCCAGATCAGCGATTTTCTTATCCCCTTATTCGAGAGTGTTCTTAGGGAACAAGGTCCTTCGACTTCGTTCCCTACCATCCTCTTGAGCAAAGACCCCTTGTCTTGCTCCTAGGTCTTAACCTGAACTGGTGTGAGGAGGGACTTGAAGGTCCCTCACTCCCCATCTCTTCGCTCTGGTGGAAATTCCACCAAGGCGCCTTGCATGGGCGACACTTATGTTTTCGCAAATAGCATGCACTCAGCCACCTGCAAGTCACTTACCAGTCATGTTTCAGAGGTACGTAGGAGGGCTGCCCAGTCCCTTTCTGCAAAAGGCAAGCGAGTTGCCATTGCTTCTGTGGGTCGCCATAAGGCTACTCCCCACATTCCTACACTAAGGGTCTCTATCCTTAGAGGCTCAACATAGAGAGGAGGAAACCCCATGGTCTCGACCCCTTACACACACCACAAGACTCGTGGGTCACCCACTCGAGTCACACTTCGGGGCAACCCTTCTATTACCTTGAGTTTGTGTCTAGGATCGAACCTTCTGAGGCCAGATCCTCCACATGCCACTCATGTGCATCTCACTACTCGGGGAAATGCCATTATTGCACCAACCCGAGTACACAATAGACGACCTCCTCGTCCTTCTCCTATACACACACAAGCGCACCCTGTAAGGGGTAGGCTTGCACCTGTTCTCTTACAGACACCTGTCCGTAGTTCTCGACCTCTTAAGGTTAGCTCACCTGCACAAGACCGGGTGGACCCCCAGGTCCCTCAAGATCCTTCTTCAAGGGGTGCACATGCGTTGCCATCTCAGGCCTTCCCTCATCCTCGACTCAAGCCCCCTCATGAGTCAACTCTGCTCCTACTCGCTCCTTCTTCATCGAGCAAGCACCTTCAACCTTGGTACTTGAAGGTTTTCCCAAAGAGTACCATTCAGAACCAGCCCCAACACTTTGGTCATGTCTCTCGAGCTCATAAGAGAGCTCGGGGCATGGATCTCACAGAAGATCGAGTCCTTCATCCTCCCCGGCCCAAGATGACTCCAGTTCCTGACCCTCATCCTTTACCACACTTGATGGAGACAGCTCTCTCCTGTGCAAGAAGAGTTGACCAACCGCGACCTAGATCACAGTTTTTGTAAGAGGTCCATCATAACCTCAAGGTTAAACATGATAGAGGTCTACAAATTTCGACTAGGGAGGCAACCAAGGCAGTCAAAATACCCAATTTTGACAGCCCTCTTCACTTGAATCCCTTCTACCCCCTTCAGATGATGCAGCTTAAAGAAGAGCTCTATGAGCCTTGTGTTGTGGTTATTGTCGCAGAAGAAGACCCAGCTACTCAACAACCACGGTCCCAAGATTGTCGTGAACCAGTCCCGCAGCCATGGTCCCAAGATCGTCGAGAACCAGTCCAAACGCGATCTACGTACAAAAGTCAAGTTTAATCGGGGTATGCTGACCCCTTACTGACCGACCTACCATGTCCGACCCGTCAAGCTCGCAAACCTTCTATGCCACTAACGTTGACCTTCCTAAAGAAATGGTTCGCGTAATGGTCGTAAGCAAGCCTAGTGATGCGCCGGAGGATCGCATGAACAAGTTTGAGGATATGGTGAGCGCGATGATGGAAAAGATCGATCGTATTGATGCTGCACGCCTATCGGCTAGCCATGAGGTCAATTCCCATCACTCTGATGGTATACCTCCACGGCAGCCTCCTCCATCTACCTTGCAGGGCAATTCTGTCCCTCATCCGGTCTCTCAGTCTGTTATTAATGCTATGGTCACCCATAGCCTAAAGAACAAAAAAACTCTAGGCATAGAGGGGATCGATGCCTTATCAAAGACCATACCCCTCCTATATTGATCAAGTCTCGTTCCCCTCAGACTATAAGAAAGGGAAGTTTCCTCTATTCAGTGGAACCACCTCCCCAAACCAACATATCGCCCACTTCCAGGCGGCATGTCGGGAAATGGCAGCTAAGGGGAGACTTCTTCTCCGCCAGTTCGTTGAGACCCTTGATGGTTCTGTATTTCAATGGTATGACCAACTTCCTCCAAACTCGGTGCATACATGGGAGGAGTTGGAGAAAGTGTTCTATCAATGCTTCTATGAGGTCGAGAGAGAGGTTCAAACCATCGAGCTTCTCACCATGACTCAAGACCCTAATGAGCCTATAGATCAGTATATATCAAGATGGAGAAACTTGGCTTCCCGCCATCCTAATCATATGCTTGAGAAGGAAGCAGTCCAAACTTGCTTGTGGAATATGCGACCTAAAATCGCTCTACATGTTGAGGCCTCCAATCCGACCTCCATGTCAGGGTTGATCTCTAAATTACTTCGCATAGAAAGTTTGTCACACCATCATGGTGCGACACGACAACCATCTACACGTTTAGCAAGTAACCGGGGCAATGGTAGCTCTCGAAATAACACACGGGGCAGCCAACAGAAAGGGGTAATCAGTGCAGGCGTCATGGTCACTCAATCAAAGAAGGTTTCCCCCAAACTTTGGACCTCTCTAAAGGGGTAACCGTGGCAACAGTAACACCTCAGGCTAGTAAGCAACAACCGTCGTACAATAGGGTACCTCCACCAGCCAACTTTGATCAGAATGATTATTTCTCCAGGCATAGGAATAAGGTCTATCCCTTCGAGAAGGAATGGGTCCTTGTGTTGTTCCAGTAATTATTAGAGCATAATATGATCCAGCTTCCAGAAACCAAGTTTCTCGAGCAATCTGACCTTGACGATTAGGCAAATTATTGTGCTTACCATCGGAGGATTAATCATCCTATGGATGATTGCCACACGCTGAAGGACATCATTGAGGCCTTGATTCAAAAGGGTCAGATAAAGCTTGAAGACCTAAAGAAGGCCTTCGTGGCAGCTGTGGCCTCCCATGTTTTAACCATCTAGGAGGAGGATCAAGTGCCTGGAATTCTCTACACCTTCTTCATTATAATTCTTCAGGAAGGATAATCACACCAAAGCAGGCAAGGCAACCCCTACACCTTGTTAAGGGGACTAAAGATTGTTGGTGTCCATACCATCAGATAAGAGGTCATTACTTGCCAGAATGCACAACTTTCGTTGACATATTCGCGAAGAAGATGCGGAGCATCAAGAATTCTACAATCTTCTTGTTAGTGATCCTCAAATCATTTCCTCATAGGGGCAAGAAGATCTCACAAGGCAGGACCTTCCCATCAATGACTCTGACCCTACGGAACCATCAACTTCCCAGCCATGGATGATCTTCCATGGCCGAAGTAGACTCAAGTCTTTGAGGCGAGAAGCAGTTCATCAAGCTAAGGTTGTTCGCCAGCCCAGCGAGACAAATCACACATTACCTCGGAAAACCAGAAAAATATGGGCACCACCAAGAGCTACTAGCCGAAGAAACAAGACCTCTCAACCCATAGTTGAGCAGGAATTTCTCAGGCCCCTTCCTCCGTTGCCAACTTTGTTGGACTTCATCCATGACACAATCTTTTTTCCTTCTTCATCTTGTCAAGAAGACGTCCCCATGACATCTTCCACTCAGCACATGTCCGATGAGGGTGACGATGTTGAAAGCACTCCCCAACGGTCTGAGCAAGGGAAAGACCTAAAAGATCCCCTGCACCCGTCCAATCCTGGTGATGACGTAAAAAGCTGCCCAAATTGGTCTGATGAGGGGAATGACCTTAAAAGTCCCCCACTTTCCAACCCTTCTCCACCTTCTTCTCCTGCTTCTCATTCTCTTATGTCTTTTGCAGATACGACCTTGATATGCGCAAAGTTTGAAACTCTCTATTGGGAATTCGAAGGAATCAATATAAGCATGACACAACGGAAGCGATTGAGAAAGACCTTGGCAGAGGCCGTAGGATTCTTAACAGTTGTTGACGCCCTAACAGCTAAAGCCAAGGCAGAGCCACTTTCATCAAAGAAGCCCCAGTGGCCCCTTCAGCCTAACTTCGAGCAGAGATTGAGAGAGTCAAGGGGACAAAGATTTTATTCTCAGGAATCTTGCCACATGGTGCAAATTTCAAGAGCAATACCCACCAAGGGGCAGATTAATCTCAGATTAGGGAGGACATTGTAGCCTCCACCGTAAAAGTCAGGCACCTTGAACTTCTCCAGTCTGCCACTGCCCCCTAATCTAAAGACTAGTCTGCCTATCCTACAACTCCCTGAGCTCCTTCCTAATCCCAATACATCTATTCTCCAATTCCCTAAGGATCCTTTGACCCCATGCACTCAGCCTCTCCCAAAGCCTCAAACTTCCATCACTCAAACTAAGCCCTTGTGCAATTAAGTCAGCTAATCAGCCAAAATAAACCCTCTTTACCCAAACATGCTCCTCAACCCAATATACCCACCAAACCAGTGGTAGGACCAGAAGCATACGGCCTTGATCAAGAGAAGGTGAAATATGATGTGATAGGTCATCTACGGAAGCTTCCAGCCCTTCTCAGTGTCTACGACACCGTCATGCTTTCAAAGGATAACTGGATGGCTTTGGTTCAAGCTCTCTCTAACCTAGAAGTGTACGAGACCGAAGTAGAACCTATAGAGGTAGACCCGGCAATTCTACAAGGATGTATGCCAATCATCTTTTCAGAAGACTATCTGCAGTTAGGGGAAAAGTTTCATAATCACCCTCTCTTTGTTACTGGCAAATTGCATGCATGCTACATCAAACGAATCATGTCAGATGGACGGTTGGCAGTCAACCTCATTCCAAGAAGGATCCTTAGTTGATTAGGGTTGGGGTCCGAAGACCTTACCCCGACCCACATCATAGTTCAGAGGTTTAACCAATCAGGAGAGAAACCAGCTGGCACAATACGCCTTCTTTTAAAGATTGGTAAGCTGAACTATTACGCACAGTTTCATGTAATCGACATCGACACTTCTTACAATATTCTCCTCGGTCGGTCATGGCTCCATGATCAGGGCGTGGTTCTATGAACATTGCATCAATGTTTCAAGTATAGTCGAGATGGGAGACAACATACGGTCTATGCTGACAAAAGACCATTCCTTGTGGCCGAAACTCACTATATAGATGTAAAATATTATTTCACAGATCTGGCATCACCTCAAAAGCTGAGAGAAGAAGGTCATGAGTCTACAAGCTAGATGGTGTCCTTGTCTCATGAAGATGTTGAGGATGTTGGGAGGACATTAGTGAACATGTTGAAGGAAGAGGAAAGGCAGGGCAGAATTTTACCCCTAACTACCCTTCATTTCAGCATCCAAACTATCATCCCTCAAGAAACTCCTTCTTCATTAAAAAAAGAGTCCTTACCCTCTGCCACCAGTTTTAAGCCACCTTGGCTGGAAAATGAACCAGTAGTCATTTTTGAGTCTCTTCTGTCACCACCATAGTTTTCGACTCAATTGTGCCATCGAGTTCGGAAAAATCTATGATCAAAGAGGCCTCCATGGCCTTCCTTTGAGCCATCTCCATCTCAAGGCCAGTGAATCCTTCCTTCAGTATTCGCATTGCCTCCTGAACTTCAATCATTCTCTTAAAGCTTCCTTGCGCCTCCTTCTTGAGGTCCTGTTGACGGCCAGCTATCAGGGCCTTCTTCTAAATACAAGCATCTATCTTCTCGTGACTGCACAAGATTAACTCTTCCATGGGGGCTACCCTTCTAGTTTCTTCCTCGCGATGCAGCACTTCTAACCTCCTGTTCTCCAACTCATTTAGAGTTGCATCAAAATGAGAATGCACCTCTGGCACCATCCCCACCACAGTAGTCCCAGCAAACTCCCTCAGCTTGTCCAAATCTTCTCCCAGCTCATTGAAAGGTAGCTCCTTCAAGCCTTGGAGGCCTTCTTTAATCATGCTGAAAACACCACAAAAAACAGGCCTGAACGGTGCTGTTGAGGCCACCATTGCGGAAGACACCTCGACCTAAAGGACTGAGCTTGTTGAAGTGATGGCCATTTGAGCCACTGGTTCCTCTTAAACAAGGGCAAATCCTAGAAATTCTTGCCCGTCAGGCTCATAAGCAGCTCCGGTCTCAATCTGCACAAGCTATTTGAGGCCAGCCTCGCTGTCTTGACCCTCTCTTATGGGGACCTCCACTTCAATCTCAACTGGCTCGAGAAGAACCTGTTTCCTTTGCTCTTCACTCTCCTGAACTTTCACCTCAGCACGAAGAATTCTAATCATAGTTGATGGGTGTCACGTGAATCGAGAGAGTTGGCATTACAAAAATGTCTAACCGTCGGCCTGTTGTCTGCGTATGATGATCTAGGTGAATTAGCATCATGAGGATCTTTAACTGCCAGCCGATGGGTGTCACACGAATCAGGCAAGTTAGCATTACAGAAATGTCTAACTGTCGGCCCTTGGGCTGCATACAGAGATTTAGGTAGATTAACATCACAAATATTTCTAACCACCAGTCGATGGATGTCACGCGAATTGGGTGAGTTAGCATTACATAAATGTATAATCGTCGACCTGTGGGCTACATACAGCGATCTAGGCGGATTAGCATCACGAGGATTCTAACCACCAGCCGATAGGTGTCACACGAATAAGATGAGTTGGTGTTACGAAAACGTCTAACTGTCGGCATGTGGGCTGCATACCTCAATCTAGATGGATTAGTATCACGAAGATTTCTACCCACCATCTGATGAGCGTCGTTGACAACTGAGGGTGGAACTCGTATGATTAAAGGCAAGAAATGGGAGCCCTGAGGCAAAGGAATGGAGTGCCGAGTCGACAGAGGTTGTGGCTTAGACCTCGCAGGAATAGCTCTGCCACTCTCCTTTAGTGCCGGAATGACTGGGTTCGCGGAATACAGAGGTTGCTTCTGTCTTTATCACCAAGTTCAAGAATTGCCCCTTTTCTTTGGCCTTTGCCAGCCAACTCACCCCTGGCAATGGCTTCCTCCACTTGGCCCTCACCTTCAATAGCCAGAACTTTGGCCACAAAGAGCTCGGCTCCTCATCTTCATGACTCGAGACCATAGGAACAGCAACCTCTTGATGCTAGGGCACGTCATCAACTCCAGGTTCTTCTTCTTAAGCTACAGCCCCTACCTCGGTCGGGGCACTAAACTCCTCATGATTGGAGGCCACATCAACATCAGAGCCCCTCTTTGGAGCAGTTGCTTTGGGGCTTTCATCCTCCTCAATCTCCATCCTAGCCGCCTCTGACTCAGGAGTTGCCCTGGACTCGAGGGCTCCTCCCCAAGCTTTAGAGTCCCCTCCTGATCAAAAGCAATGTCAATAGGCTCAGAGCTCTCGGAGTCATCTGCCTCGGTTCCTGAAGAAAAAGAAAACATTTTAGTAGAAGATGAAGATGGTTCAGAAAGCACAAAGGGGATACTAGAATTCTTAAAAGATCAGAAGAGGAAGGCTACCTCCTAATTCTGACACCACAGGGAGCTTGTCTCTCTCCACCTCCGAGTACGCCCACTACCTGAAGACACTGCATGGGTGTCTGCAGTAGACGAGCACTTTCTTTTCTTTCCCCCTGCTGGAGTAGGAGCTACTGCCTTAGATCCACCCCCTTGAGGAGGCCCTCCGCCAATTTGTTGTAGGGACCGCTCCCGATTAGGGCATTCAGGTCCTGTGGTGGGCGCTTCTCATAACCAGGGACTTGTCACCCCTCATCCCATTCGAAGATCGAGCTAAGATTGTCGAAGAAACTCCTAATCATCGTCTTCATCGCAAGGAAGTCTGGCGAGTCCTAGTCAACTTCTATCTCGCGTGGAAGCCTTAAACCTTGCTAGTTGGAGGGATAGTCCAAGACGAATACCTCACCAGGAGAAGGAGCATCCGCCAGCCTCCTTTGTCGGGTGTCTTGGGGCCAGTTGCCATTCACTCCTTTCCAAGGGTGATCCTTCTCCCAATAGCCCTTACTGGTGATTCTCCACTAGTTCGCATATGCCTTGGTTGTTCGAACTCTCCTACCGATGTGAGGTAGCACGTATTTGCTGGTCTCTGTCATTTCAAGACACATGGACCAAGCAGTTCATATATGTTCCGGCAGCCAACACTCCTGGAAAGTTCCAAGCTCCTCTGCCCTCCCCTTATACACCTTACTTTGGCGCTTCTTGAAGAATACCGAGAAGCGGTAGCTTTGGTCAAGCCCGTGCTGACAGGCGCAGTGGTGGGGGAAATATCCCTCTAATCGGGCACTGTGTGGAGTCTGATAAGGTAAGACTCCCCCTCTGATGCTCAACATGAACATGAGTTCCTTAATCGTTGTCGGGGCACCGTCTAGCTACTCCCCCATCTCATCGATGAAAGCACAGTCAGTGAATCTCCTGATCGGAAAAGGGACTCTCCTCATGTTCAAAGAATCATTTTCGCATAGACCCCAAGCTTCCCTTGGGGTCTGGAAGATGGCCCTCTGGTTCACTATCTCCATCAAGAAGGGCCACAACTTTTTGCCTGAGCACTGATACTTGACGTAGGTGTCAGGGAAATAAGCCCCTAGCTACCCGTACATGTAATGCACATGGAATGCAGTTTTAAAATCCTCACGAAAAGCTTCTCCTCCTATGATGTCGTTCCCTCCCTCCTTGCCCTTATAGGCCTTTCCACAGGAAATGGCCCCAAAGCCATGGTATTGTTGCAAAGGACTGGCTGAGCAATGGCATCCTCACGCCTTCTTGCCATGTCTCATGCCACATATAGTACCCCTGGGCGAATGTCATCCCCCCAGCCAAGAAGCACAAATTTGCACAAGAATAAGGCCAGGTAGGCAGCCAAGAAGCCACAAATCCTAGACGTGACAGCTCGAAATCAGTCATGCCGACTAACAGTCGTCACCATGTCCTTCAGCATCGCCTCACACACGCGCGACTGATAACGGTACAATTTCCAAGGACAATGGTTCACCTCCAGCAACCGTACACCTTCCCCATGACAGTTCACCTCCTGCAGCCATATGGCCCACCTCCCGTGGTCGTTCGTCTTCCACCAGAATTGCTCCCACACGGTCAAAAACTCACTGAAAAACTTTCCTGCCTGTCGTTTTGGCTTGGACTTCACCAAAACCTCATCGAGAAACCTCTGCAACACCACTAACAGTGTTGAAAAGGGTGGAGATAACCCCGGTAAAACTCTTGAAAGTGCCCAAAAACATATGCGACTCCACAAAAGTGTCGGAAAACTTCCACAATCGTTGGGAAACCCCTTAAAACCCCCCCAGAAAGTCCTTAAGATGTGCATAAATACTCATTGATGTGTTTTCTGCCTCTTCCTGAAAGAAAAGCGATAGCTGGAGCCTCCTCTACCTCCCGAAAAGATTCCCTGAAAGCTCTCCTTTCCCTGCTACTTTCTCTGCAAACTCACCAAATTCTTGGCGAAGCTTGTTCAACGAAGGTCTTCTCAGCAAGACCCTTGACTGGAAGCCTGCTGCCTACCGAAGAACCTTCCCTGCAGAGACTGTTGCTGAAGTCCCACTGCTCACCGGAAACTTCAAACGAGCACTCTCACCTCACGGTTAAAAAAAACTTATGCTTAATTTTTTTTTAACTTTGGTGAAAATAAGGGAAAACAAGATTTTACCCCCTTATATAAACTACACCGGCCTCAAATGCCCTTAACAAATTGGGAAGTCCAGTTGCATCCAAGGGAAGCCAAGCAACAACAAGTCGGGTGGGGCTTTACAAGATTCCCGAGGTAACTCTCATCAATCCATTCCCAGCCTCAATTGACACAGCACCGGGTGGTGCAGCACCAGGTGAATTTCCAAAACAACCTTAGTGCCTGTTGACTTAGTACCATGCGTGTTTCTAAATTCATCCCCAACGCCAGTTGACACAGCACCGGGTGAATTTCCAAACAACCATAGCGTCAGTTGACTTAGCGTCGGGTGTGTTTCCACATACAACCTTAGCGCTGGTTGACTTAACGCTGGGTGTGTCTCTGAAACGACCCTAGCGCCAGTTAACTCAGTGTCAGTTGACTTCAGATAATATCACGGGTCATTTACAATGCCAGCTGAGCATCGCCGGTTGTGTTAGAACTCAGCACCGGTTGCGTAGTGAGAACTCAACACTAGATGAAATTTCGCAATGAACCATGAACGCTACCCATGACGCCAGCCGTATTTCAAGCAGTGTATGCCCTACCACTATCCCTAGTGAACTTGCACCCAGGCTGTAGCACCTAAATTGTGACCTCCCCAGTGGAGTCATGAGTTGTCTCTTATCCCCCACTTGGAGTCACACCCATACTACAGCCCATCATCCTCAATGAAGTTAGGGTCATTCTCACCTCCCCAATACCCAGTGGGTTCGCTTCACACTAAGCTACCTTTTCCCTAGGGAATCGAGTTACTAGTCATAAAGTCTCATCTTTCGCCCCAAAGAGTACCTTACCCCCTTAAAAACCACAGCAAGGTCCACTTTTTCTGGTCATCCTTCATTAGGTCACCATTTCCACCTAGTCCTCAGTTTGTGAATGGTCTTAGCCATGTTATCCTTAGGGAGTCAGATTACCGTCCACAGGGTTATTCCCCATGGAGCTCAACCTATATGGAAATCCACACAATGGTCCATGCTGCATGACCCTAAACTGCACATCCCTAGTCTAGACACACCACCCTAAACTCTGCGGTCCAAACTATACGACTTTAAACTGTAATGGAAGTCTAGTTGCACGACCTTAAATTGCATGGTCCTAAGTTGTATGACTTTAAACTACATAACTATCGTCCTAGCTATGTGACCTTAAACTGCAGAACCATGGTCCGAACTATATGACCTTAACTGAAGTGGAGGTCTAGTTGCATGACCCAAAACTACATGGTCCAAACTATATGGCCTTAAACCATCGTCTACATCCCGGTCGCATGACGTTAACCTGCACAACAGCATGGTCCGAACTATATGACTTTAAACTGTAGTGGAGGTCAAGTTGTACAACCTTAACTGCATGGTCTTAATTGTATGACTTTAAAATTGCATAATCACGGTCCAACTATATGACCTTAACCATAGTCACGTCCTGGCTGCATGACGATAAATTGCTTTGCCCAGGTCAAGGAGGCATGATCATAAATTTGCCCCCACATATGCGCACACGCCTTTATGTGCACTTTCACACATGCCTTTCCTAACCTACCTGTTAGTGTGCACGTATCACCTTCATTACCTCCCCATGAGTTGATCACCCTACATCACTCCCCAGTGAGTCTCACCCATGCTCACAAAATGGCAAACCATCCCATCATCCATACTCGTTGTAAGTTAGTGGGTCACCATCGTCCACTCGCCTTGCATACATCACCCATCTCTTATGGGTAGCCTCGAGCCATCTCCCCAAGTGAGCCAAACCACCACCATACTCACTCCATGGCCTTCACAGACTGCTATCCATCACCATTACGGTCTAGCTGTATGACCTTAAACCATAGCGCACGTCTAGGTCACATGACATTAAACTGTTTTGCATGGGTCCTGGAGGCATGACCTTAAATACGCCCTCACAAAAGAAAAAAGGAAAAAAAAGAAAAGAAATAACGGGCATGGTGTATACCTGAACAAGGGAACGCTATGAGTAAAAATGACGGATGGGCATGGTCACAAAACCATGTGTAAAAGAGTTATGTGAATAAAAACCAGGCACGATGAAAACTCGAAAGGGCATCGTGAGTGAAAATGGACAAAAGGGGTGGACATGGCCGAAAGGTCATGGGTAAAAGAGCCCCAAAATAAAAAAAGAGAAGTTGGTGAAAACCATCTCTATGGGGCTGCTTCCCAAGTTCAAGCGAAAATTCGCAAGTTCAAGCGAATGTTTGCAAAGGATGCTTGGACCAATAAATAGGTTGATGCAACATTCGCTTCCACAGGTGACTTCAGTCAGCACTCCCTCCATCGTCAAGACGTCTAACAGGGTGTAGACGTTAAAATCATCCCTAGACGTCCTTCTTCCGTCCTGGGTGAATAGGTAGCCCTGTCGACATCACTTTTTAGTCCTGGGTGAAAAGGTAGCCCAGTGGACATCCTTCTTCAGTCTTGGGTGAATAGATAGCCCAGTCGATGCCCCTCTTCAATCCTGGGTGAACAAGTAGCCCAGTCGATAGCCTTCTTCGGTCCTAGGTGAACACACAGCTCAGTCGATGTCCTTCTCCAATCTTGGGTGAATAGGTAGCCCAGTCGATGTCCTTCTTCAATCCTGAGTGAATAGGTTGCCCAGTCGACATCCTTCTTCAGTCTCGGGTGAATAGGTAGCCCATTCGACGTCCTTCTTCAGTCTTGGGTGAAGAGGTAGCCCAGTCAACGTCCTTCTTCAGTCCTAGGTGAATAAGTAGCCCAGTCGACATCCTTCTTTGGTCTTGGGTGAACAGGTAGCCCACTCGACATCCTTCTTCTGTCCTGGGTGAACAGGTAGCCCACTCGACATCCTTCTCCAATCCTAGGTGAACATGTAACCCAGTCGACATCCTTCTTCAGTTCTGGGTGAACAGGTAGCCCAGTCGACATCCTTCTTCAAGACTGGGTGACAACATAGCCCAGTCATTATTCTTCTTCAAGGACAGTCTCCCCATGCATGAAGTATGCATGCCTTCTTATTCTCTTATGGACCTTCTCCCCATGCATGGATTATGCATGCCTTCTTCTTCTCTTATGGACCTTCTCCCCATGCATGGAGTATGCATGCCTTCTTCTTCTCTTATGGATCTCCTCCCCATGCATGGAGTATGCATGCCTTCTTCATCTCTTATGGACCTTCTCCCCATGCATGGAGTATGCATGCCTTCTTCTTCTCTTATGGACCTTCTCCCCATGCATGGAGTGTGCATGCCTTCTTCTTCTCTTATAGACCTCCTCCCCATTCATGAAATGTGCATGCCTTCTCCTTCTCTTATGGACCTTCTCCCCATGCATGAAATGTGTATGCCCTCTCCTTCTTCTATATACCCCTCTCTCCATGAGGCTAGGTGACAATGTAGCCTAGTCATCATCCTTCCAAGGTAGAAACTGATAAAGCCAGGGCCAAACCTGCCAGAGACTTCAGATCGCCTAGCAGGGACGACCAGACCTTCAGGATCAGCTAATAGAACCTGCCCCCGACTGGACTCGGTAGATGAGACCAATAGTGGTACTCTGATCGTAAAAAGAAAACCTGGTGTAGCAGCAAATAAACGCCTCCAAAAAGTCTCTTCTCCCCCCAAAGTCTCCATGGACAGGCTCACGAATAATGCATCCCTACGTCTGAGCAGCCTAGTTACACCATTATGTGAATCTCCTCGATGTTCACGTGGTCTTGTGGCTAGGAAGGAAAAATAAAAGCCAAAGGAAACGTTCCGAATGATAGTCCTTCTCGCTTCTCTTGAAGCACAACATTCGACAGGGCAAGCTGTTTGAACATATTTTTCATTATCTTGGTCCCTGGTAGGAAGCACTTCTATGAAGCCTATAAAACAGTAGAAAATTCTTGATAATCTTATAATGGCCCCAGAACTGCTTAAGATCGTCATTAGCACTTCAAAATACCACCTGCCAAGTTTCGTCATGATCAGACATGTCTAAGGTAGTGAACATAAAGAAATAATTTTCGAAAAATTGGCCTCTTGCACCCTAAAACGGATCCTACAACTGAAGCTATTGGATCCAGCACAATTGAAAACCCCTATGGGCCAAGTTTCAGCTTGATCAGACACTTTAGAACAAAGATATGAGCAAAACATTGAAACAAGAAAGGCCGCATACTATTCCCGTATGGCCTCATTGCACTAAAACACCATTAAAGGTGGCTGTTTTTACAATCATGTGCATTCACTTTCGGGGACTGTAACTCACACATTCTAAATCGGATCGCTCCCAAATTTGGTGACCGTATTCGTCTCATCAAGATGAACAATTCGATATGTGGCATGCCTCGAGATGCTATCCGAGCAGGGAGAAAAGCTAGAGAAAAGTAGCAGATCCGTGAAGAAGTTGCAAAAAATTCAGCAGCAGCAAGCCTCGCTCGATGAACCAAATCATGTTGCTCGCGTAGCGGATCGATACAAAACCAATTCCATTGTGTGCGTAAGGTTCGGGGTTATCATTAGACCGAACCACGTACATGATGGACAATCCGATTTCATGCATGAAGCTGATGAAGTTACTAAAATTCCAGCTGCCAGATTCTAGATTCATGTCAAAACTCAAAAGTTGTGAAATCTTCATTCGGGCTCCAAATCGCATTCCGATTATTGCCACGCGATCGTGATGACTGCTTAGTGTGCTATGATGAAGAAATCATAGAAAAACATTATGGAAAGATCGCACTACCAATCCAAAGTTTTCAAGATTCAAACAAATTTGAAGTCTCGTGATCATGACTCAAAAACATGATTCATGGCTCGAAGGCTCGAAGTTGATATCAAAACGATCGCCATGTTGAGACCTACAAGAAAAAAATAATCTTTCAATCAAACGGGCATCAAAACAACCCCAGTCTGCCATGAAAGATCACACAAGTTCTCGCGTAGCCACAAGGACTGTTCTGGAACTCCGCACATTGTTAGGTAGGAGAAAAACAATCCTTTTGCACCCTTTTTTAGAATTTCTTTTAATTCAATTAAATCTTAATTTTCAGCAATTAGATCTAATTTTGATCAATCCACCCATGTTTAGGCACAACTCTATATAAACAGGCACTGCCTCATTATAAAACGGACCCCCCACCACCTTTAGGTCTTGAATGGAATATTTGAAGATTCAATAAAATTTCAATCCATTGCTTGAGCCTGTGAGTACTTCTCGGAGGGAGAGAGAGGAAAAGGGCTGGTACCCTTTGAGCAGGAAACTTTCTCTCTCCTCCCCTCTCTCTCTTTCTCTCTCTCTTCTCTCTTTCTTCTCTCTCTTTCTCTCTCTTCTCTTTCTTTCTCTCTTTTCTCTCTTTTTCTCTCTCTTCTCTCTTTCTCTCTCTTGTCTCTCTTCTTGTCCCTCTTCATCTACCAGTCAACGACACCTAGTGCCGGTTGGTTTTCTCTCTATTCCTCTATCAGTTGGTGAGACCTAGCATCAATTGGAATTCTCCCTCATCTATCAGTCGGCGAGACCTAACATCGGTTGGATTTCTCTCTCTTCCTCTGTCAACTGATGTGACCTAGCGTCAATTGACTTCTCTCTCTTCTTTTGGCAACTGGCGAGACCTAGTGCCGGTTGACCTTCTCTCTCTTCTATCAACTGGCGAGAGCTAGCACCGGTTGGCCTTCTCTGTCTTTTTTTAGCAACTAACGAGACCTAACGCTGGTTGACCTTCTCTCTCTTCTTCTGTCAACTGGTGAGACTTATCGTCGGTTGGCTTTCTCTGTCTTCTTCTATCAACTGATAAGACCTAGCGTCGATTGACGTTCTCTCTCTTCTTCTGTCAACTGGTGAGACCTAGTGTCGACTGGCTTGCTCTCTCTTCTTCTATCAACTAGCAAGACCTAACGTTAATTGGCCTAATGCCAGTTGGTTCTTTTCATCTCTCTCCCATCTTCTGATACAATCGGTAATGTTTAGTGCCGACTGCATCTTTTCTCCCTTCTTCTCACTCATTTCTTCCTTCTTCTCTCTCCTTCTAACTGTTCCCTTCTTCTTTTTACCCTTACTCTGCTACTCTTTTGTTCGATTAAAAGGGATGGAGGTTAGTCTCTCATGGTAGTCCTGTCGTCTAGCTGTAATGTTGTTGTGTCAGGAACACTTGGTCTGCTTTACTACCACGACAGACCGACCATCGTGCCTAGCTAGTTGATATCAGTAATAATATCTAGTAGTGATCCCATGAGCCGGTCTTAGTTAACTAGCCCGTTTCGCTACCACATTAGGTCAAATATCCATTAGCTTAGTCATTGCTCTGATCATCTCACTTGGTCGAATTTTTCTCTCCCCTTGTCTTTCTTTCTTCTTCTTGAATGCGCATGCTTGTGTACGCTCACCAGAGAGGAAAAGGGTGAGGTCTGACCCACTTGTCTCGTAACCTTTGCCATATATGTTTGTGATTACATAAAAGCAGAAAATAAGAAGAATACGAGCCAAAGGAGGCGATTCCGAACCAGTTTTATTACTGGGAGGCTTCTTAGTGATCTAAGAGGGCGCCCATGCGCGTTAGCCCGAGTAAGTCCCGAACCCACTTTTAAATTTCTCTCTCATCGGTTGGTAATACCTGGCCCCTTTTTCGAACGAGGTTCTTGAGAGAGCGATCTCACAAACGTCTCGGGTCTTTGCCGAAACCCGAGACGCGTGCCGCTCGCTCCCCCAGGGATCCGGAGGACGAGATCAAGGCACCTAACCAGTGGCACGCACAACACGACAAGTGGAAAACACTCTTCATGCACGTCAGAGCCATGCGCTGTGCCTTGACCCCTCTTTAGCCGGCGACTCCCACACAACATTGCCCATCCTTCAGCTCATGCGCACAAGTGGTGTTACCCCCTCTATCCCCGTGCGCCTTCTCTCCTTCTCGTCTATCGTCGTGCGGCTTCACTACGCCTACCACCTTGTGCTTTGCTTACTCTACCCCGCGCTCCCATCACCACGCGCCTCTCCTGTGCTTACCTGCTGTGCACACCATCGCCGCGTGACTCACACTGCCATGCGCCTCATTGTCGCACAACTCTTCTCTCCTTCTATTGCCATGTGGTCCATGCGCTACTTATCACGCCGTGCACTCAACAGGTCGGGATAGTCCGGGTCCTTACTGCAGTACACTCCAGTAAAGTTTTCTGGCCACATGCCTCTTGCTCAATGGAGTTATAGACCATAGGCTCAATTGCCGCTGCTTTGACAACATCATTGATGAAGGTCATGGAGCCTTTATTCAAGTTCGCTTCATCTTTCAAGGCTTGGGTATCCTCGTCATCTAATGAGAATCTGAAACTCTCACAAGATGTTGAGGCCACTTGATCATCATTGGGAAAGCATTTTTCGAGACACGAGGCAAACACGTGATTAGCCTCATAAGGAGCCATGACGTCTTCAAGACATGGAGGCCGTATGTAGTCAACCTCACAAAGAATCATGGCATTTTTGAGAGCTGGAGACGCCATTTCATCTGGGTGGTCAACAAAGGGAATGCTGTCCATCTCATCCTCTATCAGGGAATGATTTTCCTGGAATGAGAGTGACAACACTTATCAGAGGTAGGAGTCATGAGGACGGGGGATGTCGCCCATCAGAATTGATCTCTTCATCACCAAACAAGAATGTGAAACGAGGCCGTACTGTCTTTGTCAAGAGTGCATATGCAGCATGCATGACATGGGGGAAGCATGCAGCTGGCTTTGTGAGGAATCACAGTGCCTTCAGGGCATGGAGGAGTCATTTCAATGGGGCTATTAGCAGGGGGAAATGACTCTCATCATTGGAGGGGAAGTCTTCAATCACTTTCTTTTCTTTGACCATGAGCTGAGTCTTCAATGTCTTGGGCTTCTGGCCCCATTTTTGGGCCTAACCATGATTTGCTTTCTTTGTGGCTAAGTAGAATTGTCGTCGGGCAAAGGCGAACTATTCTTCCAACCCATTCTCATGATTGCCCTTGAAACTGGATGAAGTGCTAGATCCATGCATCTGTGCACAGTGCAAAGGTGTGTTAAGGGCGGGTGGTGAGATTGGAGTGTGTGAGCCCCTTGAAGAAGGACTTCAGGTGACTTGGGGGTCAACCCGAGCTCGAGTAGCATGTTTAGGCTTAAGAGGCCCAGTGCCGTGAGCTTGTGTGTGTGATTGGATGGTCGTGTGACCATCCCTCACAGAATGAGCAGAAGTGTGCTGGGAGGGGAGACTAGGAGGTTCCCCTTCGTGTGCTCGGGCAGGCGCAACAACAAGGCTGCCCTGAGCAAAGCAGTGCATATACAAGGGGTGTGCAAGGCTGGGTCTAAGAAGAGCCTAACCCTGACAATGTTCCGAGGTAACCTAAGGGTTGCTCCGAGTGGTAGCTAGCATGGATGGTCCACTAGCTTTGGTGGGTGTGTGTGAGGTAGTGGCTTCAGAGCCACCTCCTCCTGGTGTCGAGCAACTTGTTACAGGGGCTCATGGTGATAGAGAATGAGGGGTAGCCTCACAGCGGGTAGGAGCAACAAAAAATGAACTGCCAGTCGCGGGAGAGGGAGAGGCGGCCTCCGGGCTGCCCTGAGCAGTGGGACCTGCAAGTGAGTTGTCGATAGTAGGATGCATGTTGTGTGTGGTGGCATGTGCGCCACAAATGCAAGGTGCATTAGCAAAGGGTCCACCATTGCAAGGCGGTAGGGAGCGAGGGACTTTTAAGTCCATCCTCACCTCTTTTCAGGTGATGACCTGGGAGCGTGACACATGGTTGATGCTCAGGAGAAAGGTTCGGAATGAGGTTCGTGGAACCTGTTCTCGATGACGACTCACGAGTGTGGGGATTATGAAACCCGACTCGGATGAAGGGGTTGAGCAACCCCAACGATAGGTGTTTGTATAGTGAGTAGGAATAGAAAGAAAGGAATGCCAAACAAGAACGATCACACGATGGGGTAGCGTGTCCCCAGTGGAGTCGCCAAGCTGGTTAGGGGCCTTGATCTCGCCTCCGGGTCGGGATGACTTAGTGGCGTGGTTTTGGGTTCGAGATCGACCTGTGACCAGTTAGCTCACGTGGGTCCGTGACACGCTCGGGTTGACTCATGTGGGCGCTCTCTTAAATCACGTTGGAATGCCCCCTGGCCTGTGGCTGGTTTGGAATCACCTCCCTTGACCTGTTTCTCCTTTCCTGCAAACACACACACATAAAAAATATAGAGATGTGGGTCATAGGACCCCACCTTGCTATAAAGAGATAAAGGAAGTGAAAATGAGAGAAGAAGTTCGACCAGATGACTCGACTGACATAGTGGCTAGACTAGTAAGGTGACTGACTTAGCGTGGCAGCAAGACGGGCACGGTAACTTAAACCGATATGACGGCTTAACTACTTGACATCAAAATCAAAACCAACCAGTCTGACACAAAGGCCAAGCTGACATGACAGCAAGACGGGCATGGTAACTCAGACCGGCGCGATAGCAATACTGCTCAATGTCAAAGACTCGCATGAGCACAAGACTCAACTTGGCTTCTGGTCAAACAAGCGATGAAGAGAAAGAGAGGAAGTGAAGACTAGCTCGACTCTCGCTAGGTCTTCCAAAAGAGACGAAAGTGAAAATAAAAGTGATGGTGAAATAAAAGTGATGAAAAATGAGATGAAAGGAAAATGAAAGAGGTGAATTAAAATAAAATAACATTAGAAAATAGAATTAAAATAAAAATAGAATGGGTAAAGGGGTGAATTAAAAATGAAATGGAGTTATGAAAATAAAAGGGATGGAAGAAACTACAATAAGATGAGATATTTAAAATAAAATAAATGAGTGAAATAGAGTAAGGTATGGTGGGATAAAATAAGTGAAATAAAATGAAATGAAATAAAGGAAAATAAATTGAAGTAAATGAAATGCAAGGAAAGGAAGGAGTAAAATGGAATAAGATAAAAGGGAAGGGGTGGAAGAAGTAAAATAGGATGGTTTAATAAAATAAAGAAAAAAAAAACTTTAGTTGAGAAAGAAAGTCAATTAGTGTCTCCTTTTTTTAAAAAAAAATTTAATGTAGAGAGAGAGGGAGAGAGAGTGTTTCAATAAAGTAAAATAAATGAATAAGTTAATTAAGAGAGAGAGACGTTGGGTTAGTGGGTGGCTGGGCTATTAGGCTTATGGCGTAAAAAAAAAGTCACGACGGGTTCCTTTTGAGTGAAACGAAACGAAAAAACGAAACGAAAAGGGGGTTGAAACAAAAAGAACGAACAAACGAGAAAACAAAGTGAGAATGGGCTTCATAGATGGGTTTTCTTTTGTGGGTTTTTTTTTAGAGAGAGCGGAAGGTTGCAGCAGGTGGGAGTTGCAGAGATCATGATGGCGAGGATGGGGGAGATGACTGCGTGAGGTGGAAAAGAAGAGATCAAGATGGCGAGGATGGGGGAGATGACTGCGTGAGGTGGAAAAGAAGAGATCATGATGGCGAGGATGGGGGAGATGACTGCGTGAGGTGGAAAAGAAGATGGTGGCGGTGGTTGGAGCAGCAAGATGGATGCAATGGGGTGAAAGCAGGCTGCAGAGGATAGAATTGGGCGGAAATGGCAGAAGACAAAGAGAGAGCGAGAGGTCGCTGTGGGGCAGTGGAGACGATGGGAAATGGCAGAGATGGCAGGCTGGGTGGAGAAGAGAGAAAGGCAGATGGAATTGGCTGAGATTGATAGTTGCAGAGGCTATGAAGAAGAAGAAGGGAGAGAGTAGTAGAGGTGAGGCGACAGTGGAGGAAGGGGAGGGAAGAAAGCGTTGGGCTGCTAGTGGCAACGATGAGAAGTAGAGATGGGTAGAGACGGTGGCTACTGTGGTGGTTGTAGCAAGTGATTGAGAGAGACAAGGGGGAAGTGATGGCTGCGAGAGTAGATGGGGTTGCAGGGAGTTTAGAGAGACGGAGCAGCAAGGTGATGAGGAGTTACAGAGGTGGCAGATAGAGAGGAGGCAAGCGAGTGGTGGTTACAAGCAGGATTGAGCACGACGGAAGAGAGAGGAAGGAGGTGGTGGCTTGAGCTGCTTACTGTCCGACAAATTAAGTGGAAGGAGGCAAAGCAAGGATGGAGGCTGCAGATGAGAGATGGTGGCAGCGGAGTAGTGATCATGGCTGCATGAGGAAGCGGAAAACAGAGGCTGCAACTGGGATGGAGCCGTGAGATGGGTGCACAACAGTGGACTTGCTCAGCAGTGGTGTCGGGGATCTCGGCAAGAGAAGAGTGGTGCGCGACCATGGTGGTATGCGGGAGTTGTCGCACATGGCAGTAGGGTAGAAGTCGTGCACGACAATAGGGTACAAGTCGTGCAAAGCGTTACGGTAGAAGTCATGCACGACGTTAGGGTGGAGGTCGTACACGACGTAAGGGTGTAGGTCATGTACTACGTTAGGGTGGAGGTCGTGCATGGCGTTGGGTTTCGTTGCACACGACGATGAGAAGAAAAGTTTTGGGAAATGGTGGTTGCGTGGGACAACAGAGGGTGAGAGGGAAAAGGGGAACGTGAGGGTGCACAACAGGGTTGATGTGAGGGATCATAGCAAAAAAAGGATTGGTAGGTGGACATGAGGGACTACTAGAAAAAGAAAGAGAAGGTGGACCTGAAGGTGCATAGAGAGCAAGTGGACGTACATAGAGCCCAACAAAAAAAAGGCAGAGATAGGTGGACATGAGGGACCACCAGAAGAGAGAAGTGAAGGGTGGTCATGAGGGACCACAGGGAAGGAAAGAGGGAAGAAGCGAGGGAGAAAGAGTGAAACACGGATGGCCGCTTATGCTGCCGTCCATGAAAGAGGAGAGAGAAAGAGGGAGAAAGAGAAGAGAGAAGAGAGAGAAAGAGAGTTACCTTAAGCCCAGGGGTACTGATCCAAAAATTTCTCTCGCCCTCTCTCTCGAAAAAACGTGACCCAACAATGAAGAAAGATAGAAATTTTATTAAACAAAGTGGGGTCCCTTACATTAGGTATAACATGATATAAGTAGACTTTCACCCAAACATGGGTGGATTGATCAAAATCTACCCTAATTGCTAAAAACATACAATTATTTGAATTAAAGAAAAATATAAAAATAAGGGCAAAATGACGATTTTCCCCTGCCCAACAATACATAAAATTCCAAAACAGTCCCTGCTGCACCCATGAAATGTGTGTGATTTTCTTAGGCCAATTCGGGGTTGCTTTGGCACCTGTTTGGCCAAAAGATGATTGCCTTCTAGTTGGGCTTGACATGATGATCAATTTGATACGAACTTCTAACTACAAACCATAGTTTTTAGACTACGATCATGCAACTCAAAATTTGTAAGAAACTTGAAAACTTTGAATCAATATAGTGCTCATGTCTTGATGTATTTCCGTGATTTCTTTACTGAATTGCATTGAGCTTGCCGTCACAATCGATTTATAATAAATGCAGCTCGATTTCGTGCTCGAACGAAGATTTTACAATTTTTGAGTTTTGGCTGGAATCTGAATTCCGGTGGCCGGAATTTTACAGCAACTTTAACACCTTCGTATGCCAAATCCAACCGTTCATCATGCACGGAGTTCATATTAGACATAGCCCTGGACCTTATGTACGTAATGAAATTGGTTTCGCATCGATCGGGTACGCGAGCGCCGTGATATGGCCGCTCAAGTGGGTCGTGCTAATGCTGATTTTTCTACAACGTTGATCTCGAATCACCAACTTCTCTATGGCTTTCTCCTTGCTTGGACGTTGTCATGGGCCGTGCTACATATCAAAACGCTTGTCTTGACGAGACAAACTCTCTCCCAAAATTTGGGATCGATTCGACTCAAAACGAAGGAGATATGATTCTTCAAAATTGTTTTTCGTGACTGTGAAAACCAGTCTCCTTTAATGGAGATTGGTGTAGGGAGGACGCACATAAATAGTGTGCGGCCTCTCCTTTTTCAGTCTTTTGTCTATAACTTTGTCTTGGAACATCTGTTTAAGACAAAATTTGACCTCTAAGGGTTTTCGACCTTACCGGATCCAATGACGATGGTCTCATAGCCATTTAACGCTTTGTTAATAGAGTTCCAATTATAGAGTCTGTTTCAGGATGCTAGACACCGATTTTTTTGAAACTGTTTCTTTGTTTGCACTGCACAATGGCGGTGGTCTAGTTCCCTATTGTAGCCGCTAGCATAGGGCTATAATGAAGGGTTCTTCTTTAGTGCGAAGTAACCACACCCAAGTCACCAAGTTGGAAGCTTTATTTTTGGTACAATCTTGGTTTGCAAGTGTTTTGTGAATGCGCGAGACTAAACTGTCACCGGCTCTCTCCTTATTTGCATGGGCTCATGTAAGTACATAAAAAATGACATACAACAACATCACCAACATTGGCACCGCCGCGCACATACCACCCGCTAGCAATTTCCACACTAGCTTACTCCACCACGCACACTCATCTCTATAGACTTCCTGGAAGCCCGACCGCCATAATAATGAATCGGGGTAGGCGGCAGCCTATCCTGACCTCTCAAACCGTTTCGGGTCACTCTCAACCCGAGCGTAGTGCTGGTGCCTCTAACATTACCCACGCCATGCATGTCAACTCTATAGCTTGGGGCAGCCCAAAGACTGACCCTAGACCAACACGCGGCTTCCAAGGGAAGTCCCCCAAACAAACGCACTTGCATCCAGGAGGCCTCACGCCTCATCGGCTAAACGGCCAGTTGTCACACGCACCCTAGCCCTCACCACACCAGGAACTAGCCCTGTGGCCACCCCAGAAACCACTGCAGATCGTGCACACACATGCAGGTCCAAGGAAGCTCTCGGCTGTGGGGAGGGATGAGCATCCGCCGCTCTTGCCATCACTTCTGTACCACTCATTGCATGGTACTTAAAAGAGGTTCCCATTGAGTATCGTCCTTCATATTCCTCTCTCTCTGCATGAGTGAACTAGCCCTCTCGAGAGGACTCAGAACAGAGAGGAGCCCTTAATGGCGATCGTGTAATGCCCCGAGCATGGGGGCAAGAACCCTAGAGGAGCAATCACCACCCGAACTGGAATGACATTCATGATCGAACAACAAGACACACATCTAAATAGAAGACATAGGATCGGGCACGGGACCACCTCTCACAGCTCCCCTTAGCCAAAGAGGCGACCTTCCCCTCCTGCCGGCTTGACCCGACCTCGACCTCGAGAGGACCAAAGTTTTCCCAGCCATGAAAACACACACGACGGTAGGAGTTTGATAAGAAGGGGGTAATGCCATGGGTGAAGAGAGAGAAGGGGGTAACACCGCGTGTGAAGAGAGAGAAGGGGTAATGCTTTGTGTGAAAAGAGAGAAGGAGTAACGCTGCATGTGAAGAGAGAGAAGGAGTAATGTCGCGGGTGTAAGAAGAAGAAGTAGTAGAAGAAGAGATTTACACAAACGACAGTAAGATGGGGCAAATGGGCTAACGTCGTGCATGTAACGCCGTGTGTGTAGCGTCGTGCGTGTAATGCCGTATGTGTAGCACCGTGCATGTAGCGCCGTGTGTGTCACTGCCGTGCATGAACAAGACTGCCACCTGCCAGTTGCATACTGCCACATACACCACTTGTCTTGTGGCATGTGTGGAGCTTGCCACTTGTCCAGCCTTGGGCTGACAACCCATCCAGTAGGGTACTTTAGCCTCTCTCTCCCCTAACACCTTTCACTTTCTCACTCTCTCTAAAGCCTCTCAACTTAGAGCCCCTTTGTTAGCCTTGCTTTCCTTTGAAAAGCCCTTGGTAAAAGCTTGAAGGAGGACTATGGAGGATGTTTTGGAGATACTAGTGCATCTTAGGTAAGTGGGTCAACTATCTCGTAGGTCCTTAAGCATGGATTTAGCATGAATTAAGTGTAAGAATGAGCATGAGTAGATGCATGAATAGTGGATGTATGTGTACATAGATGCATGAATAGTGGATGTATGTTTACATAGATGCATGAATAGTGGATGTATGTGTACACTGTTATACCATGATTTCCATCACTTTAGCTTGCATTTGCATGCCCAAAATGAGTAACAAATCTTCTTTGCTTTTCATGGAAAACCTGTGATTAAGTGTTTATATGTATCTAATGGTCAATAAGAAGGTTTTATGTTAAGATGTAGCATAATTTGGGATTAATTGGTTGTCATTTTGAATAATGCTACAACTGTACTGTAATTTCCTAGAAGGTTCTATGTTTTTGTCATCTACTTTTGGCCTATCAAATGAGGTCAAAATTACCTCAATTCACTGCTATTGAAAATATATCAGTGTCTACTAAAATGTTCATGTTTGAATCTTACTCAAACTCTTTATACCTGAAGAGTTATGCTTCAAAATATGCAAGTAGGTCACTATTGAAAGATTTAGTAAAACTTCAGAACTGATATCTCCGTTTGTTTGAACACATTTTTCAGCACCTTAGGTCCCTGATGCGGAACAAAGAGGAAGCCGGTCAATAAAGCCCAGGCATACTGTGGAGTTTTCATCAGTCTCAAAATTTCCCTAAAATGGGTGGAAATCTTCCTAAGGACTCCAAAAGGCCACATGTAGAGTTTCATCATAATCCGACATGTCCAAGGCAGTACATACAAAGCAATAATTTCAAAAAAATCGGCCTCTAGCACCCTGAAATGAACCTTGTAACTAGAAATTTATTTTCGATGCGTAAACTAGCTATGGGACCACCTCCATTGGATCCGGCACTGTCAAAAACCACCTTGGGGGTCAAGTTTCGGCTCAAACAGATGTGTCAAGACAAAGTTATGGGTGAAATATTAAAAAGGGGTAGGCTGCACACTATTCTCGTGCGGCCTTACTGCACCAAATCACCATTAATGGTGACTACTTTCGTAGTCACGAATGGTTAAGCGCCTCCATCTCGCCCTCCAGATCCTCTTAGAGATCGGGTGGAACGCGTCTCGGGTTTTGAGAGAAGACCCAACACGTTTTTGAAATCGCTCTCTAGGGAACCTCGTTCGAGAACGGGGGCAGGTGTTACTAACCGGTGAGAGAGGGATTTAAAGGTGGGTTTGGGACTTACTCAGGCTGGCTCATGTGGACGCTCTCTTAGATCATGAGAAAAGCCCCCCAGTAATACAACTGGTTCAGAATCGCCTCCTTTGGCTTGTATTCTTCTTATTTTCTGCAATCACAAACATAGTTGGCAAAGGTTATAAGACAGGTGGGTCAGACCTCACAATTTTCCTCTTTGATGAACGTACACAAGCATGTGCATTCAAAAAGAAAAAGAGAAGAAAGACAGGGGAGAGAAGAATTTGACTGATCGAGAGGATAGAGCTGTGACTAAGCTGGTGAGTGATTGGCCTGACATGGTAGCAAAACGGGCTCAGTAACTAAGACTGGTTCACAGTATTACTACTAGACGTCATTACCAGTATTGACCAGCTAGGCACGATGGTGAGTATGTCATGGCAATAAACAGGCCAAGTAATCCTGGCGCAACATCATTATGGCTAGACGACAGGACTACCATGAGAGGCTAACCTTAATCCCTCTTAGTCTAACGAAAGAGCAGCAAAATGATGGTTATGATGAAATAAGAGAAGAAAGGAACAAAAAGAAGGAGAGAGAAGAAAGGAAGAGAAGAGTATGAAAGACGAGAGGATAAAAGAGAGAGAGGGAAGGAAGATGCAGTCGGCCCTAAGCATTACCGACAATGCTAGAAGGAAGAGAGAGAAAACGTAGTCGGTGCTAAGCTTTACCGACTGTATTATATAGAGGAGGAGAGAGAAAAAATGCAGTCGGTGTTAGGCTTCACCAACTGTCAGAAGAAGAGAGATAAATCTAGTCGGTGCTAGGCTTCACCGACTGTGACAGAAGAGAAAAGAAAGAAATTCAGCTGGTGTGAGAGAGGCTAGAGAAGGAGATCGAGCCGGCTCTAGGCTTCGCCAACTACAATAGAAAAGGAGAGAGAAATCCATATGGCGCTAGGCTTCACCAACTATGGCAGAAGAGAGGAGAGAGAAATCCATTCAGCATTAGGCTTCACCGACTGTGACATAAGAGAAGAAAGAGAAATTTAACCGGTACTAGGCTTCGTTGATTGTGACAGATGAGGAGAAAGAAATCCAACCAGCGCTGGGCTTCACCGACTGTGATAGAAGAGAACAGATAGAAATCCAGCCGGCGCTAGGCTTTGTCTACTGACTTTAGAAGAGAAGGAGAGAGAAATCCAACCGATGTTGGACTTCGCTGAATGGCTTCAGAAGGTAGAAGAACGGATGGAGATAGAGATGAGAAGAAGAGAGAGATAGAGATAGAGATGTGAAAGAGGGGAGAGAAAGAGATAGAGATGAGAAGAAGAGAGGGAGAGAGATGAGATAGAGAAGAGGGAAGAGAGAGATTGATATGAGAAGAAGAGAGAGAAAGAGATAAAGATAGAGATAAAAAAGAAGGGAGGAGAGAGAAAGAGGGGAGGAAAGAGAAAGTTACCTGCCCAAAGGGTATCGACCCTTTTCTTCTCTCTTCTCCCTCTCTCTCTCCAAGATGTACCCACAAGCTCAAATAAAAATAAGAATTTTATTGATTAATCCAAGAAGAATGAATCCGTTTTTTTGTACAATGAGGCAGTGCCTGTTTATATAAAATTGGGCTAAATCGTGGATGTACGCCAAAAACTACCTAGAATTGAAGATAATTATGATTTAATTGAATTTAGAGAAATTCTAAAAATGACTGCAAAAGGACTGTTTTGTCCCTGCCTAACAATGTGTGGAATTCCTGAACAGTCCCTGTTACTGCCCGAGAACTTGCGTGATCTTCTGTGGCTGACGCGAGGTCGTTCTGATGCCCATTTGATCGAAAGATTATTGTTTTCTTGTAGGGCTCGACATGGTGATCATGTTGATACCAACTTCGAGCCATGAATCATGTTTTTGAGCCATGATTATGAGACTTGAATTTTGGATGAATCTTTAAAACTTCGAATCGATTGTGTGCTCATTCCTTGATGTTTCTTTTTTATTTCTTCATTGAATCACACTGAGCATGCCGTGATCATGTTGCAACAAACGTATCTTGATTTCGTGTTTGGATGAAGATTTTGTTGTCTTGAGTTTTTAGCCGGAATCTGGACATCCGACAGTTGGAATTTATAGCTGCTTTGACACCTTCATGTGTGAAATCCAACTGTTTATCATACCCAAGGTTTGGACCAGAGATAGCCTCGGACCTCACGCACATAGTGCAATTGGTTTTGTACTGATTGGGTATGCGAGCGTCATGATTTAGCGGCTCAAACAAGGAGTGCTGCTGCTGAATTTTCTGCAACTTCTTTCATGGATTAGCGACTTTCCTTGAGTTTTTCTCTATGCTCAGGCGTCGTCACGGGGCGTACCACATATCGAATTGCTTGTCTTGATGAGACGAACACGCTCACCAAATTTGAGAGTATTCAGACTTGGAATGAGTGAGATATAAGCCCCAAAAGTAACTGCCCGTGACTGTAAAAGCAGTCACCTTTAATGGTGTTTTAATGTAGAGTGGCCACACGGTAATACGCCTTTTCGGTATTTTACCCGTAACTTTGTCTTGAAGAGCTCGATTAAGCCAAAACTTCACCCATAAGGGTTTTCGATCGTGCCGAATCTAATGATAGTAGTTCCACAACTGTTTGATGCACCAAACATATGGCTCTAGTTACAGGGTCCATTTCAGGGTGCTCGAGACTGATTTTGCTGAAATTGTTTCCTTGTGTTCATTGCGTTAGACATGTCTGATCGCTATGAAACTTGGCAGGTGGTCTTTAGAAGTGTTGATGAATATCTTGACCAATTATGGGCACGTTCTGAAACTATTAGGAATTTCCATTGTTTCGTGGGCTTTATTGACTTGCTTCCTATTAGGTACCAAGGTGGTGAAAAATACGTTCAAACAGCTTGCCCCGTCGAATTTCGTGCTTCAAGCGAAGCGATAAGCACAATCATTTGGAAATTTTCCTTCGACGTTTTCTTTTTTTCTTCCTAGCCACAGGACCACGTGAACACCGAGGAGATTCACATAATGGTGTAACTAGGCTGCTCAGACGTAGGGATGCATTGTTTGTGGGTCAATTCGTGGAGACTTTAGGGGGAGAAGAGACATTTTTGGGGGATCTTATCGAAGTCCTCACCCTCATGCGGACTGTTGGTGATTCTGAAGCTGAGGATTTTGTACGGACCTCGTCAGTT
>NW_006499973.1:4973518-5052680 GCF_000471905.2 Amborella trichopoda | reverse complement strand
TGGTCTGGGTTCGTTTCTTTGCTTTTGGTCGGAGCGGTATGCTGCTACACCATGTTTGCTTTTGACGTTCAGAGTACCACTGTGGATCTCATCTATTGAGTCCTGTCAGGGGCAGGTTTATTAGCCGATCTTGAAGGTCTATGCGTGCCGGCTAGGTGTGCTAAAGTCTCTGGAACGCTCCAACCTGGCTTTGTCAGTTTCTTGTCTTTGTAATGTTTGTTTCTAGAGTATGTTTATGACCTCGTGGGAATAATGTTCTTCCTCATGAGACATGTCTTGCCGTCTTGGCGAGTCTTCTGTCTTTCAAGTCCTTTTGCAACTGGACTCAGGCTGTCGAAAAAATTTCCTTGAAGCTCATATTTTTTGGAGTTTGGCATTGTGATACCAGGGATTTTTCTTTTAGTGAGGGCAGAGGCCGCTTGTTGTGGCGAACGCTGCATCAACCTATTTATTGGTCCACGTGTCCTTTACAGATTTTCACTTGACCTCGGGAAGTGGCATCGGAGAGACGGTTCTCACCGACATCTTTTTGTTTTGGGGCTCTTTCCACCCTTTTCATCCATTTTAACTCACGATGCCCTTTCGGGTTTTCACCATGCTCGGTTTTGTTTTATTCACGTAACTCTTTTACTCATGGTTTCATGACCATGCTCATCCGTTATTTTTACTCATGGCATTCCCTTATTACGGTATATACCATGCCCTTTATTTTTTCCTTTTTTTTTGTGAAGGCGTGTTTAAGGTCATGCCTCTGGGATCTATGCAAAACAATTTAACATCATGTGGTCAAGACGTGCAGTATGGTATAAGGTCATATAGCTGGACCGTAATGGAGATGGATGATAGTCTGTAGAAGCCATGGAGTGAGTATGGTGGTGGTTTGACTCACTTGGGGAAAGATGGGCGATGTATGAAATGTGAGTGTGGATGATGGACCCACTAACTTCCAATGAGTTTGGATGGCAGGATGGTTTGCCATTTTGTGAGCGCAGGTGAGACTCACTGGGGAATGATGTAGGATGATGAAAGGAATGAACTCACTGGGGAGGTAGTGAGGTGGTGCGCACACTAATTCGGACCAAGAAGTTTTGGGGTCATGCAACTAGACCAAGGCTGTGAAGTTTAAGGTCATGCAACACAGATCGTGCAATTTAAGGTCGTGAAACTAGACCTCCGCTACAGTTTAAGGTCATATAGTTTGGACAAAGCTGTGTAGTTTAAGATCGTGCAGTACGGACCGTGCAGTTTAAGGTCATGCAACTACACTTCCGGTACAGTTTAAGGCCATATATTTTGGACCAAAGTTGTGCAGTTTAAGGTCGTGCAAAATGGACTGTGATGGGGTCACCATGTAGGTGGAGTTCCATTAGCAATAGGTTTGTGAATGACAATTCGACTCCTTAGGGAGAAGATAGCTCGGTGTGAAACAAACCCACTGGGAATTGAAGAGGTAAGAATGACCCTAACTCCACTGAGAATAGTGGGCTACAGTATGGGTGTGACTCCTACTGGGGGATGACGGACAGTGACATGCTCCTGACTCCATTGGGGATGATAGGTCACGACTTGGGTGCAGTAGCCTGGGTGCAACTCTGCTGGGGATGAGAAGAAACGGCCTAGGTACTACTCCATTGGGGATAGTGGTAGGACACACAAGGCTTCAGCCTAGAGTAGGTGACAATAAGCTGCTTGAAATATAACCGGCGCCAAGTGTAGCGATAATGGTTTCTAGCGAGTATTCAATCAGCGCTGAGTTCTCAAACACAACCAGTGCTGGGTTGTTAAAAACTCAGCTGACACTGTGAACGACCAGTGATATTGTTTGAACACAACCGGCGTTAAGTTAACCGGCGCTAGGGTCATTTTGAAACTCACCCTATGTCAAGTCAACCGGCACTAGGGTTGTTTGGAATTCACCCGGCGCCAAGTCAATCAGCGTTAGGGTTGTTTGGTTTTCACTTGAAGCCAAGTCAATCGACGTTAGGATTGTTTGGAATTCACTCGATGCCAGGTATAGATCGATGAGAGTTACCTTGAGCCTCGAGTCAAAGCCCGACCCCGCTCATCATCGCTTGGCTTCCCTTGGACGTGACTGGAATTCCCAATTTGTGAGGAGCAATTGAGGGTAGTGTGGTCTATGTAAGGGGGTAAAATCCCATTTTCCCTCACTTTTCACCTAGGGTAAAAAAAACTTACGCAAAACTTTTCTTAATAGTGAGGAGAGGGTGCTCGGTTGAAGTTCCGACAAGCAGTGGGACTCTAGCAAAAGTTTTGCAGGTAGGGTTTTCTGCAAACAGTGGGATTCTCGGTGGTTTTGCAGAGAAGGCCTTCGGCGAGCAGACTTTGCCAGAAATTTGGTGAAGTTGCAAGGAAAGGAGTGGGAAAGGAGAGTTCTTCGGGGAGTTTCTCGAGAAACAGAAGAGGTCCTGCATGCAGTTGTTTTTTGGTAGAAGAGGCAGGAAGTGGAGCAGGGAGCATTTCCGCACGTCTTGGGAGTTTTTTCGGGGGGTTTGTTGGCTTCCCAACATTGTTAGTGGTGTGGCAGAGGTTCTTGGGGACCTAGGGAAAGTTTGCAAAAGTTTTCAGTGAGGTTCTAGTGACGTCCTGACAAAAAACACAGGCGGGAAAGTTTTTTAGTGGGTTTTCGACTGCGTAGGAGAAGTTTCAGTGGGAGAGGAATAATCACAGGAGGTGGACCTTCGTGGAACGTGTATTACCGTAGGAGGTGACCCGTCATAAGGAAAGTGGATGGTTGTGGGAGGTGAACCATCGTGGGAGGTGAACTGTCGCATTGACAGTGTACGGTTACCTCTTTCGTGTGACCATTAAGGCAGTGTGAGACGTGGTGACCGTTGGTATTCGATCATGTGTCAGGCGGCACCGAAGGACTTAGAGATGGTTGTCAGTCAACACAGCTGGGTTCGAGGTGTGACGACTAGATTTCATGGCATGTGTGAGAGATCTGATCACAACTGGTGCTGGCCTTTGACAAGCTCAACCGGTGCTGGGTATTAGCAATCTCAACCGACGCTAGTCATTGGCACACAACCGACGCTAGGCATTGGCAAGCTCAACCGGTGTTAAGTGTTGAAAGACTCAACCGACACTAGTCGTTGGCACGCAACCAGTGCTGGGCATTGGCAAGCTTAACCGGTGCTAAATTACCTCAATCGGGGCTAGTCATTTGCAAGCTCAGCTGGCGTTAAGTCCTTTATAATGTTTGGTTCGTCTTACCAAATCCCTGATGTGAAGAGGCTTCCAAGGGAGGGCGAAATTTGTGCCTATGATTTTACAGGCGACGCTTCATCAAGGGGTGAGCCCATTTGGCTGACTCAGCCTGTATGCAAACCAGAGTGGCCCCTCAATGTCACTTTTATTACTATCCGCATTTGTTTTGAAGTGCGTGAAAGTAATGACGATAATGTCCGTACTGAAGAAGGGGTGGCACTTCTTCATTGTATGCATAAGAACATAGCTTCCAAGGAGAACTTGCCTACATTAGGGAAGCGAATGGTATAGGCAAAGGGACTACTAAGGTGGTCAACAAAAGGTCTTCAGATTAAGGGGGAGCACCAATACTTGAAGGGATACTCTTCCTGGACTACTAAGGTATTAGCTTCGTACAAAAGCACTCTTGAACATGCTTCACTATTAGCAGTGATCCAGTGTTCGGGTAGCTACTACGATCGTTGCTCAATACAGTATTGCTTAGCAATGATCCAGTGTTCGGGTAGCTACTACGATTAGGGCTATGTATGACTAGTTCGTGCCCCGAACTCGATCATATTCGGTGGCGCTAACTTGGGAGATGAAGAGCCGCCTACTAATCTTAAAATGATCTTCGAGGCCTACCAATCAATTGCTTGCCGATCCAGCAATGGCAGGGTTACCTTCATGGAGTGGGTGAAATTCCTTTGTGGGGATTATCTTGAAGGTGGTCAGGGCACCCCGAAAGGGAAAGGGAAGGCAGTTGCAAAGGAGATGCCTCCCGTATATCAACCCGAGACCGATGATGACCGTGTCTTCTTGGTTGCATATTTGGCCTTAATTTTGTGCAAATTCGTGCTCCTTGGCTAGGGGGACGACATTCATCCAAACGTACTATATGTGGCAAGCGACGTAGCTAGAGGGCATGAGTATGCCCTCGCTCAGCCAGTCTTGTGCAAGATATACCATGGCTTGGGGGCCATCTCCTGTGGAAAGGCCTACAAGGGAAAAGAGGGAGGGAATGGCATTATAAGAGGAGGGGCTTTTCCCGGAGATTTTAAAACTCCATTCCCTGTGCATTACGTGTACGGGGTGGCTAGGGGCCTAATTCTCTGACGCTTACATCAAGCATCAATAATTCGGAGATAAACTGTGGCCCTTCTTGATGAGGATTGCCAATCAGAGGGCCATATTCCATACCCCAGGGGAGGCCCGGGGTCTATTTGGGAATGATTATTTGAACATGAGGCGGGTGCCCTTTCCGGTCGGGAGCTTCATCGACCATGCTTTCATTGATGAGTTGGGGAAGGAACTGAACGATGCTCCAACAACGATTAAGGAGCTCATGTTCATTCTGAGCATCAATGGGGGAGTCTTACCTTATCAAACTCTGCACAGTGCAAGCTTAGAGGGGTATTTTCCTCACCGCGTTTCCCATCAGCATGGGCTAGATCAAGGCTGCCCCTTCTTAGTGTTTTTCAAAAAGCGTTGGAGTAAGGTGAGCAAGGGGAAGACAGAAGAGTTTGGAACTTTCCATGCGTGTTGGCTACCAGAGCATATATGGATCGCTTAGTCTATGTGTCTAGAGATGACAGAAACCAACAAATATGTGTTACCTCACTTTGGCAGGAGGGTCCGCATGACCAAGGCCTATGTGAACTGGTGGAGAATCACTAGTAAGGGGTATTGGGATAAAGATCACCCTTGGAAAGGGGTGAACGGTAACTGGCGCCAGAATACCAGGTAAAGGAGACTGGCGGATGCTCCTGATCTTGGTGTGGTATTTGTCTTAGATTATCCCTCTAATTGGCGAGCTTTAAGGCTTCCACGAGAGATAGCAGCTGATGAGGCCTCGCCATAATTTCTTGCAATGAAGATGAGGACTGGGAGTGTCTTTGACAATCTTAGTTTCATCTTTGAGTGAGATGAGGGGCGACAAGTCCCTGGTTATGAGAAGCGTCCCCCACAAGACTTGAACACCCTAATCGGGAGTGGTCCTCACAGTAAATTGGCTGGAGGGTCCTCTCAGGGAAATTAGTTTATGGAAGCTGGATCATATTTTGTTCCAATAATAACCAGAACAGCACAGGTACCCATTTCTTCTCGAAGGGATAGACCTTGTTCTTATGCCTGGTGAAATAATTACCCCCATCAAGGTTGGCTGGTGGAGGTACCCGATTGTACGACTGTCGTTGCTTGCCAGCCTGAGGAGTTACCTGTGCCGTTCTTACCCCTTTAGAGAGGGTCAGAGTCTAGGAGGGAGCCTTCTTTGAATCAGTGACCATGACAACTGCACTTATTACTCCTTTCTGTTGGCTGCCCCGTGTATTATTCCGAGAGTTGCCATTGCCTCGGTTGTTTGCTGAACTTGTAGATGGTTGCCTTGTTGCACCATGGTGGCATGATAAAGTTTCTATGTAAACTGATTTAAAGATCAACTCTGACATGAAGGTCGGATTAAAGGCCCAAACATGTAGAGCGATCTCGGTCACATGTTCTGCACGCAAGTTTGGAGTGCTTCCTTCTCAGGCATAGGATTAGGATGGCGGGAAGCCAAATTTCTCCATCTTGATATAAATTGATCCATGGGCTCATCGGGGTCTTAAGTCAGGGTGAGAAGTTTAATGGTTTGAACCTCTCTCTCGACCTCATAGAAGCATTGATAGAACAGTTTCTCCATCTTCTCCCATGTATGCATTGAGTTTGGAGGAAGTTTGGCATACCATTGCAATGTTGGGCCATCGAGGGTCTCAACGAACTGTCGAAAGAGAAGTCTCATGTTAGCTGTTGTTTCTCGACATGCTGCCTAGAAGTGGGCAATATACTGGTTCAGGGGCGTGGTTCCGTTGAATAAAGGAAACTTCCCTTTCTTATAATCTGAGGGAAACGGGACTTGATCAATATACGAGGGGTATGGCCTTTGATAAGGTATCGCACCCTGTATTCCTGGGATTTTTTCTGTTCTTTAGGCTATGGGCGACCATAGTGTCGATGTCTGTCTGAGAGACAGGATCAGGGACAAAATTGTCCTGTGAGGTAGAAGGAGGGGGCTGTTGTGGAGGTGCACCATCATAGTGATGGGAATTGACCTCATGGTTAGCCGACTGGCGTACGGTGTCGATACAATCGATCTTTTCCATCATCGCATGCACCATATCCTCAAAGTTGTTCATGCACTCTTCCTGTGCATCACCAGGTTCGCTTACAACGATTACGCTAATCGTTTTTATGTGGAGGTCAACATTAGTGGCAACTGAGGGCTTACGAGCTTGAAGGGTCGTACGTGGTAGGTTAGTCAGCAGGGGGCCAGCATACCCTGACTGAACTCGACTCTTGTATGCTGATCGCATTTGGACTGGTTCTCGATGGTCTTGGGATCGTGGCTATTGAGTGGATGGGTATTCTTCTGTGACAATAACAACAACACAAGGCTCATGGAACTCTTCTTCAAGCTTCATCTTCTGAAGGGGGTAGAAGGGATTTGCAGACATGTATCGCATTTAGCTTTGAGCTTTTGATGGACCTCGCGCCAAAACTGTGATCTGGGTCACGATGGTCAGCTCTTCATGCACAAGAGAGAGCTGTCTCCATCAAGTGTGGCAATGGATGAGGGCTAGGAACTGGAATCATCTTAGGCCGGGGAGGATGAAGGACTCAATCTTCCATCAGGTCATTGCCCTGAGCTCTCTTGTGGGCTCTAGAGACATGACCAAAGTGACGGGACTGATTCAGGATAGTACTCTTGGGGAAAACCTTCGAGTGCCAAGGCTGATGGTGCTTGCTCGATGAAGGAGGAACAGGCAAGAGTAGGATTGATCACGAGAAGGCCCGAGTCTAGGGGAAGAGGGCATCTGTATTGACGACGTGTGTGCACTCTTTGAAGAAGCATTACGGGAGACCCGGGGATCATTCAGGGCTCGTACAAGTGATCTGGCTTTTGGAGGTCAAGAACTATGAGTAGGTGTCTGTAAGGGAATAGTTGTAGGCCTGCCCCTTAGAGGGTGCGCTTATGTGTGCAGAGTAGGAGAATGAGGAGGTCGTCTCCCAAGCAGTGAGATGCATGTGATCAACGTGCGCAGGATCTGACCTTAGAAGGTTCGGACTCGAGGTAACAGAAGGGTTGCTCCGAGGTAAGACTCTAGTGGGTAAGCCACGAGCCTTGCGGTGTGTGTGAGGGGTGGTGGCCAAGGGGTTTTTGCCTCAATGTATTGAGGCTCTAGGGATAGAGACCAATGGTGAAGAAATGTAGGGGGTAGCCTTATGGCGATCCACAGAAGCAATGGCCACTTATTTGCCTTTTGCAGAAAGGGATTGGGCAGCCTTCTGATGTACCTCAGGAACACAATTGGCAAGTGACTTACCGGTGGCTGGGTGCATGTGTGGGGCAATAGAAGTGATGCCGATGCAAGGTGCCATGGTGGAGTTTCCACAAGAGCGACGAGATGGGGAGTGAGGGATTTTTAAGTCCCGCCTCACACCAGTCTAAGTTAAGATCTGAGAGCTATACAAGGGGTCTTTACTTAAAAGAATGGTTGAAAACAAAGTTGAAGGAATGTATTCCCTAGAGACACTCTCGAATACGAGGATAAGAAAATTCCGGATCCGGATAAATGCGTTACTGAACCCGTAAGCCGTAATAAAATGTGAAAAGATAATGAAAGCAGATAATAAAAGAAGAAACTAACCAAACAAAACATATCCGACTAAGGGATAGTAAGTCCCCAGTGGAGTCGCCAAGCTGGTTAGGTGCCCCGATCTCGCCATCTGGATCCTCTTGGGGATTGGGCGGCATGCGTCTCGGGTTTCGGGGGAAGACCCAGGACATTTTTGAGATCGCTCTCTCGAGAACCTCGTTCGAGAACAGGGACATGTGTTACCAACCAGTGAGAGAGGAATTCAAAAGTGGGTTGGGGACTTACTTAGGTTGGCTCGCGTGGGCGCCCTCTTAGATCCCAAAGAAAGCCCCCCAGTAATAAAACTGGTTCGAAATCACCTCCCTTGGCTTGTATTCTTCTTATTTTCTGCAATCACACACATATATGGAAATGGTTATATGATAGGTGGGTCAGACCTCACCCTTTTCCTCTTTGATGAACGTACACAAGTATGCACATTCAAAAAGAAGAAGAGAAGAAAGATGGGAGAGAGAAGAATTCGATTGAGCGATGACTAAGATGGTGAGTAATTGGCCTGACGTGGTAGCAAAACCGGCTCGGTAACTAATACCGGCTCATAGGATTATTACTAGACGTCATTACCAGTACTGACTAGCTAGGCACGATGGTCAGTCTATCGTGGCAATAAAGCAGGCTAAGTAATCCTTGCATAATAACATTATGACTAGATGACAGGACTACCATGAGAGGCTAACCTCAATCCCTCTTAGTCGAACGAAAGAGTAGTAGAATGATGGTTATGATGAAATAAGAGAAGAAGGGAAGAAAAAGAAGGAGAGAGAAGAAAGGAAGAGATGAGTATGTAAGACTAGAGGATAAGAGAGAGTGAGGGAAGGAAGATGCAGTCGACGCTAAGCATTGCCGACTGTGCTAGAAGGAAGAGAGAAAACGCAATCGGCGCTAGGCTTTGCCGACTGTGTTATACAAAGGAGGAGAGAGAAAAAATGTAGTCGATGTTAGGCTTTGCCAACTGTGTCAGAAGAAGAGAGAGAAATCCAGTCAGTGCTATGCTTCATCGACTGTGATAGAAGAGAAGTGAAGGAAATCCAGTCGGTGCTAGGCTTACACCGATTGTGATGTGAGAGAGGCAAAAGAGGAAGATCGAGCCGATGCTAAGCTTCACCAACTACAACAGAAGAGGAGAGAGAAATCCAACTAGTGTTGGGCTTAATCGACTATGACTGAAGAGAGGAGAGAGAAATCCAATCGACGCTAGGCTTCACCGACTGTGATAGAAGAGAAGAGAGAGAAATCCAATCGATGCTAGGCTTCACTGACTGTGATAGACGAGGAGAAAGAAATCCAATTGGTGTTGGGCTACGCCGACATTGATAGAAGAGAAGAGAGAGAAATCCAGTCGGCACAAAGCTTCATCGACTAGCTTCAAAAGAGAAGGAGAGAGAAATCCAACCAGTGCTAGACTTCGCCGACTGGCTTCAAAAGAGAGGAGAACAGATGGAGATAGAGTTGAGAAGAAGAGAGAGAGAGAGATAGAGATAGAGAAGAGGGGAGAGAAAGAGATAGAGATGAGAAGCAAATAGAAAAAGAGATAGAGATATAGATGAGAAAGAAGGAAGGAGAGAGAAAGAGGGGAGGAGAGAGAAAGAGGGGAGGAGAAAGAAAGTTATCTTCCTAATGGGTACTTGCCATTTTCTTCTCTCTCCTTTCTCTCTCTCTAAGATGTACCCACAAGCTCAAGTAAAAATCAAAATTTTATTGATTAATCCAAGAAGAATGAATCTGTTTTTTTGTACAATGAGGCAATGCCTGTTTATATAGAATTGAGCGAAAACGTGGGTGTACGCCTAAAAAATACCTAAAATTGAAGATAATTACAATTTAAATGAATTTTAAAAAATTCTAAAAATGGGTACAAAAGGACTATTTTGCCCCTGTATAACATTGTGTGGAATTCCAGAACAGTCCTTGCTGTTACCCGAGAACTTGCGTGATCTTTTGTGGCTAACCTAAGGTCGTTCTGATGCCCATTTGATTGAAATATTATTGTTTTCTTGTACGGCTCGGCATGGTGATCATTTTGATACTAACTTCGAGCCATGAATCATGTTTTTGAGCCATGATCATGAGACTTGAATTTTAGATGAATCTTGAAAACTTTGGATTGATTGTGTGCTCGTTCCTTGATGTTTCTTCATGATTTCTTCATTGAATCACATTGAGAATGGCGTCACGATCACGTTGCAACAAACGTAGCTTGATTTCGTGTCTAGATGAAGATTTTTTGTCTTGAGTTTTTGGCCGGAATCTTGACATCTGGCTGTTGGAATTTACAACTGTTTTGACGCCTTCGTGTGTGAAATCCAACCATTGATTATACACAAAGTTTGGATTAGCGATAGCCTCGAACCTCACGCACATAGTGCAATTAGTTTTGTGTCGATCTGTCATGCAAGCGTCGTGATCTGGCTGCTCAAAAAAGGTTTGTTGCTGCTGAATTTTCTCAACTTCCTTCACAGATCAACGACTTTCCTTGAGCTTTTTTCTCTACTCTGGCGTCGTCACGGGGCGTACCATTTATCGAATTGCTCGTCTTAATGAGTCGAACATGCTCACCAACGTGGAACGAGTGAGATATAGGGCCCTAAAGTGACTGCTCGTGACTATAAAAATAGCCACCTTTAATGGTTTTTTAATGCAGAGTGGCCACATGGGAATAGTGTGTGGCCTACCCCTTTTTGATATTTTACCTACAACTTTGTATTGGAGTGGCCAATTAAGCGAAAACTTGATTCATAATGGTTTTTAACTGTGCCGAATCTAATGGCGGTGGTCCCACAGCTGTTTAACGCACCAAAAGTATGACTCTTATTACAGTGTCCATTTTAGGGAGCTAGAGACCGATTTCGCTGACATTATTTCTTTGTGTTCACTGCCTTGGACATGTCTGATCGGGATGAAACTTGGCAAGTGGTCTTTTAAAGTGCTGACAAAGATCTTAACCAATTTTGGGGCTATTCTGAGACTGTCGGGAATTTCCACTGTTTCGTAGGCTTTATTGACCTGCTTCCTATCAAGGACCAAGGCGCTGAAAAATACATTCAAACAACGAGCAACAAATTTGGAGATCCGTATCTCACTGGTTTTGAGGCGGATCATGCTCAAACTTATTGGAGCATGTTCGTCTCGCCAAGACGAGTGTTTTGATATGTGGTATGTTCCGAGTAGGGAGAAAAGCTAGAGAGAAGTTATTGATTTGTGAAGAAAGTTGCAGGGAAATCAGTAGCGATACACCTCGCTTGAGCGGCCAAATCATGACGCTCACATATCGGATCAATGTGAGACTAGTTCCATAGTGTGTGTAAAGTCGAGGGCTATCTCTCGTCCAAACCCGACGTACGATGAATGGTCGGATTTCATGCACAAAGTTGATAAAATTGCTATAAATTCCTGCAAAAATCCAAAAGTTGCGAAACTTTGTTCGGCTAGGGAATCAAGCTGCGTTTGTTGCAACACAATTGTGACGGCATGCTCAATGCGATATAATGAAGAAACTGAAGAAAAACATCAAGAAACGAGCAAACTATTGATTCAAAGTTTTCAAGATCCATGAAAATTTCGAGTCGCGTGATCATGGTCTAAAGACGAGATCCGTGGCTCGAAACTGGTATCAAATTGATCATCATGCCAAGCTCAACAAGAAAGTAATCATCTTTTGGCAAAATGAGCACCGTAGCAACCCCGAATTACCTACGGAAGATCACGCACATCCCAGGGCAGTAACAGGGACTGTTTTCGAATTCTATGTATTGTTGAGCAAGGGCAAAAACGTTATTTTGCACCCTATTTTTTTATTTTTCTTTAATTCAGAATGATGATAATTATCATCAATTAGGTTAGGTTTTTTAGATCCACCTATGTTTGGGCCCAATTCTATAGATACATGCTAAACCTAATTGTATAGGACCCCTTTCATTCTTCACTTTCATGAATAAAATTTGAGACTTTTCCTTAAGATCATGGTGTGTCTTGGAGATAGAGAGGAGAGAGAAGAAAAAGGCTGGTACCTTTGATCAGGTAATTTTCTCTCTCCTCTTTTCTCTCTCATCTATCTCTTTCTCTCTCCTCCTCTCGTCTATCTCTTTCTCTCTCCTCCTCTCATCTATCTCTTTTTGTCTCTTCCTCTCGTCTATCTCTTTTTGTCTCCTCCTCTTGTCTATCTCTTTCTCTCTCCTCCTCTTGTCTATCTCTTTCACTCTGCTCTTTTGATCTCTGTCTCTCTTTCTTTTTCTTTCTCAACATGCATGGTAGAGGGTAATCGCCTTGTGTGTTTTTCGTCTTCTTCTTCCTTCTTTCTCCTTGCTCTTTTTCTTTTCCATTCATGCACAGTGAGGTCTATCACCGAGCATGATGACTTCCTCTAGAACACATACAGTGGGCTGGGCCTTAATCTGAGTGGCAAGCTGGGCCACTGTCTGAGTTTCCTCCTTTGTCATGGATGGTGGAAGCTCATCGCCGTTCATGTATCTTCTCTCTACTCATCACTTCATCATAGACATCAGAAGTTCATCGCCGTCCATGTTTTCACTTACGTCATCACTTCGTCATGGACGGCGGGAGCTCATTGCCGTCCATGTTTTCTCTCAACTCATCACTTCATCATGAACGGAGGAAGCTCATCACCATCCATGTTTTCTCTCCCCTCATCTCTTCGTCATAGATGGCTGAAGCTCATTACCGTCCATGTTTTCTCTCTCATCGTCTCTTTGTCATGGACGACAGAAGCACATTGTTGTCCATGTTCTCACCCTCTCTTCCTCTTCTGTCAGGGGCGGCGAAGGATCAGCACCATCTGTGTTTTTTCTTCTTTGCCCTTTCTGTCTTCAGTCATGGACGGCGGAAGCTCATCGCCTTCTATGTTCCTTCATCTTTCCTCTCTCTTGTAATGGATGGCAGGAATCCAACGCTGTCCAGGTTTCCATTCTTCTTTCTCTTCCTTTCTTTCTCTTCCCTCTCTCTCTTCTTCCTCTTCCTTCTCTTTCTACCTTTCTCCCTTTTTCTTCCTTCTTCTTTCTTTCTTTCCCTTCTTCCATTCTATTCTTCTCTTCTTCTCTCTTCTTTTCTCTCTCATTACTCTCTCTTCTCTTCTCTTCCCCTTCTCTCTTCTTTTATTTTCCTTTTTCCCTCTTTTTCTTTGTCCTCTCCTTTCTTCTTCCTTTCTCGTTTGACCAAGGGAGGTCGAGACTAGAACTGTCATGATAGTTCTGTCGTCTAGTCGTAATGCCATTATGCCGGTCAGAGTTACCGTGCCTGTCTTACTACTACGATAGACTAGCCATCGTGTCAAGCTGGTTAGTATTGGTACCATCATCTAGTAATAATGTTGTTGTGCCTGTTTGAGTTACTGAGCCCGTCATGCTACCATGCAGAGTCAATTGCCTAATAGTCTAGCTACTGTGTCTGTCTAACCGCTGGGTCAAATTCTTCTCACCCCAAGCTTACTTCTCTCATTCTTCCCTTCTTCTTTTGGATGTGCACGCCTGTGTATATTCGCCCAAAGACAAGGTGGGGTCCCTTGACCCACTTGTCTTGTAATATTAACCATGTGTGTATGATTATAGAAACAATAGAGTATAAACCATGGGAGGCAATTTCAAACCAGTTGTAGGACTGGCCTTTCTTCATGATCTAAGAGGCTGCCTATGCAAGCCAGCTCCAGTAAGTCCTGAACCCACCTTAAATTCCTCTCATCGGTTGGTATATCTACCTTTATTCTTGAGGAAGGCTCTTGAGAGTGCAATCTCAAGTCTCGGATTCCCTTGAAACTCGAGACACGTGCTGCCAAATCATCCAGATCTAGAAGGCGAGATCGAGGCACCTCTACACTGAGGACTTACTACCCCTTTGTCGGATTCTCCTTGGGTGGCTAGTCTCTCCTTTTTTTTTTCTGCATTACATTTACATGGCTTTTGGGTTCTGTAACTCATTCATCTAGATCGAGGATTTTCTCATCCTCGCATTCGCGTGCGTCCCCGAGAACAAGTTCCTCGAACTTCATTCTCAACTTTCCTCTTGAGCAATGACCCAGTGTCCAGCTCCTAGGTCTTAACCTGGATAGGTGTGAGGAGGGAACTAAAGGTCCTTAACTCCCCATTTCCTTGCCCAGTGGAATTTCCACCAAGAAAACCTGTATTGGTAGTACATCTGCCATCACTCACAACATGCACACTGTTACCGGCAAGTCACTCACTGGTCATATTGCCTAGGCCAAAAGGCTGCCCAGTCCCTTGCTGCAAAAGGCAAGAAAATTACCATTGCTCCTATGGGTCGCCGCAAGGCTACCCCCCAAATTCCTGCCACCTTGAGTCTCTATGTTTAGAGGCCCAACACATAGAGGATGAGACCCTGGGGCCTCCACCTCTCGTACCCACACTAAGGCTCGTGGGTTATCCACTCGAGCCACACCTTGGGCAACCTTTATGCTATCTGGAGTCAGTGTTCAGAATGAGACCTCCTCCGGTTAGGTTTTGTACACATTTTGCATGTGCATCCCACCACTCGAGGCAAAGCCGTCGCTACGCCAACTCGAGTACACGAGGGACAACCCCCTCATCCTCCCACTTAGCACATACTAGCACACCCTGTAAGGGGCATGCTTCTTCCTGTTTCCTTACAGACACGTGCTCATGGCTCTCGGCCTCCTAAGGACATACCACTTGTTCGAGCCCGAGTTGACCCCCAAGTCACCCGTGATCCTTCTTCAAGGGGTGCACATGCGCAGCCTTCTCAAACTGTTGCTCTTCGCTCCCAACTCAGTTGCCATTATGAGTCGAGTCTTCCCTCACTTGCCTCGTCTCCTTCGGGTAAGGGCCTCAAACCTTGATACTCGAAGACTTTCCTCAAGAGTACCATCCTGATTCTGCCACGTTATCTCTATCATGGCTTTAGAGCCCATAAGAAAGATCAGGGCAAAGACTTGATGGGAGACCAAGTCCTTCTTCTTCCCCAACCAAGGTTGACCTCAGTCACCTCATCCTTTGCTACACCTGATGGAGATAGCTCTTTCTTGTGTAAAAAGAGCTGACCAGCCACAGTCCCGATCGCAATTCTGACACGTGGTTCATCAATGCCTCAAAGCCAAGCGTGACAGAGGTCTGCAGATCCTGACTAGGGAAGCAACAAAAATAGTCAGGGCACTTAATTTTGATGACCCTCCATGTCAGAACCCATTTTACCCTCTTCTGACGATAAAGCTTGAAGAAGAGGTGCTAGAACCCTGCACAGTGGTCAGTGTCGTAGAAGATGACCCAACCACTCAACAGCCACGGTCCTAAGACCGTCGAGAGCTAGTCCTTACACACTCGGCATACAAGAGTCGAGTCAAGTTGGGGCATGTTGACCCCTTGTTGATTGATCTACTGTGAACAACCCGCCAAGCTCGAAAGCCCTCAACTGCACCCAAAGCTGACCTCGCTAGAGAAATGGTTAGCGTAATGGTTATCAATGAACCCAGTCACGTTTAGTAAGCACGCATGGATAAGTTTGAACAAATGGTGCAAGCACTGATGGAGAAGATTGATCGCATGGAAACCGCGTGACATTCGGCTAACCATGAAGCCGACTCCGATCACACGGATGATACAGCTCCAAGGAAGCCTCCACCTCCTGCCTCACAGGACAAATCTGTCCCTCACCCCCACTCACAGGTAGACATCGATGCTATGGTGACTCACAGGCAGAGAAGCAAACAAATCCTAGGTATACAGGGTGCAATGCTTTACTAAAAGCTATACCCTTCTTACATTGATCAGGTGCCGTTTCTCTCAGACTACAAGAAAGGGAAGTTTCCCTGGTTCAATGGAACAACATCCCCACACCAACATATCGCCCAATTCCAAGTGGCATGTCAAGAGACATCGACTAATGGGAGACTCCTCCTCTATCAGTTCGTGGAAACCGTTGATGGCCTTGCCTTTCAGTGGTATGCTCGGCTTCCCCCAAATTCAGTATATACTTGGGAGGAAATGGAGAAGTTGTTCCACCAATGCTTCTATGAGGTCGAGAGAGAAGTCCAAACACCCTAACCCAAAAGCTTGATGAACCCATGGACCAATTCATAGCAAGGTGGAGAGATTTAGCTGCTTGCCACCCCAATCCCATGCCTAAGAAGGAAGTAGTCCAGACCTGCGTGTGAAACGTGCGACTTGAGATCACTCTACATGTTGAGGCCTCAAATCCAACCTCCATGTCAGAGCTCATCCCTAAGTGTGTCCGCATAGAGAGCTTGTCATGCCACCATGGAGGGTCCCATCAATCGTCTTCAAGCTCAAGAAATAAACGGGGTAACAGTAATTCTTGAACTAACCCCCGAGCCAGTCAGCAAAAAGGGTTGATCAGTGTAACTGTCATGGCTAATGATCCAAAGAAGACTATCTCTCAGACTTTGGACCTCTTCAAAGGGGTAGCCACAACAAAGAAATCGCTGGGCCAGGCACATGAATAAGGTTTACCCTTTGGAAAAAGAATGAGTTCCCATGTTACTTCGATTGTTATTGAAACAAAACATGATCGAGCTGCCTGAGTCCAAATTCCCTGATCAAGCTGGACTCGACACTCATGCGAATTACTGTGCCTACCATCGAAGAATTAACCATCTCACAAAGGAATGCTAAGCGCTCAAGGACATCATCGAGGATCTGATCCAGAAGGGTCAGATAAAACTCGAAGAGCTAAAGAAGGCATTCGAGGAAACGAAAGCTTCTCACGTAGTAATAGTCCACGAGGAAGATGAAGCATCTGATCTCCTTCGTGCCTTGTTCGTCATGATGCTCCAAGAAGGCCTCATCACACCAAATCCAGTGAGGCAACCCAAGCACTTTGTTTAGGGAACTGAGAATCATTGGTGCCCGTACCATCAAATATGAGGCCACGACCTAAGTGAGTGCTCCAGTTTCCACGGCATAATTGCGAAGAAAAGATAGGGATGCCCAGAACCCTGTCACGGTTCCAAAGGGAATCCACAAGTCACTGTTTCATTGGTGCAAGAGGGCCTTCTGACACAAGATATGGGTAATGATGATTCAAATCCTGCTGAACCCTTAACTTCCCAACCATGGAGAGTCCACCATTTGCGAACCAGACCCAAATCATTGAAGCGAGAGGTAGTTCATCAAGCTAGGGTTGTTCACAAACTTAGCAAGATGAACCAATCACTTCCGACAAAAACCAGGAGAAGAGCCCCAAGAGCTGCTCGCAAAAGGGGCAAGCTGCCTCAACCGTCGGTCGAGCAAGAGTTTCGCAGGTCTCTTCCTCCCTTTCCAATCTTACAAGATTTCATCCCTGGCGCAATCATCCTTCTTCCTTCATCTCAACAAGAGGATGTTGTTTGAACGTATTTTTCAGCACCTTAGTCCCTGGTAGGAAGCAGGTCAATAAAGCCTACAAAACAGTGAAAATTCTTGACAGCCTCAGAATGGCCCCAAAATTGGTCAAGATCGACATCAGTACTTCAAAGGATCACCTACCAAGTTTCATCCCGACCAGACATGTCTAAGGCAGTGAACACAAAGAAACAATTTTATAAATTGATCTTTAGCACCCTGAAATGGACCCTGTAACTAGGGCCATACTTTTGGTGCTTCAAATAGATGTGGGACCACCACTATTAGATCTGGCACAGTCGAAAACCCCTATAGGTCAAGTTTTGACTTAATTGGAAACTTTAAGACAAAGTTATGGGTAAAATACCAAAAAGGGATAAGCCACACACTATTCCCGTGTGGCCTCAAAAACACCATTAAAGGTGGCTATTTTTATAAACACAAATAGTCACTTTCGGGACCTATAACTCACTTGCTCTAACACAGATCACTCCAAAATTTGGTGAGCATGTTTGTCTCATCAAGATGAATAATTCGAAATGTGGTACGCCTCGTAACGACACCCGAGCAAAGAGAAAAACTAAATGAAAGTCACTGATCCGTGAAGAAGTTGCAGAAAATTCATCAACGACATGCCTCGCTCGATGGTCCAAATCACGATGCTCGCATAATGGATCAATACGAAACAAATTTCATTATATGCGTAAGGTCCAGGGCTATCATTGGTCTCAACCTCGTACATGATGGACGGCCAAATTTCATGCACGACGCCGACAAAGTAACTAAAATTCCGGCCATCGGATTGTAGATTCTGACCAAAACTCAAAAGTTACAAAATCTTCTTTCGAGCTCCAAATCACTTTCTGTTTGTTGCCACGCGATCGTGACGACATGCTTAGTGCACTACGATGAAGAAATAACAGAAAAACATTGAGGAAAGAGCGCACTATCGATCCAAAGTTTTCAAGATTCAAGAAAAATTTCAAGTCTCATGATCGTGGTTCGAAACACGATCCATGATTCGAAATTAGTAACAAATGATCGCCAGGCCAAGCCCTACAAGAAAAAATAATCTTTCGATCAAACGGGCATCAAAACAACCCTGTGTCAGCCATAGAAGATCACACAAGATCTCGAGCAGCAGTAGGGATCGTTCTGAAATTCCACATATTGTTAAGAAAGGGTAAAATAGTCCTTTTACACCCATTTTTACAATTTTTTTAATTCAATTAAATCTTAATGTTCAACAATTAGGTTTAATTTTGATCAATTCACCCATGTTTGAGCCCAATTCTATATAAACAGGCAATTCCACATTGTAAAAGGACGCCTAGTTCATTCTTTGATCGTTCAATAAAAATTTCCATTCTTGCTTGAGCTTGTGAGTATGTCTTGGAGAGAGTGAGGAGAGAGAAGAAAAGGGCCGATACCCTCTATGCATGTAACTTTCTCTCTCCTCCCCTTTATCTCTCTCTTCTCATCTCTCTCTTCCTCTCTTTCATCCCCAGCATCGGGTGGGGTTTTCTCTCTCTTCTTCTTCTTCATCCCCAGTGCCGGGTGGGGTTTTCTCTCTCTTCTTCTTCTTCTTTAATTCCCAGTGTCAAGTGGGGTTATCTCTCCTATTCCTTCATCCTAATGCCAGTTGAATTTAACTCTCTTCTCTTCTAATGTAATCGACTAACCTTAGCACCGGTTGGATTTCTCTCTTCTCTCTCGTCACAATTGGCGAAGCTTAACATCAGTTAGATTTCTCTCTCTTCTCTTGTCACAGGCAGGGAAGCCTAATGTCGGGTCGATTTCCCCCTCTTCTGTTGTAGTCGGCAAAGCCTAGTGTCGACTCAACCTCTCTCCCTTGTTTCTCTCCCATTGCAATCGGTGCAATCCTAGCGCCGGTTGGTTCTCTTCCTCTCTTCTCATCAGACACAATTGGTCAAGCCTAACGCTAACTGCTTTCTCTCTCTCATCTTCTGACAGGAAGCGAAGCCTAGCACCGATTGCTTTCTCTCTTCTCTTTTGAAACAGTTGGCAATGTTTAGCACCGACTGCATCTTCCTTCCCTCTCTCTTTTATCCTCGCGTCTCTTCTCCTTCCTTCTGTCTATTCTTGTCTTCTCTTACTTCATTCTTTCCCCCATAACCATCACTCAGGTATCTTTTGGTTCGACTAAGAGGGAATGAGGTTAGCCTCCCATGTAAGTCCTATCGTTTAGCCGTAATGTTGTTGTGCCAGGATGACTTGGCCCGCTTAATTGCCACAACAGACTGACCATCATGCCCAGCTAGTCGGTGTTTGTCATGACGTCTAGTAGTGATCTTATGAGCCAGTCTCAATTGCCCAGCCCGTTTCTCTATCACGTCAGGCCGATTACTCGCCAGGATAGTCCTCTCGCTAAGTCGAGCTTTTCCCTCCCTCATCTTTCTTCTCTTCTTCTTTTTGTATGCGCCTGCTTGTGTATGATCATCAAAGGAAAAGCGTGAGGTCTGACCCACCTGTCTTACAACCTTTGCCATATATGTGTGTGATTGCAGAAAACAAAAAGAATACAAGCCAAGGGAGGCGATTCTGAACCAGTTTCATTATTGGGGGGCTTTCTTCGTGATCTAAGAGGGCGCCCACTTGAGCCAGCCCGAGTAAGTCCCGAACCCACTTTTAAAATTCCTCTCTCACTGGTTGATAACACCTTCCCCCATTCTCGAATGAGGTTCCCGAGAGAGCGATCTCAGAAACATCCCGGGACTTCCCTCGAAATCTGAGATGCGTGCCGCATGATCATCCAAGATCCAGAGGGCGAGATCGAGGCACCTAACTACCTTGGCGACTCCACTGGGTACTTACTACCCCTTAGTCAGATCGTTCTTGTTTGGCTAGTTTTTTCTTTTATTTTCTGCTTTCATTATCTTTTCACATTAACTTATGGCTGCTGGGTTATGTAAACCATTTATCCAGATCGAAGATTTTCTTATCCTCGTATTCGAGAGTGTCCCTAGGGAACAAGTTTCTTCGTCTTCTTTCCCGGCCATCCTCTTGAGCAAAGACCTCTTATCTAGCTCCCAGGTCTTAACCTCGACCGGTGTGAGGAGGGACTTGAAGGTCCTCACTCTCCATCTCTTCACTCTGGTGGAAACTCCACTAAGGCGCCCTGCATGGGCAGCACTTATGTTGCCCCACACAGTATGCACCCAGCCACCGGCAAGTCACTTTCCTATCGTGTTCTTAAGGTACACCGGAAGGCTGCCCAGTCCCTTTCTGCAAAAGGCAAGCAAGTTGCCATTGCTTCTGTGGGTCGTCATAAGGCTACCCCCCACATTTCTGCACCATTAGTCTCTATCCCTAGAGGCACAACACTTCGAGGCAGAAACCCCAGAGCCTCCACCCCTCACACACACCACAAGGCTCATGGGTCACCCACTTGAGCCACAACTTGGGGCAACTCTTTTATTACCTTGAGTCTGTGCCCAAGATCGAACCTTCCAAGGCCAACTCTTGCGGACGCTAGTCATATGCATCTCACTGTTCGGGGCAACACCGTTATTGCGCCAACCTGAGTACACTTTGATCAATAAAATCAAGGCTTTCTTCTTGAGTTCTCTTGCGTAGATCTTGAAGAGAGAGAGGAGAGAGAGTTTAGAGTAGTACCGCTCCTATCTTCAAGGTATTTTCTTTCTCTTCCCTTCTTCTATGCTGAGTCTTTCTCAAAGGCCATGCACAACAGTGGCAATGCCGTGCATGCCTCTTTCTTTCTTCTCTCTCTTTCTTTTCTCTCCCTATCCTCTCTTCCATGACGATGGCAGCACCATGCACGAACTTCCTTCCTTCTTTCTTAGTTCGTCTCCTTTTCCTCAACATGGTCCACGCACGACGTTAGTCGTTGTTGTGCGTAGCGCCGTCTGAAGGAGCACAAAGTAGTGGGTCGAGCTCCAATTTTTATTCCAAGACTAGCGTCATGCACCGCGATGCATTACTGATCGTGAGCTATATTTCTTTATTTCACGGGTTGCAGACGGCGCTGATCACTGCCATCCGCAGGTGTGTCTTCGACGTCCTGCACAAGCACAGACAGCGATGCCTATCGTCTCCCGTCGGGGTCTCACCCGTGCTTAGTGTCTCTCGCAGACGACGATGCCGATCTCCGCCCGAGGGGGTCTCACCTGTGCTTCGTGTCTCTTGCAGAGGACGATGCCTATCTCCCCCCGCAAGGTGTCTTGCCCATGTTTCGCGTCTCTTGCAGACGATGATGCTTATCGCCCCCCGCGTGGGTCTCACCCTACTTTGCACAAATCACAGACTGCGATGCTTATCATCGCCCGCGGGGGTCTCGCTCGTGCTTCACATCTCTTATTGACGGTGATGCCTATCGCCGCTTGCGGGGGTCTCACCCGTGCTTCAGGTCTATCGCAGATGGCGATGCTTTTCGCCGTCCGCAGGCCTCTTTTGTGCTCTGTGCCATCGCAGATGGTGATAACTATCGCTGCCTGTGAAGGGTCATTGCTGCCTTCTCGTGCCGTTGATGGCGATGGCCAACGTCATCTGTAGTTCACTTCTTGCCCCTCCGCCACGAGCAGCAATGTCCAGCGCCGTCCAGGGCCCACGATATTGTTACTCCACAGATATGGACGGTGATGCCTAACCCCGTCGGGACTTTCTACTCCTTTGTTTCACATCTTCTCTCCTCTATCTTATTTTCTCCTTTATTCTTCCATTCTCGCTTGACTAAAGGATAGACTCAGTTTAGAGCTATCATAGAGATCTGGCTATTGAGCAGTATTACCGTCGTGCTGGTCCAGAATACCATGCCCGTCTGTGTTTCGGTGCCCATCGTGTTATCACTCCCAGTCAGTCACTGTAATAGTCTAGCTATCATGTTAGTCTCATTCCCTTGTCAAGTTCTCTTCTCGTTTTCTCCTCCTAATTCAAATCCTCTCCTTCATCACCGTAACTTCTCATCTTCTCTACCATCTGAATGTGCATGTTTGCCCCAAGGCTCACTTGTCTTACAAATTGACCATGTTAGTGATTTGCAGAAAACAAGGAGGTTGCAAGTTAGGGGAGGCGAGTCCGAACCAGTTGAAGCAGCTGAGGGGCTTTCGCATTATCTAATAAGGCACTTGCGCGAGTCAGCTTGAGGGGCTTTGTTTTGTGAGGGGCTTTGTTTTGTGAATAAGGTTTCCGAGAGAGCGATCTCAAGTCTTGGGTCTTCTGGACCCGAGACATGTGTACCCAATCATCTAGATTTAGGGAGACGAGATCACGACATCCGACTAGTTTGGTGACTCCATTGGGGACTTACTACCCCTTTGTCGGTTCGCACTTGCTTGATCGACATCACGTTTTATTTTCTGTACTGCACTCCATGGCATTTAGGTTATTCAACCCGTTCATCCGAGTTGGGGATTTTCTCATCCTCGCACTCATGATTGTCCCAGGGAAGCGAGTCTCTCAAGTCTCAGTCCCTACACTCTTATTGAGTCAGGACTCACAATCCAGCTTCATAGGTTCCTCCCCGATTCCGACTCAGGTGGAGTCGTGAGCTAGTTCCTTCTTTTGTCACCCTTCCTTTGTCAGGAAAACAGCTCGAGACTTGGTACTCAAAGGTTTTCCCTACGAGTACCAACTTGAGTCAACCACCTTAGGTCAGTCATGTACCAAGACCTCACAAGGGAACTCGGGGAAAAGGCCTGATGGAAGATAGAACCCTACAGCCTGCAAGGCAGCAGCCCAGATTGCCCTCTATATTTGGACCTGACTCTTTGCTCCAGCTGATGGATACAGCCCTCGCGTGCTCAAGAAAGAAAGGGCAATCCAAATCTCAAGCTCAATTCTTGAGTGAAGTCTATTGCAGCCTTAAGATCAGGCAGAAGAGAGGCTTGCAGCTTCTGACTAGAGAGGCCCCTAAGGCAGTTGAGGTTACCACTCTCGATGAGCTCCTGCCTCACAATCTCTTATCCCCCTTGCGGATTTTAAAACCTAGGCTAGAAGTCCAAGACTATTGCTTGGTGGTTATCGTCATAGGAAAAGACCGAGCTGACAAGAAGTCACGGTCGCAAGACCATTAAGAACCGGTCCTCACACGGTCGATATACAAGACTCGGGTCTAATCAGGGCATGCCTAGCCCCTACAGACTGACTTGCCACGTATGACTAGCCAACCCCAGTAGTCCACTACTCCAGAAGAAACGGTCAACATCATGGTGATCAGTGAGCCGAGTGACGCTCAAGAAGTGTGTATGAACAGGTTCGAGGTGATGATGCAGTCCATTCTTGAAAAGATGGATCACTTAGAATTCTCTAGGCCCCTTGCTTCTCACCATAAGGCCGACTCCCCGCCTGGTGAGGACACAGCTCTCAAGCATACTCCCACACTGGCCTCCCAAGACAGCTCTGCTCCCCACATGGTTTCGCAAGCCGATATAGCTGCCATGATGACCCATAGGCTCTAGAGTAAGATCCAAGGAATGCAAGGGACGCCACTTAACAAAATGTCGTACCCCTCATATATCGACCAGGTGCCGTTTCCCCCAGACTATCAAAAAGGGAAGCTCCCCATGCTCAATGGCACTACATCCCCGCACAAGTATATCACTCACTTCCAAGCAGCTTATTGAGAGACAACAGTTGACGGGCTACTCCTCCTCCCTCAGTTTGTCGAAACTCTTGAAGGGCCAGCCTTCTAGAGGTATGCTCAGCTGCCTCCAAGCTCGGTACACACATGGTAGGAAACAGAGCAATTGTTTTACCAGTGCTTCTATGAAGTCCAAAGAAATGTGGAAACCATCGAGCTCCTCACTCTGAATCAAGTACCTAATCAGCCAGTCTATAAGTTCATTGCTCGATGGAAAGAGTTGACAACCTATCATGCCACTCCCATGACTGAAAGAGAAGCAGTTCAGACCTACATATGAAATATGCTGCCCGAGATCGCCCTTCATTGTGAGGCTTCAAATCCAGCCTCCATGTCAGAGCTTAGCTCTAAAGTGGTTCGTATAAAAGGTCTGTCCAAGCACAATGGTGGATCTCGTCAGCAGCCTTCTAGCTCAGGAAACGGTCGGGGCAATGGCAATTCTCGCCCCAACAATCGAGGCAACCAACAGATAGGGATGATTAGTGCGGCTGTCACTATGAGTGACCTTAAGAAAGCTGCCCCTGAAACCTTGGACCTTTTCAAAGGAGTAGTCACAACCAAGGCACAGATAGAACCTCAGACTGGAGGCAAGCAGCAACAGTCCATTAACAAGGTCCCACCCCCTAAAAATATAAATCAAAGTGACAATTGGATCCAACACCAGAACAAGGTGTACCCCTTCAAGAAGGAGTGGGTTCCTACAATGCTTCGGTTACCACTACAGCAAAATATGATCCAGTTGCCGGAGTTGAATCCCCAAAGAAGGCTGGACAAGAGACACGAGTAGGCCACCCCACTCAAGAATGCTATACGGTCAAAGACATTATTGAAGGCCTTATTAACAAGGGCCAGATAAATCTCGAAGAGTTAAAGAAAACAATTGGGGCAATCGAAGGTCTCATCACACTGAAGCTGGCAAGGCAGCCCAAGTTCCTGCCTCCAGAAACTGAGAGCCTCTGGTGTCCGTATCATCTGATATGAGGACATGACTTGAGCAAATGCACTGAATTCCACAAACTCTTGGCAGAGAAGATGCAGTAGTTTCAGGAAGTTCATGATAAGCCAGAAGGACACCTCCAACTGCTCCACAAGTGCAAGAAGACCTCCCGACACAAGCCTAGAGAAGTGCTGAGTTAGACCCTCTGCAAGCTCTCTTTCTGGCAATGCTCCAATAGGGTCTCGTCACTCCTGAGCCCGTTAGGAAACCTAGGCATCTTGCCTAGGGTACGAAAAATCTCTGGTGCCCATATCACCAGGTATGAGGCCACGAGCTGAGGGAATGCTCTGGGTTTGAAGCTGTAGTCGTGGAGAAGGTATAGAAAGGCCACATTGTTTGTACCATTCTCCCTGAATGCTTCTAAGCCATCAGTCCTGTTCAAGAGGAAATCCCACTACAATTCCAAGTTTGAATGCATTTTTCAGCACCTTGGTGCTTGGTAGGAAGCTGGTCAATAAAACTTACAAAACAGTGGAAATTCTCGACAGTCTCAAAATGGCCCCAGAATTGGTCAAGATCGTCATCAACACTTCAGAAGACCACTTGCAAAGTTTCATCGCGATCAAACATGTCTAAGGCAGTGAACACAAAGAAACAATTTCAGCGAAATTGGTCTCTAACACCCTGAAATGGATCCCATAACTAGATCTATACTTTTGGTTCACCAAACAGCTATGGGACTACTGTCATTGGATTTGGTAAAGGTTGACAACCCATATGGGTCAAGTTTCATCTTAATCGGGCACTCCAAGGCAAAGTTATGGGTAAAAGACTAAAAAAGGGAAGGCCGCAGACTATTCCCGTGTGGCCACCCTGCACTAAAACACCATTACATATGGTTGTTTTTATAGTCACAGGCAGTCACTTTCGGGGCCCATAACTCACTCGTTCCAAGTTGGATCGATCCCAAATTTGGTGAGAATGTTCGTCTCATTAAGACGAACAATTCGATATGTGGTACGTCATGTGACAACACCCAAGCAAAGAAAAAACCTAAATGAAAGTCATTGATCTGTGAAGAAGTTGCAGAAAATTCAGTAGTAACATGCCTCGCTCGATTGACCAAATCACGATGCTCGTGCAACGGATCAACACGAAACCAAGTCCATTGTGTGCGTATGGTCGAGGACTGTCATTGGTCCGAACCCCGTACATGATGGACTGTCAGATTTCATGCACAAAGCCAACGAAGTAACTGAAATTCCAGCCACTCGATTCCAGATTCCGGCCAAAACTCAAAAGTTGCAAAATCTTCGTTCGGGCTCAGAATCGCTTTCCGTTTGTTGCCACGCGATTGTGACGGCATGCTTAGTGCACTACGATGAAGAAATCACTGAAAAACATTATGGAACGAGTGCACTGTAAGATTCAAACAAATTTCAAGTCTCATGATTGTGGTTCGAAACACGATCCATAGTTCAAAATTTGTATCAAAACGATCGTCATACTGAGCCCTATAAGAAAACAATAATCTTTTGATCAAACGGGCATCAGAACAACCCCGAGTCAGCCACAAAAGAAACGTAAGATCTCAGGCTGTATAGGAATTCCACACAATGTTAGGTACGGCCAAAACAATTCTTTTGCTCCCATTTTTACAATTTCTTTTCATTCAATTAAATCTTAATTTTCAGTAATTAGGCTTAATTTTGATTAGTCCACCCATGTTTGGGCCTAATTCTATATAAATAGGCCATTGTAAAGAAAACCTCAAACTCTCAATTCATTATTTGATGATTAAAAAGAAAGAGAGAGGAGGGAAGAGAAGGGCCAGTACCCTTCGAGCGGGTAACTTTCTCTCTCCTCCCCTCTTTCTCGCTCTTCCCCTCTTTCTCTCTTTCTCTCTTCTCCCTCTTTCTCTCTTGCTCTCTTTCTCTCTCCACCCCTTTCTCTCTCTTCCCTCTCTCTCTCCTCCCTCTTTCTCTCTCCTCCCTCTCTCTCTCCTCCCCTCTTTCTCTCTCCTCCCCTCTTTCTCTCTCCTCATCTCTATCTCTCTCCCTTATCACAACTGACACAAGCCTAGCACCGGTTGGTTTTTCTCTCTCCTCTTCTTTTTTCATCCCTAGTGTCGGGTGGGGTTTTCTCTCCTCTTCTTCTTTCATTCCCAACACTGGGTGAATTTCTCTCTCTTCTCTTTTAACACAGTCGGTGAAGCCCAATGCCGGGTGAATTTTTCTATCTTCTCTTCTAATGCAATCGACGAACCCTAGCGCTAGTTGAATTTTTCTCTTCTCTTCTAATGTAATAGGAGAACCCTAGTGTCAGTTGGATTTCTCTCCCCTCTCTTGCCATATTCGATGAAGCCTAACACCAGTTGGATTTCTCCCTCTTCTGTTGCAGTCGACAAAGCCTAACGCCGGCTCGATCTCTCTCCCTTGTTTCTCTCCCGTCACAATCGATGAAGCTTAGCGCCGACTGCTTCCTCTCTCTCTCATCCTCTGACACAGTCGACGAAGACTAGTGTCGACTGCTTCCTCTCTCTCTCTTCTGACACAACCAGTGAGGTTTAGCGCCGACAACTTTCTCTCTTCTCTTCTGAAACAGTCAGTAATGTCTAGCACCTATTGTATCTTCCTTCACTCTCTCTTTTATCCTCTCATATCTTCTCCCTCCTTCTATCTATTCCCTTCTTCTCTTACTTCATTCTTTCCCCCATAACCATCACTCGGCCATCTTCTCGTTCGACTAAGAGGGATTGAGATTAGCCTCTCATGGAAGTCCTGTCGTCTAGCCGTAATGGTGTTGTGCCAGGATGAATTAGCCTGCTTTATTTCCATGATAGACTGACCATCGTGCCAAGCTAATCGGTGTTGGTAATGATGTTTAGTAGTGATCCTATGAAACGGTCTACCAAGCCCATTTCACTACCACGTCAGTCTATTTACTCGCCGGCTTGATTATCTCACCCCGTCTTTCTTCTCTTTTGTTTGAATGCGCCTGCTTGAGTATGTTCATCAAAGAGAAAAAGGGTGAGCTCTGACCCACCTATGTTATAACCTTTGCCATATATGTGTGTGATTGCAGAAAAGCAGAAAACAAGAAGAATACGAGCTAAGGGAGGCGTTTCCTAACCAGTTTCATTACTGGGGGGCTTTCTTCATGATCTAAGAAGGTGCCCACGGGAGCCAGCTCGAGTAAGTCCCGAACCCACCTTTAAAATTCTTCTCTCACCTGCTGGTAACACCTGCCCCCGTTCTCGAATGGGGTTCCTGAGAGGGCAATCTCAGAAATGTCCTGGGTCTTCCCTCAAAACCAGAGATGCACGCCGCTCAATCATCTAGGATCCGGAGGGCGAGATCAAGGCACCTAACCAGCTTGGTGACTCCATGGGGGACTTACTGCCCCTTAGTTGAATCGTTCTTATTTGACTAGTTTCTTCGTTTATTTTATGCTTTCATTATCTTTTCACATTCACTTATGGTTGCTGGGTTCTATAACCCATTTATCTGGATCGGGGATTTTCTTATCCCCATATTCGAGAGTGTCCCTAGGGAACAAGTTCGTTCGATTTCTTTCCCGACCATCCTCTTGAGCAAAGACCCCTTGTCTAGCTCTCAGATCTTAACCTGGACTGGTGTGAGGAGGGACTTGAAGGTCCCTCACTACCCATCTCTTCGCTCGGGTGGAAACTCTACCAAGGCGCCCTGCATGGGCAACACTTATGTTGCCCCACATAGCATACACCCAACCACCGACAGGTCATTTGCAGGTTGAGTTCCTGAGGTATGCCGGAATGCTACCCAATCCCTTTCTACAAAAGGCAAGCAAGTTGTCATTGCTCCTGTGGGTCGTCAGAAGGCTACCTCCCACATTTATGAACCGTTGGTCTCTATCCGTAGAGGCTCAACACTTCGAGGGAGAAACCCACGGTCTCCACCACTCACACACACCACAAGGCTCGTAGGTCACCCACTCGAGCCACACCTCAGGGAAACCCTTCTGTTACCTCGAGTCCATGTCCAAGATCGAACCTTCTAAGGCCAGTTCCAGTGCACGCTACTCATATGCATCTCACTGCTCAGGGCAACGCCATTATTGCGCTAATCCTAGTACACAGGAGACGACCTCCTCATCCTCCTACTATGCACGTACAAGCGCACCCTGTAAGGGGTAGGCCTACACCTGTTCTCTTACAAACACCTACTCGTATTTCTCGGCCTTCTAAGGGTAGATCACCTGCACGAGTTTGGGTGGACCCCCAGGTCCCCGGAGATCCATCTTCAAGGGGCGCACACACGTCACCGTCTCTGGTGTCCTCTCGCCCTTGACTCAAGCCTGCTCATGAGTCAACCCTATTCCTTCATGCTCCTTCAATGAGCAAGCACCTTTAGCCTTGATACTCGAAGGTTTTCCCCAAGAGTTCCATCTTGAACCAGCCCCAGCCCTTTGGTCATGTCTCTAGATCTCATAAGATAGCTCGAGGCATGGACCTCATGGGAGATCGAGTCCTTCATCCTCCCCGGCCCAAGATGACTCCAGTTCCTACCCCTCATCCATTGCCGCACCTGATGAAGACAACTCCCTCTTGTGCGAGACCTAGATCACAGTTTTGGTGTGAAAAATCAAGGGTAAACGTGATAGAGGTCTGCAAATTTTTATTAGGGCGGTGACCAAGGCAGTAAAACAAGCCAATTTTGATGACCCTATTCACTTGAATCCCTTCTATCCCCTTCAAACGATGAAGCCTGAAGAAGAGCTCCATGAGCCCTGTGCCGTGGTTACTATCGCAAAAGAAGACCCAACCACTCAACAACCACGGTCCCAAGATTGTTGTGAACCAGCTTAGCAGCCACGATCCCAAGACCATCGAGAACTGGTCCAAACATGATCAGCGCACAGGAGTCGAGTGCAATCAGGGCATGCTGACGCCTACTGACTGACCTACCACTTACGACCCGTCAAGCTCACAAGCCTTCAGTTTCCACTAACGTTGACCTCCCTAGAGAAACGTTCAGTGTAATGGTTGTAAGTAAACCCTGTGACGCGCAAGAGGATCGCATGAACAAGTTTGAGGAAATAGTGCACGCGATTATGGAAAAGATCGATCGTATTGACACTACATGTCAGTCTCCTAACCATGAGGTCAATTCCCATCACTCTGATGGTGTACCTTCATGGCAGCCTCCTCTGTCTACCTCACAAGACAATTCTATCCCTCATCCGGTCTCTCAGTTATATATTGACACTATGGTCACCCATATCCTAAAGAACAAACAAATTCTGGGCATACAGGGTGCGATGCCTTATCAGAGACCATACCCCTCTTATATTGATTAGGTCCCATTCCCCTCAAACTATAAGAAAGGGAAGATTCCTCTATTTAGTGGAACTACGTCCCCGAACCAGCATATCGCCCACTTCCAGGAAGCATGTCAGGAAACAGCGGCTGACGAGAGACTTCTTCTCTGACAGTTCGTTGAGAGCCTCGATGGTCCAACATTCCAATCGTATGCCTGACCTCCTCCAAACTTGGTGCATACATGGGAGGAGATGGAGAACTGTTCTACCAACGCTTCTATGAGGTGGAGAGAGAGGTTCAAACAATCGAACTTCTCACCTTGACTCAAGACCCAGATGAGCTTGTGGATCCAAGATCGGGGCAATGGTAGCTCTTGAAATAACACACGGGGTAGCCAACAGAAAGGGGTAATCAATGCAGCCGTCTTGGCCACTTATTCAAAGAAGGATCCCTCCCAAACTTTGGAGCTCTCTAAAGGGGTAGCGGTGGCAAAGGTCACACCCTAAGCTGGCAAGCAATGACCGTCATACAATCGGGTAGCTCCCCCATCCAAGCTTGATCGGGGTGATTATTTTGTCCGGCATAGGAACAAGGTCTATCCTTTCGAGAAGGAATGGTCTCTGCGCTGTTCAGATTATTATTGAAATAGAATATGATCCGGCTTCCAGAAGTCAAGTTCCTTGAGTAATCTGGCCTTGACACTCTGGCGAATTATTGTGCTTACCATTGGAGGATCAATCATCCCACAAATGAATGCTACACACTAAAGGACATTATCGAGGCCCTAATTCAGAAGGGCCAGATAAATCTTGAAGACCTAAAGAAGGCCTTCGAGGCAGTTGAGGCCTCCCATGCCGTAACCATCCAAGAGAAGGACGAAATATAAGGTATCCTCTATGCCTTCTTCATTATATTTCTTCAGGAAGGCGTAATCACACTAAAAGCAAGCAAGGCAAACCCTTCACCTTGTTAAGGGGACTGAAGATCATTGGTGTCCATACCATCAGATAAGAGGTCGTTACTTCTCAGAATGCACAACTGTCCTTGACATATTCACAAAGAAGATGCGAGTGTGTCAAGAATTTTACAACCTCCCCATAAGTGATCCCCAAAGCACTTCCCCTTCGGGGCAAGAAGATCTCACAAGGTAGGACCTTTCGATCAATGACTCAGACTCTGCGGAACCCTCGACTTCCCAGCCATGGATAATCTACCATGCCCGAAGCAGACTCAAGTCCCTAAGGCGAGAAGCAGTTCGCCAAGCTAGAGCGGTTTGCCACCCCAGCGAGACAAATCAAACATCACTTCCAAAAAGTGAAAAGAGACTGCTGTCAAGGGCTGCTTGCTGGAGAAACAAGACCTCTCAACCCACAATTGAGCAAGAATTTCTCAGGCCCCTTCCTCCACTGCCAACTTTACTGGACTTCATCCCTGGCACGATCCTTCATCCTTCTTTGTCCTGTCAAGAAGACATTCTCATGCTGTCTCCCACTCAACACACGTCCGATGAGGGTGACGACATTAAATGAACTCCCCAACTGTCTAAGAAGGGGAAAGACCTAAACGCCCCCTACACCCATCCAATCCTGGTGATAACGTAAAAAGCTGCCCAGATCGGTCTGATGAGGGGAACGACCTTAAAAGTCCCCCACATTCTAACCCTTCTCCTCCTTCTTCGTCTGCTTCTTATTCTCCCTCTTCTGTCTCTACTGCAGGTACAATCTTGATGCGTACCGACTTCGAGGCTCTAGACTAAGAACTTGCAGGATCCAATATAAGTGGGACGCAGCGAAAACAATTGAGAAAGACTCTCGCACAGGCAGCAGGGTTCTTAACAGTTGTTGTTGCCCAAACAACAAAAGCCAAAGCAGAGCCACCTTCTTCAAAGAATCACAAGAAGTAGAAGCCAAAGAAACCCCAGTGCCCACCTGAACTTGACTTTGAGCGGAGATTGAGAGAGTCAAGGGGGCAAAGTTTCTATTCTCAAGAAACTTGCCACATGATACAAGTTTGTGAAACACCAGCTAGGGTGGACTAAACGCTGCTGATAGCTGCTCAAAGACTGTGTGACTCGCACACTTCCTGCATTGCAATCGTTGATCCCAAATTCCTTATAATCTCCAAGTCAAACCCCTGTAGACCGAGAAATAATCCCTATTTACGGAAGATCCTTCCATTCCTCAAGTGGCGAAAGATGCAGAAATTGTAGTCCACTCTGAGCCTCTATCGGAGGCAGAGATGTCAGGATTGTTGGTCTCTGCACTTGAGGTCAATCAAAAGATCTCTTAAAACAATGATGAAAGTTGCAAGAGGCTCAAGAAGAATGGGAATAAGGTGGTCAGGCCACAGCTGATAAACTAGAAGAAATAAATCTTGAAGATGAAACGGACCTCAGACCTACGTTCATTTCAACGACTATGTCTCCAGAAGAGAGAGGATTTCATTGTTTTCTTGAAAGCAAACCATGACATCTTTTCTTAGCATTACCATGAGATGTCTGGTTTAGACCCACAAGTCGTTATTCATTGTCTCGGCATTGATTCGACTGTCAAACCTGTAAAACAGAAATCAAGAAGGTTCAGGCCCGATCTTGAGATGCCAATTGACTCCGAGATAACTAAACTCAGACAAGCAGTCTTCATCCATGAAGTCAAATACCATAAATGGCTAGCAAATGTTGTTCCTGTCAAGAAGAAGAATGGTCAAATCAGGGTATCTATTGACTTTTTGAATACCGCCTGTCCCAAGGATGACTTTCGTTGCTATTCACCGAAATGTTCATCGATTCTGCAGCTCACTGTCGAATATTTTCCTTCATAGACGGGTACTAAGGGTATATCAGTTAAGGATGGCACCCAAAGATGAAGAGGCCACTGCATTCCTAACTCCAAAAGGGGTCTTTTGTTACACAATGATGCCTTCTGGATTAAAGAATGTTGGTGCCACTTACCAAAGAGCAGTGATGACCATTTTCAAAGACATGATGCACAAAGAGGTGGAGTGTTATGTGGATGACTTGGTGGTAAAATCCAAAAAGAAGGATGATCACATGAGAGATATTGAAAAGGTGTTCGAGTGGTTGCATCTTCACTATCCCTAAATGAACCCGCTAAAATGCGCTTTTGGCTTACGCTCCGAAAAACTCTTGGGGTTCATCGTTAGACATCGAGAACTTAAAGTTGAGCCAGTTAAGATCAAGGAAATCCAAGAAATGTTGTCATCAACTACACTTCGAGAACTGCGCTCCCTCCAAGGGCAGCAGACATATATTCTCAGGTTCATCTTGAGCCTTTCTGGTCCCATTCATCTGGGATGAAGAATGTCAAGTAGCCCTTGATGACATCAAGCATTATTTGCTCAACCCTTCAGTACTCTCTATGTCAATATTGGGAAAACCTCTTATTCTATACGTTACTACTTTAGACGAGTCACGTGAAGCATTGTTGACTCAAAACAATGACGAGGGAAAGGAAACGACACTGTATTATCTCAGCCACAGGATGCAAGGGGCCGAGAGGAATTACCCCTCGATAGAAAAGATGTGTCTAGCACTGATCTTCACAGTACAAAAGCTCTGCCATTACTTGCTTAGTCATGAAGTGAAACTTATATCAAAAGCTGATCCTGTAAAGTTTCTCATGACATGCCCATGCTTGTCGGGACGCCTTGTTAAGTGCGCATTATCGCTGATGGAGTTTGACATCACGTATGTCCCACAGAAGGCCATCAAAGGGTCTGGCCTTGGTTGACTTTCTTGCAGCACACCCCGTACCGACATAATCTCCTTTATCAAGCGACCTCCTTGATGAAGAAGTATTTTGTGCTGACCTTGTTCATGTATGGGAACTGTACTTTGACGAAGCTTTCAAATCAGAACAAGGAGGCTTCAGAGTAGTATTCCTGACTCCTATAGGAGGAATATTGACACTTTCTTTCCCTCTCACTCAAGCCGGTTCTCATAATGAGGCAGAATATCAAGCCCTTATATTTAGACTCGAGATAGCCTTCGATCTCGACTTGGATCAGCTTAAGATCTATGGCAACTTTGAGTTGGTTATTAAGCAGCCCAAAGGAATCTATGATGTAAGAAAAGGCATTCTCAAGACTTATCACGATACTGCGAAATCCCTAGTCACATACCTAGGAGGCTAAATTTGTAGGCTGATGCACTTGCGAAACTTGACGCTACAATTTAGCTGTCCTCATCAGGACCTACGCTTGTTTGGGTAATAGAATGGAGACACATCGAGCTAAAGACAGTGGTCGATGCAGATGACGAGAGAAATATCTTCCTTGAGTGCCCTCCTTATCCATTTGGAGTGCTTCTATCAGCCAAAGAACTAATCAAGACTGAACAGGCAATAGCATAAAATCAAGGAGCTAAGGGTCGGGATCAAGAACCAAAATTCTTTGACCCAATGTGTGCAGAAATTGAGCAGGTAGAATATTGGAGAGAGCCCATCACCAGTTTCCTAAAACATGGTAGGCTCCCAGAAGATCGTCTTGATTGCACGAGATGCTCTCTTCAGACGGTCATTTGACAACATTCTTCTTAAGTGTGTCAATATCCAAGAAGCAAATAAGGTGTTAGAAGAAGTCCACTCAGGCATTTATTGACTAAAACAGTCCGGTCCTAAGCTATATGAATGAATACACAGGTTGGGATACTATTAGCCTTCTATGATCTTCTATTCCTTAAGCTACACTAAAAGGTGCCAAGTATGCCAAATACATTCCAGCCTGCTTCGCCAACCTCTAGAGCCCTTACACCCTACGGTTGCATCATGGCCCTTCTCACAATGGGGTATGGACATCATAGGGCCTATTGACCCCCCTTCCGCAATGGGCGATGTTTTTATCCTAGATGTAAGAGATTACTTCTCTAAGTGGGCTGAAGGCGTCCCCCTTCAGTAAGTCCCTGAGAGAGCGGTAGCCTAATTCATTTGACGTCATATCATGTACTGCTTCTGAGTGCCCAATCTGATCATATCTGACAATGACCCTCAATTTAGGAGTCATCATATTGATCGCTTAGTTAACCAGTTTGGTTTCGAAGGGAGGTACTTGACTATATACCACCCTCGGGCGAATGGATTAGCTAAGTCTTTCAATAAGACTCTGTGCAACATCTTAAGAAATTCAGTATCAAACATGAGAAGCTTCCTGAAGAACTGTGAGCATATCGTACTACTACACAAAATGCTATTTTATTCTTTAATCTATGGGGGTGAAGCAGTTTTACATCTCGAAATACAAATCCCTTCATTGTGGGTCACTATTCATCAAGGAATAACTGAAGATGAGAGAGTCAAGCTCCGATATCAAGAATTGGATGCACTCGATGGAAAGAGGCTAGAGGCTCAGCAGAAACTTGAACTCAACCAAGGGAGAATGAAGGGGGCTTTTGACAAGTCTGTCAAGATCCGCTCATGCACCCTTGGTGAAGTCTTAGCTGTCAAGAGGTTTATTGTTATGCATGCCCGGCGTAAAGGGAAGTTTGAGCCTAAGTAAGAAGGTCCCTTTATAGTAAAAAAGGTCTCACCCAATAGAGCCTACATATTAGCACATCCTGATGGAGAAGAGGGGATGTCCTCTATCAATGGGCGATACCTAAAGAAGTACTATCCGTGAGGATATTTTAAAGAAAGAGACTCAACGCAAAAACGAGCTGGATAGTCCAAACAAAATGCTAACTCTTTTTTTTTATTGCAGTAAAAATGAGTTACAAGTTACAAGAACCCATTATTAGGGAGATTACAAGTCTCTTGCGTTTGAGGATATGAGGATGGTTACAAATCAAAACTTGTGCTCTTGCTCTTGCATCTGAGAGTAAGAGGACGGTTACAGGCCAAAACAAATTCCTGTCCAACGAAAGGAAGGCCCTTCTCATGAAGAAGAAGCAAACCCACGAAAGGAAGGCCCTCCTCATGAAGAAGAAGTGAAACTACTTGGAGAGTTAGCTTTAATTCATCCGACGAGTAAGAGGATGGTTACAGGCCAAAAGACAAAGTAGAGCCACTCCAAGAAGTTAGCCTCAGAGCATCCGACGTGTATGCCAAACATACAAGCTAGGTACCTCATCTGACGTGTATGTCGAACATACAACGTAGGACCCATTCAATGTGTATATCAAACACACAAGATAGGCTGCCCTGCAAGGTGCTGACCTATGACGGAAAGTGCACCCTGTTCACAGTGGATGCCCTTCCACAGAACAACATGGATGCTGATGGATTTGGCTTCTGACAGGTGCCACAAGCTGCGCTTTATCATCATTCACCACTTTTTGCCTGCTCATGGACAACATCGCATGTTGCTCATCGCCGAACGCTGCAAACCCCGCACCAGACTTACCGCCATATGTGAGCATCTTTCTTCGCACCGTGATAAGCCACATGTGCTGACAAGCACTGATTGAAGCCAGCACCGGTTGTGTTCTCCAAAGGCCATTACCGGTTGTGCCCTTAGCCCTTAGCGCCGGCTGCCTTTCTTGTGGTTCAGCACTGGTTGTGATAGCACTCCAAACCATCAACGCCAGTTGGACTTCTGTTAGTGCTGGCTCTGTCATGACTGTTCACCTCCCGAGACTCCTCATTTTCAAAACTTAAGTTTTTGCACCTCCTTAATGGTCACACAAATTCCAAGGACAATGGTTCGTCGTCTGCAACTGTACGCCTTCCCCACGACGGTTCACCTTTTGCAACAGTACTGCTCACCACCTGTGACCATTTATTTCCCGTCAAAACTTCTCCAAGACTTTCCCGCCTATCTTTTTGGCCTGGACTTCACCAGAACCTCATCGAAAAACCTCTGCAACACCACGAACAATGTCGAAAAATTACCACAACCGGTGGGAAACCCCATAAAAATCCCAAAAAGCCCTCAAGACATGTGGAAGTACTCACTGTTGTGTGTTTCACCTCTTCTACCAAAAAAAAATTACAGCCGGAACCTCTTCTCTTTCTCGGAAAAATCCCCGAAAAGTTCCCCTTTCCCCGCTGCTTTCTTTGCAAACCTCATCGAATTCTTGGCAAAGTCTGCTCGCCAAAGTCTTCCCTGCCAAACTGTCGGAATCCTGCTATCTGCAGAAGAACCTTTCCTGCAAAACTCCTGTTGAAGTTTTACTGCTTGCCAAAACTTCAACTGACCACCCTCTCCTCACCGTTAAAGTAAAATTTTGCTCAAGTTTTTTTTTACCCTTGGTAAAAAGATGAGGGAAAACGGGGTTTTACCCCTTTATATATACTACACTGTCCTCAGATGCCCCTCACAAACAGGGAATTCTAGCCGCGTCTGAAGGATGCCAAGCGACGATGAGCTTGGTCAGGCTTGGACTTAAGGCCCAAGGTAAATCTCATTGTAGTGCCAATTGACCAATGCCGGGTGAATTCCAAACAAACCTAGCCCGTGTTGACCAACGCCGGGTGAATTCCAAGCAAACCTAGTACTGGTTGACCAGTGCTTATTGATTATCGTCAGTCATGTTCAAACAATGTCACGGCTCGCGCCAGTTGACTTTCGAACCACCTTAGCGTCGGTTGTGTTCATGAGAGCTTAGCACCGGTTGGACATTTGCAAGAAACCATGATGACTACACCTGGATCCGACTGTATTACAAATAGCCCATTATCACCGACTCCAGGTTGAAGCAGTGTGTGCCCTTCCACTATCCCTAGTGGAGTTACATCCAAGCTGTGATGTGTCATCCCTAGCGGAATTGTACCCAGGCTGTTGCACCTAAACGATGACCTCCTCAATAGAGTCAGAAGCAGTCCCTCATTCCCCATCAGGAGTCACACTCATACTGCAGGCCATTATCCCCAGTGGAGTTAGGATCATTCTTACCTCTTCAATTCTCAGTGGGTCCGTTTCACACGAAGCTATCTCATCCCCATGGAGTCAGTCTCATCTTTCACCCCAGAGAGTAAGCTTACCCCTTAAACCAAAGTGAAATCCACTTCTGTTGGTCATCCTTCATCAGGTCACCTTTTCCAAATGAGCCCTTAGTTTGTGAATGGTCTTAGCGATTTTATCCCCAAGGAGTAGGATTACCGTCCACAGACCTATTCCCTATGGAGCTCATTTATTTGGCGACCCACACAAAGGCCAATGTTGCATGACCCTAAACTGCACAGCCTTGGTCCAGATGCACGACCCTAAACTCCATGGTACAAACTGTATGACCATAAACTGTAGCGACGGTATGTGACGCACGACCCTAAACTGCACAATCCTGGTTTAGATGTACGATCCTAAACTCCATGGTCCAAACTTTATGACCTTAAACTGTAGCGACAGTCCATGCTGCATGACCCCAAACTCCATGGTCCAAATTGCATGACCTTAAACTATAGCGATGGTCTAGATGCATGACCCTAAACATCATGGTCCAAACTGTATGACCTTAAACTATAACGATGGTCTAGATGTAAGACCTTCAACTGCATCGTCCAAACTATATGACCTTAAACTGTAGCGGAGGTCTAGTTGTACGACTTTAAACTGTACGGTCCTAGTTGTATGACTTTAAACTGCATAACAACGGTCTAACTGTATGACCTTAAACCATAGTATACGTCCTAAATGCATGACGATAAAAGGCTCAACACCATGGTCCAAACTATATGACCTTAAATTGTAGCAATGGTCTAGATGCATGACCCTAAACTGCATGGTCCAAACTATATGACCTTAAATTGTAGCGGAGGTCTAGTTGCGCAACCTTAAACTTCACAGTCCTACTTGTTTGACTTTAAACTACATAATCATGGTCTAGCTGTATGACCTTAAACCATAGTACACATCTATGTCACATGACGTTAAAAGGTCTCAGCATCATGGTCCAAACTATATGACCTTAAACTGTAGCGGAGGTCTAGTTGCACGACTTTAAACTGTACGGTCCTAGTTGTATGACTTTAAACTGCATAACACGGTCCAGCTATATGACCTTAAACCATAGTATACGTCCTAGGTGCATGAGGATAAAAGGTTCAACACCATGGTCCAAACTATACGACCCTAAACTGTAGTGGAGGTCTAGTTGCACGACCTTAAACTGTAGGGTCCTAGTTGTATGACTTTAAACTATATGACCTTAAACCATAGTACACGTCCGAGTCACATGACCTTAAAAGGTCTCAACACCATAGTCCAAACTATACGACCCTAAACTATAACGGAGGTCTAGTTGCATGACCTTAAACTGCAGGGTCCTAGTTGTATGACTTTAAACTGCATAACCATAGTCCAGCTGTATGACCTTAAACCATAGTACAGGTCCTAACAGCATGACGATAAACTGCTTTACGTTCACTATCATGCATGCCTTCCCTCACCTAGTTGTTAGTGTGCATGCACCACCTTCATTACACCCCAGTGAGTTCATTCACTTCATCACCGCACCTCATTCCCCAGTGAGTCTCACCCGCGCTCACAAAATGATGAACCATCCCGCAACTCAAACTCGTAGTAAGTTAGTGGGCCACCATCATCCACTCACATTTCATACATCATCCATCTTTCATAGGTAGCCTCGAGCCATCTCCCCAAGTGAGTCAAACCACCACCATACTCACTCCATGGCCTTCATAGACTGCCATTCATCACCGTCATGGTCCAACTACATGACCTTAAACCATAGTGCATGTCCTGGCCGCATGACGTTAAATTGCTTTGCACAGGTCCCGGAGGCATGACCATAAACGCTCTCTCACAAAAGAAAAAGAAAAGAATAACGAGAATGGTGTATACCTGAACTAGAGCATGCCATGAGTAAAAATGATGGACGGGCATGGTCACGAAACCATGAGTAAAAGAGTTCCGTGAATAAAACAAAACCGGACACAGTGAAAACCCGAAAGGGCATCATGAGTAAAAATGACGAAAAGGGTGGACATAACCGAAAGGTTATGGGTAAAAGAGCCCCAAAATAAAAAGAAGTTGGTGAAAACTGTCTCTACAACGTGGCTTCCCAAGTTCAAGTGAAAATTCGTAAAGAATGCTTGGACCAATAAACAAGTTGATGTAGCACTCGTCTCAACATGCAGCTTCATCCCACACTGAAAAGAAGACAATCTTTGCTGTTATAAATACCAGAACTCCAAAGATATGATCTTCAAGGAAAAGATTCCAACAATCTGAGTCCAGTTGCAAAAAGACTTGAAAGACAGAGGACTCGTCAGGACAAGTCTCATGAAGAAGAACATTATTCCCACGAGGTCACAAATATACTCTATAAACAAACACTACAAAGGTAATAAACTGACAAAGAAAGGGGAGAACCTATCAGAGACTTCAGCTCGCCTAGCCGGCACCACCAGACCTTCAAGATCGGCTAACAGAACTTGCCTCCAACTAAACTCGGCAGATGAGACCCAAAGTGGTACTCTGAATGTCAAAAGAAAACTTGGTGTACCAGCAAACAATGCCTACCAAAGCAAACCAATGAACCCAGACCAAATAGGAACGATGCCCTTCAACGTGGCACTCAATTGCTAAATGGGCTCGATTCTGATTGATGAGGTCTATACAAAATCCTAAAAATTCAGAATCACGAATAGTTCGTACGAGGGTAAGGACTTCGACAAGATCCCTAAAAAAGTCTCTTCTACCCCTAAATTCTCCATGGACGGACCTTCGAACAATGCATCCCTACGTTTGAGTAGCTTAGTTACACCATTACGTGAATCTCCTCGGCATTCACATGGTCTTGTGGCTAGGAAGGAAAAAAAGTAAAAGCTGAAGGAATTTTTCCAAATGAATGTCCTTCTCGCTTCTCTTGAAGCACAATAATCGGTGGGGCAAGCTGTTGGAACATATTTTTCAGCACCTTGGTCCCTGGTAGGAAGTAGGTCAATAAAACCTACAAAACAGTGGAAATTCCCAACAGTCTCAGAATGACCCCAGAATTGGTGAAGATCACCATCAGCACTTTAGATGACCACCTGCCAAGTTTCATCTCGACCAAAAATGTCAAAGGTAGTGAACACAAAGAAACCATTTCAGTGAAATCGATCTCTAGTACCCTGAAATGGACCCCGTAACTAGAGCTATACCCTTGGTGCGTCAAACAGCTGTAGGACAACTACCATTGGATTTGACACGATTGAAAACCCTCATGGGTCAAGTTTCAGCTTAATTCGGCACTCCAAAATAAAGTTATAAGTAAAAGACTAAAAAGGGGTAGGCCGCACACTATTCCTGTGTGGCCACCCTGCACTAAAACACCATTAAAGGTGGTTGTTTTCACAGGCACATATAGTCACTTTCAACGCTTATAACTCACTCATTCCATGTCAGATTGCTTTTAAATTTGGTGAGTGTGTTCGTCTCATCAAGACGAACAATTCGAAATGTGGTACGCCCTGTGATGACACCCGAGCAAAGAGAAAAACTAAATGATTCGTGAAGGAGTTGCAGAAAATTCAGCAGTGACACGCCTTGTTCGATGGACCAAATCACGATGCTCGCGCAACGGATCAACGTGAAACAAATTCCATTGTGTGCGTAATGTCTAGGGCTATCAATGGTTTGAACATTGTACATGATGGACGGTCAGATTTCATTCACGAAGCTGACGGAGTTATATTCCAGATTAAGGCCAAAACTCAAAACTTGCGAAATCCTAGTTCTGGCTCCAAGTCACATTCCGTTTGTTGCCACGTGATCGTGATGACATTCTTAGTGCACTATGATGAAGAAATCAGTGAAAACATTAAGGAACGAGGGCACTATCGATATGAAGTTTCTAACATTCAAGCAAATTTCAAGTCTCATGATCGTGGTTCGAAACACTATCCATGGTTCAAAATTGGTATCAAAACGATTGTCATGCCGAGCCCTACAAGGAACCAATAATCTTTCTATCAAACAGGCATCAGAACAACCCCGCGTCAGCCACAGAAGATCATGCAAGATCTCGGGCAGCAGCAAGGATAGTTACGGAATTCCAAACATTGGTAGGCAAGGACAAAATAGTCCTTTTACACCCATTTTTTCAATTTTTTTTAGTCAATTAATATTCTGTAATTAGGTTTAATTTTTATCAGTGCACCCATTTTTTGGCCCAATTCTATATAAACAGGCACTGCCTCATTTTAAGGAAAACTTCGAACACTCGGTTCATTCTTTGATGATTCAATAAAAATTTCTATTCTTGCTTGAGCTTGTGAGTATGTCTTAGAGAGGGAGAAAGGGGAGAGAAGAAAAGGGTCATACCCTTTGGGTAGGTAACTTTCTCTCTCCTCCCCTCTTTCTCTCTCTTACCCTCTTTCTCTTATCTTTCTCTCTCCTCCCCTTTCTCTCTCCACCCCTCTCTCCTCACTTTTCTCTCTCCTCCCCTCTTTCTCTCTCTTCTCATCTCATCTCTCTCCCTTATCAAAACTGGCACAAGCCTATCATCGATTGGTTTTTCTCTCTCCTCTTCTTCTTTCATCCCTAACACTAGGTGGGGTTTTCTCTCTCTTCTTCTTCTTTCATCCCCAACACCAGGTGGGGTTTCTCTCTCCTCTTCTTCTTTCATTCCAAGTGTTGGGTGAATTTCTCTCTCTTCTCTTCTAACACCGTCGGTGAAGCCCAATGTCAGGTGAATTCTCTTTTTTCACTTTTAATGCAATCAACGAACCCTAGCGTTGGTTGAATTTCTCTTTCTTCTCTTTTAATGCAATCGAAAAACCTTAACGTCGATTGGATTTCTCTCTCCTCTCTTGGCACAGTTGGCAAAGCCTAACAACGGTTGGATTTCTCCGTCTTCTGTTGCAGTGGGTGAACACTAGTGCCGGCTAGATCTCTCTCCCTTTCTTCTCTTCCGTCACTGTCAGCAAAGCCTAGCACCGATTGCTTCCTCTCTCTCTTATCTTTTGACACAATCGACGAAGACTAGCGTCGACTGCTTCCTCTCTCTATCATCTTCTGACACAATCGGTGAGGCTTAGCGCCGATTGCTTTCTCTTTTCCTCTGAAACAGTCAGCAATGTCTAACACCGACTGTATCTTCCTTTCCTCTCTCTTGTATCCTCTCGTCTCTTCTCCTTCTGTCTGTTCCCTTCTTCTCTTACTTCATTCTTTCCCTCATAACTATCACTAGGCCATTTTGCGTTCGACTAAGAGGGATTGAGGTTAGCCTTTAATGGAAGTCCTGTCCGCTAGCCATAATGTTGTTGTGCCAGAATGACTTGGCCCGCTTTATTGCCACAACAAACTGACCATCGTGCCAAGCTAGTTGGTGTTGGTAATGATGTCCAGTAGTGATCTTGTGAGCCGGTCTCTGTTACCGAGCCCGTTTCACCACCACGTCTGGTCAATTACTCGCCAGCTTGATCATCTTGCTTAGTCAAACTCTTCTCTCCCCCGTCTTTCTTCTCTGCTCCTTTTTTAATGCGCCTACTTGAGTACCTTAATCAAAGAGGAAAAGGGTGAGGTCTGACCCACTTGTGTTACAACCTTCGCCATATATGTGTGTGATTGCAGAAAACAAGAAGAATACGAGCCAAGGGAGGCGATTCCAAACCAATTTCATTACTGGGGGGACTTTCTTTGTGATCTAAGAGGGCGCTCACTCGAGCCAGCTCGAGTAAGTCCCGAACCCACCTTTAAAATTCCTCTCTCACACCCGTTGGTAACACCTACCCCCTCTCTAGAACGAGGTTCTCGAGAGAGCGATCTCAAAAACGTCCCGGGTCTTCCCTCGAAACCCAAGATGCACATTGTCCAATCATCTAGGATCCGGAAGGCGAGATCAAGGCACCTAACCAGTCCCCTATGAGGATACCCTAGACCCTTCAAAGCCCTCGACTTCTCAGCCTTACGAAGTCCACCATGGACGAAGTAAGCTCAAATCCTTCAAGCGTGAGCCAGTCCGCGAAGCTAGGGCTACTCATCACCCCTATAGGACACACCAAACACCTCCCAAGGATTCCAAAAAGAGATGAGCACATCGAAGGAACCATATTCCTCAGCCACCATTTGAGGAAGAATTTCTCAAGCCCCTTCCTCCACTGCCGACCTTGCAGGACTTCATCCCAGATGCAACTTTCCTTATCCCGTTGTCCAATTAGGCGGATGTCCCTGAGTCATCAAATGCTCAGAGCTCATCCAATACGGGTGAGGATGTTAAAAGCATTCCCCAATGGTCAGAGCTAGGGCATGACTTAAAATACCCCCTGCACACATCTGATTTTGGTGATGACCTAGAAAGCTGCCCAAAACACTGTAACTCTATTTTTTCTCCTCCCTCTTCTTCTATCTCTTTCACAGGTGCAGCTAGATAATGCCCAGACTTCAATGCTCTAAACAGAGAGCTCGAAGGCACCAACATCAGTAGGTCACATCGCAAGCACCTAAGAAAGATGCTGGCCCAAGCAGTTGGATTCTTAACCGTCACCGATGCCCTGGTAGCCCAAGCCAAGTCTGAGCCATCTTTGAGCCCCCGTACCAAGGAGGCCTGCAGGTTCATGAAGCAAGGCAAGTACTGAGTGATCCCAGTCAGGATGCCATTGACTTCATGATCACTGAATCTCAGAGTCAGCCTCTGTGGTCCGATGGGTCAACCATGTTCGAAGCTGCCCTTTCATCATCTGGTCCAACAGTAGTCTAGGAATTGTCTACCACACTGGGGGCCCCTTGGAAGCAAAAATGTCAAGACCGTGGGTCTCGGCACTAGAGATTGATAGGAAGCATCCTGAATCCCCTGACGAAGAGTTGCAAGAAGCTTCGAAAGAGTGGAAAGAAGGTGGTCAGGCCACAATTGATGAGCTTGAAGAGATAAATTTAGGGGATGAGCTCGACCTAAGGCCAACTTTCATCTTTGCAAAAATGTCCCCAGAGGAGAAAGAAAGTTATATTTCCTTCCTCCAAGTCAATTGGGATGTCTTCGCCTGGCATTATCATGAGATGCTTGGTCTGGACCCTCAAATCGTTGTTCATCATCTCGGCATTGATTCATCCATCAAACCCATAAGCTGAAATCAAGAAGGTTTAGACCCGACCTCGAGATGCAGATCGATGCTGAGGTGAACAAGCTCAGGTAAGCAAGATTCATATGTGAAGTCAAATACCCAAGATGGGTGGAAAATGTTGTCCCAGTCGAGAAGAAAAATGGTCAAATCAACTTTCGCAACCCGAACACTGCCTGCCCCAAGGACGACTTCCGCCTGCCATTCACTGAGATGCTTATTGATTCCACAACTCATTACCAGATCTTCTCCTTCATGGATGGGTATTATGGTTATGATCAGATCAATATGACCAGAGGATGAAGAGGCCACTGCATTCTTGACCCCAAAATGTGTCTTTTGCTACATTGTGACTCCTTTCAGGTTAAAGAACACTGGTTCCACCTACCAACAAGCCATGATGACCATCTTCAAGGACATGATGCACAATGAGGTTGAGTGCTATTTGGATGACAACGGAACCACGTCCCCAAGCCAACATATTGCCCACTTCCAAGAAGCATGTCGAGAAACAGCGACTGATGGGAGCCTTCTTCTCCGACAGTTCATTGAGACCCATGATGGCCCAACGTTTCAATGGTGCGCCCGACTAACTCCAAACTCGGTCCATACGTGGGAGGAGATGGAGAAGCTATTCTATCAATGCTTCTATGAGGTCGAGAGAGAGGTTCAAACCATCGAACTTCTCACCTTAACTCAAGACCCTGATGAGCCCGTAGATCAGTTCATATCAAGATGGACAAACTTGGGTTCCTGTCATCTTAATCCTCTGTCAGAGAAGGAAGCAGTCCAAATTTGCAGGCGGAACATGCAACCCAAGATCGCTGTACATGTTGAGGCCTCTAATCCGACCCGCTTGTCAGAGCTGATCTCTAAATTAGTCCGCATGAAAGTCTATCACATCATCATGGTGCGACACGACAACCATCTACAAGTTCTGCAAACAATTGTGGCAATGGTACCACTTGGAATAACGCACGGGGCAGCCAACAGAAAGGGGTAATCAGTGCAACATCATGGTCATTGATTAAGAAGGTTCCCTCCCAAACTTTGGACCTCTTTAAAGGGATAAGCACAACAAAGATAACAACCCAGGTTGGCAAGCAACAACAATTGTATAATCGAGTCCCCCCCTGGCCAACCTTGATCGGGGTGATTATTTCACCAGTCATATGAACAAGGTCTACCCCTTGGAGAAGGAATGGGTCCCTGTGCTATTCCGGTTATTATTGGAACAGAATATGATCCAGCTTCTAGAAACCAAATTCTCTGAGCAAACTGGCCTGGACACTCAAGCGAATTATTGTGCCTACCATCGGAGGATCAATCATGCCACAGATGACTGCTACACACTGAAGGATATTATCGAGGCCTTGATTCTGAAGGGTCAGATAAAGCTTGAAGACCTAAAGAAGGCCTTTGGGGCAGCCAAGGCCTCTCATGTTGTAACCATCCATGAGGAAGAAGAAATGCTCGATATCCTTTATGCCTTCTTCATTATAATGATTCAGGAAGGCATAATCACACTGAAGCAAGCAAGGCAACCTTGTCACTTTGCTAAGTGGACTAAAGATTGTTGGTGCCCATACCATTAGATAAGAGGCCATTAACTATCAGAATGCACAAATTTCCTTGATATATTCTCAAAGAAAATGGGGGAGTGTTAGGAGTTTTACAACCCCCCTGTAAGTGACCCCCAAGTCACTTCTCCATCGGGGCAAGAAGATCTCCCAAAGCAGGACCCTCTTATTAATGATTTAGACTCTGCAGAACCCTCGATTCCCCAGCCATGGATAGTCTACCATGATCGAAGCAGACTCAAGTCCTTAAGACAAGAAGTAGTTTGCCAAGCTAGGGCTATTCGTCCACCCATCTAGATGAATTAAATATCACGTAAGAAAACCAGAAAAAGACAGCTCAACCCACAGTTGAGTAGGAATTTCTCAGGCCCCTTCCTCCACTGCCAAATTTACTGGACTTCATCCCTGGCATGATCCTTCTTCCTTCTTCATCTTGTTAAGAAGATTCCTCATGCCATCTCTCACTCAGCATATGTCCAATGAGGGTGACGACGTTAAAAGCACTCCACAACGGTCTAAGCAAGGGAAAGACCTAAAAGACCCCCTGCACCCGTCCAAACCTGGTGATGACGTAAAAAGCTGCCCAGATCAGTCTAATGAGGGGAACGACCTTAAAAGTCCCCCACCTTCTAACCCTTCTCCTCCTCCTTCTTCTGCTTCTCATTTTTTCGCTTCTACGTCCTCTATAGATCCAACCTTTATATGTCCAGACTTCGAGGCTCTAGACCGAGAACTTGCAGGATCCAATATAAGCAGGATGTAGCGGAAAAAATTGAGGAAGACTCTCGCACATGTAGCAAGATTCCTAACAGTTGCTAATGCCCTGACAGCGAAAGCCAAGACAAAGCCACCTTCTTCAAAGAAGCACAAGAAGTCGAAGCCATAGAAACCCCAGTGGCCCTCTGAGCCTGACTTTGAGCAGAGACTGAGAGAGTCAAAGGGGCAAGACTCCTATTCTCAGGGAGCTTGCCACATGGTGTAAATTTCATGAGCAATACCCACCACGAGGCTGATAAATCTCAGATCAGGGAGGACCCTGCAGCCTCCATCACAGAAGTCGGTCACCTTGAAGCTCCCTTGTCCGCCACTGCCCCCTAATCCAACGAATAATCTGCCTTTCTTACAGCTTCTTGGGCTCCTTCCTAATCCCAATATCTTAAATAATCCACCTATTCTCAAATTTCTTGGGACCCCTTTTACCCCATGCACCCAATCTCTTCCAAAGCCTCAAAGTTTCACCACTCAAACCAAGCCTGTTGTGCAATCAAATCAGCCAGTCGCCCAAAATAAAATTTCTCTGCCTAAACTTGGTCCTCAACCCAACGTGGCCCCCAAATTAGTGGCAGGACTAGGAGCACAAGGCCTTGATCAAGAAAAGGTGAAATACGATGTGATAGGTCATTTACAGAAATGTTCGGCTCTTCTTAGTGTTTACAATGCCCTCATGCTCTCGAAGGATTACCATATGGCTTTAGTTCAAGCTCTATCTAACCCATAAGTGTACGAAACCGAAGTTGAAGCTATTGAGGTCGACCCGGCTATTTTAGATGGATGCATGCCCATCACCTTTTTAGAGGACAATCTACAGCTAGAGGAAAAGTTTCATAATCGTCCTCTCTTTGTTACTGGTGAATTGCATGTATGCCCCATCAACCGAATTATGTTGGATGGAGGGTCAACAGTTAACTTTTTTCAACAGAGGGTCCTTACTCGATTAGGGTTGGGGTTCAAAGATCATACCGACCCATGTCTCAGTTCAAAGGTTCAACCAGTTAGGAGAGAAGCCAACGGGCACGATATGCCTTTGTTTTAAGATCGGTGAGCTAAACGATTATGCCCAGTTTCATGTAATCGACACGGACCCTTCTTACAATATCCTCCTCGGTCCAAGGGGGTGGTCCCATCAACATTGCATCAGTGCTTTAAATATAGTTGAGATGGGAGACAACATACGGTCTATGCTGACAAAAGACCGTTCCCTGTGGCCGAAACTCACTATGCCAATGCTAAATATTACTTCACAGATCTGGCATCGCCTCAGAAGCCGAATGATGGAGGTCACAAGTCTACAAGCAAGACTGCATCTTCATCTCATGAAGACGTTGAGGATGTTGCGAGAACACTGGTAAACATGTTCGAAGAGGAAGAAAGGTAGGGCAGAACTTTACCCCTGACCACTCTTCATTCTAACATCCCAATCATCATCCCTTAAGAAACTCCTTCTTCATTTGAAAAGGAGTCTTCCCCCTCTTCCCCCAGTTCTGAGCCACCTTGGCTGGAAGATGAACCAAAGGTCATTCTTAAGATTGAGCAAGCCATGGGGGTAGAATTCCTGGCTCCAAGGGTCACCTATACGCCAGACCAGCAAAACGTTTTGCACATCCCCCTAGCACTCTTGAAAGCCGAAGCAATGCGACAATCGCAACAAAATATTTTTCAAAATCCTATTCTATAAGTATAGAGGATGCTCCTCAGACTGGCGACCAGCTAAAAGTTCTACTTTTCCCCGACCTCTCAAGAGAGCAGTTCGATGAAGAGCAACTTTCTTCCCCTCAAGGGCAGGATCCCCTAGCAAACCTAAGAACTGAAGTCCACAGTCTCCAGAGTCAATTGGAGGTTTGCATATCACTTCAAAACATCTCAAGGAATTCATGCCGGAGACTAAAAACTATGATGAACTTGAAGTAAACGTGCCACTAATGGAGGTCTAGGCTGCTCCTGACTGGATTATCTATAGTGACCAGGCTCACCAAATCATGAGGAAAATGAACTATGAGCCATTGGCTAATTAGACATTAAGAGGAGAAAAAGCAACTACACCCCATTTCGAAGCTATCCATGCCATGACTGCCCACCATGGGACTAGATAAAGCCTAGGGTATTAGCCTCTTAGAACAATAAAAGTGCAAAGAGGCATTAAGAAGAGAATGAAATCATGTAGCAAAGTCAAGGTGAGAAGCACTTTATTCATCAGTTAAAATTTTTACAAAGTACTTGCAAAAAAAATTGACATGTTCAGAAACAATCAATCATCTTATTGATCTTTGCACTGCGCACTGTAAGAGAAGTCTCAGTGCCTTGGATACACTCCTTCAACTCCACAAATATTCGAATCTCCTCTCTCATCACCGTAGTTTCCGACTCAATTGTGCCATTGAGTTCAGACAAATCTTCGACCAATGAGGCCTCTATGCCCTTCCTCTGAGCCATCTCCGTCTTGAGGCTCGTGAATAATTGTTTCAGTATTCGCATTGCCTCTCGGATTTCAATCATTCTCTTGAAGCTTCCTTGCGCCTCCCTCTTTAGGTCCTGCTGATGGCTACTTATCGAGGCTTTCTTCTCAATGCAGCCATCTATTTTCTCATGGTGATGCAAGATCGACTCTTCCAAAGAGGCTAGCCTACTAGTTTCTTCTTCATGATGTAGTGCTCTCAACCTCCAGCTCTCCAACTCGTTTAGAGTTGCATTAAAATGGGAAGGCACTTTTGGGGCACTTCCAATCACAGTAGTTGTGGCAAACCCATTTGTTTTGCTAAGGCTTTGCCCATCTCATCAAGGGGCAGTTCCCTCAATCCCTGAAGGCCTGCCCTAAGCATGCCTGCAATCATGCTAGAAACACCACTAAAAACATTCTTAGATGGTGCTACTGAAATCACCACTGCTGAAGTAACCTCGACCGCAAGGACTGGGCTTGTTGGAGTAATAGCCATCTCAGCCACTGACTCCTTTGAAACAAGGGAAAAGCCTAGAGATTATTGCCCCTCTTGACTCATAGGCAGCTCTAGCCTCAACCTACCTGGGTTCTTCAATACCAGTCTCGCTGGCTTCACCCTGTCTTATGAGAACCTCCACTTGCTCTTCATCCATGTGAGCTGTCGCCTCAGCATTATCAAGTTCAGGAGCTGCCTCTTCTCTTTGGCCTTCGCTAGCTAATTCATCTCTAGCCATGGTTTCTTCCATTTGGCTCCCACCTTCAACAACCAGGACCTCGGCTACGAAGAGTTCAACTCCCTCATCTTCATGACCTATGTCCAAGGGGGCAGCAACCTCTTCATGCTCAGACACGTCATCAACTTCAGGGTCTTCTCCATGACTTATAGCCCCTACCTCTCTCGAGGCACTAAGTTCCTGAGGCATGGAGGCCACATCAACATCAAAGCTCCTATTTGGAGCAGTGGCTACAAGGCCTTCATCCTCATCAGTTTCCATCCGAGCCGCCTCTGACTCCAGAACTATCTCAAGACTCAAGGATGCCTCCCAGGACCCAGATTCATCTCCTGATCAGAAGCAATGACAATGGACTCAGAAGGGCCGAAGTCTTCTGCCTCAGTTCCTAAAAAAAAAAAAACATTTCAGGAGAAGCAAAAGGTGGTCCAGAGAGCGCAGAAGGTGATGTCGGAGTAGTTCTTAAAAGATCAGAAGAGGAAGAGCTACCTTCTGATTCTAACACCATAGGAAGCTTGATACTCTTGTGCCTCCGAATGCGCCCACTAACTAAAGGAGGGGCATGAGTATCGTCAGTGGTCGAGCGCTTTCTTTTCTTTCCCCTGCTGAAGTAGGAGCTGCCACTTCAGATCCACCTCCTTGAGAAGGCCCTCCAACTAACTTACTGTGGAGACCACTCCCAATGAGGGCATTCAAGTCCTGTGGGGGACGCTTCTTTTAACCAGGGATTCTTCGCCCTCATCCTACTTAAAGATGGAACTAAGGTTGTCGAAAACACTCCCAGTCCTTGTCGTCATTGCAAGGAATTTTGGCAAGGCCTTATCAGCTGCTATCTCACGCGGAAGCCCCAAAGCCTGCCAGTTGGAGGGATAATCTAAGATGAATACCGCATTAGGAGCTGAAGCATTCGCCAGTCTCCTTTGCCTGGTATCTTGGTGCCAGTTACCCTTTACCCTTTTCCTAGGGTGATCTTTATCCCAATATCCCTTACTAGTGAATCTCCATCAGTTCACATAGGCCTTCGTTGCCCGAACCCTTCTGTCGAAGTGAGGTATGACGTTTTTGCTGGTTTCCATCATCTCTAGACACATGGACCATACAATCTGTATATGCTGTGGCAGCCAGCACTCACGAAAAGTTCCAAACTCTTTCGTTCTCCCATGGTCCACCTTACTCTGGTGATATTTGAAAAACACTGAGAAGGGGCAGCCTTGATCAAGCTAGTGCTAATGGGCAAAGCGGTGAGGGAATTACCCCTCTAACCTGGCACTATGTGGAGTCCGTTAAGGTAAGACTCCCCCTCTGATGCTCAGGATAAACATGAGTTCCTTAATCGTTGTTGGAGCACCACCAGCTCCTTCCCAAACTCATCAATAAAAGCGCAGTCGGTGAAGCTCGCGACTTGAAAGGGGACCCACATCATCTTTAAAGAATCATTCCCAAATATACCCCAAGCTTCCCCTGCGGTATGAAAGATGGCCCTTTGGTTGGCAATTTTCATCAAGAAGGACCACAATTTATCTCCCGAGCACTGATGCTTGACGTAAGTGTCGGGGAAATAGGCCCCCAGCCACCCGTACACATAATGCACAGGGAATGGAGTTTTGAAATCCCCAAGAAAAGCCCCTCCTCCAACAATGTCATTCCCTCCTTCTTTTCCCTTGCAAGCCTTTCCATGGGAGATGGCCCCCAACCCATGATATATGGTGCACAAGACCGGATGAGCAAGGGCATACTCACACCCTTTGGCCATGTCACATGTCACATACAGTATGCCTAGACGAATGTTGTCCCCCCAGCTAGGAAGCACGAATTTTCACAGGAATAAGGCCAAATACGCGGCCAAGAAGACAAGGTCAACGCCGGTCTCGAGTTGATATACGGGAGGCATTTCCTTTGCAATTGCCTTCCCTTTCCCTTTTGGAGTATGTTGACCACCTTCAGGATAATCCCCACAAAAGAATTTTACCCACTCCATAAAGGTAACCCTACCATTGTTGGACCGGCCAGCAATCAATGGGTAGACCTCAAAGATCTTTTGAAGGCTGGCAGGTGGCTGTTCATCCCCCAAGTTAACACCACCGGAGATGACTGAGTTTGGGGGCACAGACTCGTCATACATAGCTCCAATCATCGAGAGGCCTCCAATGAAATGAAGATCTAGCAAAGAAATCCCTACTTCCCCGTCCCCAAGAAGCCAGGTATTACTAACATGGCTCCATGTCTCCAACAATACCTTTATTGTATTGGGCGAGCATTGGACTGCTGCCAATAGCAAAGCACATTCAAGAGTGCTTCTGTATGATACCAATACCTTGGCAGTCCAGGCAGTGTATCCCTTCAGCTGTTGGTGCTCCCCTTGCATCAGGATGCCTTTTGTTGACCACCTTAGTAATCCCTGTGCCTGTACCATTCGCTTCTCTAAGGTGGGAAAATTCTCCTTGGAAGCTATGTTCCAATGCATATAATGAAGAAGTGCATCACTTCTTCAGTACTGACATTGCCATCATTACCCTCATGCACTTCGAAACAAATGGGGGACCAGTAAAGAAAATGACACTAAAGGGCCACTCTGGTTCGCACACTGGCTGGGTCAGCCAAATGGGCTCACCCCTTGATAAAACTTCACCTGTAAAATCACAGACGCCAATCTCTCCTTCCCTTGGAAGCCACTTCGCATTGAGAATTTGGTAAGAAGAACCAGCCATTATAAAGGGCTTGGTGGTTTACTCCCAAATGTTGCTAAGACAATGAATTAGCACCACCTGAGTTGGCCAACAACTAGCACCAGTTGTGTGTCAACAGCTAGCACCAATTAAGTCCTTCAAACACTTAGCGCTGGTTGAATTTCCAACACCTACGCCTATTTTTTGCCAGACATCTAGCGCAGATTGAATCTTTCAGCACTCAGAGCCGGTTGAGATTGCAAATACCCAGCGTCGGTTGAGCATGTCCAAGGCCAGTATCAGCTGTGATCGAATCTCTCACACATGCCACGAATCTTAATCATGACAGCTTGAACTGACAACCATCTCCACGTCCTTCGACGCCTCCTCACATACACGAGCGACTGACAACTGTCACTATGACGGTTCATCTCCTACAACCTTATGCCTTCCATGACGGTCCACCTCCCGTGACCATTTGTCTCCTGCCAGGACTTCTGCTACAACAGTCAAAAACCTATTGAAAAACTCTTATGTCTACGTTTTTCACCTGGATAGCACCAGAACTTCACTGAAATCTTCTGTAAACTTCCCCCAAAGTCCTCGAGAACCTCTACAAAAACCACTATCAATGTCGAAAAGCTACCACAATGCCGAGAAACTTCTTTAACAATCCATGGAAAACTCCTAAGACACGTGAAAATGCTCACAGTTTTAGTTCTCGCCTGTTCTACAAACAATTGTTGCAGGCAGAATCTCTTTTGTTTCTCGAAAATCTCCCTGGAGAACTTTCCTTTCTCGCTCCTTTCCCTGTAACTTCAAAAAATTCATAGCAAAGTCTGCATGCCAAAGGTCTTCCCTACAAAACCTTTGCAAGAACCCTACTGTTCGTCGAAAACGTTCCTTGCAAAACTTTTTCTGAAGTCCCACTGCTCGCCAGAACTTCAACCGAGCATCCTCTCCTCACGGTTAAAGAAAACCTTTGCTTAAGTTTTTTTTACCCTTGGTGAAAAATAAGGGAAAACAGGATTTTACTCCCTTATATAGACTACACTACCCTCAAATGCTCCTCACAAACTGGGAATTCCAGTCGCATCCAGGGGAAGCTAAGCGACGATGACTCGAGTCTAGATTTGACTCGAGGCCCGAGGTAACTCTCATCGATCCATCTATAGGGCTAGTTGACGTAACACCAGGTGAATTTCAAAACAAACCTAGTGTCGGGTGTGTTTTCAAAACATCCTTAGCACCCATTGACTTAGCGTTGAGTGTGTTTTCAAAACAACCCTAGCGCCGGTTAACTTAGCGCCGAGTGTGTTTTCAAAACAACCCTAGCTTCGGTTGTCTTCAAATGATATCACAGGCTGTTCACAACGCCAGTTGAGTCCAAACAATCGAGTGCTGGTTAAGAACTCAACGCCGGTTGAATATTCACAAGAAATCACTAGCACTGCACTTGGCACCGGCCATATTTCTAGCAGCCTGTTGTCACCACCTCCAGGTTGAAGTCCTGTGCGTACCACTCATCCCCAATGATGTTGCTCCTAAGCAGTGACCTATCATCCCTAGTGAGGTTGTACCCAAATTGTGACCTTTCATCTCTAATGGAGTTAGGAGTCACACTTCACGCCCATACTCAGCTAATTGTCCCTAGTGAAGTTAGGGTCATTCTTACCTCTGCAATTTTTGGTGGGACTGTTTCACACCAAGCCATCTTTCACGCTAGAGAGTATGCTTACCCCCCCACTAAGCCTTAGTGAGGCTCAGAACCATGGTCCCAACTATATGACCTTAAACTATAGCGGAGCTTTAGTTGCACGACCTTAAACTGTACGACCCTAGTTGTATGACTTTAAACTGCATAACCACGGTCCAGCTATATGACCTCGAACCATAATGCACGTTCTGGCTGCATGACGATAAACTGCTTTGCACAGGTCCAGGAGGCATGACCATAAACTAGCCCCCACATACACGCACACGCCTTTATGTGCATTTTCACACACACCTTCCCTAACTTAGTGCGCTCGTGCCACCTTCATTACCTCCCCAGTGAGTTCATTCCTTTCATCACCATTCCTCATTCTCCAGTGAGTCTCACCCGTGCTCACAAAATAGTAAACCATCCCACCATTTTATATTTGTTGTAAGTTAGTGGGTCACCATTGTCTACTCACATTTCATACATCATCCATCTCTCTTAGGTAGCCTAATTCCATTTCCCCAAGTGAGTCAAGCCACCACCATACTCACTCCATGGCCTCCACAGACTGCAAGTCATCACCATTACGGTTTAGCTATATGACCTTAAATCATAGTACACGTCCAGGCTGCATAATGTTAAACTATTTCACATAGGTCCCGAAGGCATGACCTTAAACACACCTTCACAAAACAAAGAAGAAGAACATGAAAAAATAATGGGCATGGTGTATACCTTAATAAGGGAACACTATGAGTAAAAATGATGGACGGGCATGGTCACGAAACCATGAGTAAAAGTGTTCTGTGAACAAAAACCGGGTATGATGAAATCTTGAAAGGGCATCGTGAGTAAAAATGGATGAAAAGGGTGGACATAGCTTAAAGGTTACGGGTAAAAGAGCCCCAAAATAAAAAACATTGGTGAAAACCGTCTCTACAGCGTCGCTTCCCAAGTTCAAGTAAACATCCATAGAGGATGCTTGGACCAATAAACAGGTTGATGCCACACTTGTCTTAACAGGCAACTTCAGTCCTCGCTCAAAAGAAGAAAATCCCTGGTGTCACAATGTCGGGACTCCAAAAATATGAGCTTCAAGGAAAAGATTTTGATAGCCTGAGTTCAGTTGCAAAAGGACTCGAAAGACAGAAGACTCGCCATGACTACAAGACAAGTCTCATGAGGAAGAACATTATTCCCATGAGGTCACAAACACACTCTAGAAACAAACACTACAAAGGTAGGAAAATGACAAAGCAAGGGAAGAACCCGCCAAAGACGTCAGCTCGTCTACCCGACACGACCAGACCTTTGGGATCGGCTAATAGAACCTGCCCTTGACTGGACTCGATAGATGAGACCCATAGTCGTACTCTGAAAGTCAAAAGCAAACTTGGTGTAGCAGTAAACAGTGCCTACCAAAGAAAACCAACGAACTCAGACCAAATGGGAACAATGCCCTTAAACATGGCACTCAATTGCCAGATGGGCCTGATTTTGACTGATGAGGTCTGTACAAAATCCTCAGCTTCAAAATCACCAACCGTTTGCACGAGGGTAAGGACTTCGACAAGATCACTTAAAAAAGTATCTTCTCCTCTTAAAGTCTCCATGGACGGACCCACGAACAAAGCATGCTTACGTCTCAGCAGCCTAATTACACCATTACGTGAATTTCCTCGGCGTTCACATGGTCTTGTGGCTAGGAAGAAAAACGCAAAAGTCGAAAGAAATTTTTCGAATGATTGTCCTTCTCGTTTCTCTTGTAGCACAACATTCGGTGGGGCAAATGTATTTTTCAGCACCTTGGTCCCTGGTAGGAAGCAGGTCAATAAAGTATACAAAACAATGGAAATCCCCGACAGTCTCAGAATGGCCCCAAAATTTTTCAAGATCTTTATCAACATTCCAAACGACCACCTGCCGAGTTTCATCACAATCATACATGTCTAAGGCAGTGAACACAAAGAAACAATTTCAGCGAAATAGGTCTCTAACACCCTGAAATGGATCCCATAACTAGAGCTATACTTTTGGTGCATCAAACAGCTGCAGGACCATCGCCATTGGATGCGGCACGGTAAAAAACCCTATGGGTCAAATTTTGGCTTAATCAGGCACTCCAGGACAAAGTTATGAGTAAAAGACTAAAAAGGGGTAGACCGCATACTATTCCTGTGTAGCCACTCTGCTTTGAAACACCATTAAAGGTGGTTTGTTTTCATAGTCACGGGCAGTCACTTTTGGGGTCTATATCTCACTCATTTCAAGTTGAAGTGCTCCCAACTTTGGTGATCTTGTTCGTCTCATCAAGGCGAACAATTCAATACATGGTACGCCGCGGGACGACGCCCGAGCAGAGAGAAAAACTAAATGAAAGTCGCTGATCTGTGAAGGACGTTGCAGAAAATTTAGCAACAGCATGCCTCGTTCGACAGCAAAATCATGACGCTTGTATACCCGATCGACATGAAACAAATTGCATTATGTGTGTGAGATCCGAGACTCTCTCTTATCCGAACCTCGCGTATGATGAACGACTGGATTTCACCCATGAAGGCATCAAAGCTGTTGTAAATTTCAACCAGTGGAGTCCAAGATTCTGGCCGAAAACTCAAGACCACAAAATCTTCATCCGGAAACGAAGTCAAGCTACATTCGTTGCAACATGATCGTGACATCATGCTCAGTGTGATTCAATAAAGAAAACATGAAGAAACATCAAGGAACGAGCACACAGCCGATCCGAACTTTTCAAGATTCAAGTCTCGTGATCATGGTTCAAAAACATGATTCATAGCTCGAAGTTGGTATCAAAATGATCACCATGCTGAGCACTATAAGAAAACCATAATCTTTTGATCAAACAGGCATCAGAGTCATTGCAAATTTCGAAAACCAAAATCCCAAATTTTGGACAAAAGTTCAAGATTGTCAAATCTTTGTTTGGGCACCAAATCGCGTCTCGTTTATTGCAACGCGAACGTGGTGACATACTCAATGTGATTCAGTGAAGAAATCAAAAAAAAAATCTAGATGAAGACGTACTATCAATCAAAAGTTTTCAAGTTCTATTCAAATTTCAAGTTACGTGATCATGCCATTAAAGTGTGATTCATGAAATTATTATCAAAGTGATCGTAGCATCGAGCCCTACATGATGGAAATCATAGTTTATTCATTCGGTCGGATCATCAATGGACCATCCGAGAAGAATCAAGAATGTCCCAAGTTCTCGTAGGCACTATTTTGGAATTTTCCCAATTGTTAGGCTGAGGCAAATAAGTCATTTTGCACCCTATTTTCTTATTTTTTTAATTCCATTATGTTGTAATTATCCCCAATTAGGGTTGGTTTTTGGTAATCCACCCATGTTTTAGCCCTAGTCTATAAATAGATGCTACCTCTCATTGAGAAAAAACTTTGGCTGGGAAATCGTTGTACAAGGATTCCATTTTCTATTAAAGATTTCTTCTTGAGTTTACTTGAGCATGATTTGGAGAGAAAGTTTAGAGTGATACCCTTCCTATCGTTGAGGTATTTTCTCTCTCTTCCCTTCTTCTCTCTCTTAGGTTTTCTTTTTCCTTCTTCTTTTCTCTCTTCTTATTATTCTTCGTTTTGTCTCCTTCTTCTCTTTTGAGTCTTTCTCCGAGGCCATGCATGGCAGTGGCAGTGCTGTGCATGCCTCTTTCTCTCTTCACCCTCTTATTGTTTCACAGGTCGTGCATGGCTATGCTAGCGCCATGCGTGAGCTTCTTTCTCCCTTTCTTCGTTCATCTCTTCCCCTCAGCATAGTTCAAGCATGACGTTAGTCATGGTTGTCTGTACCACTGTCTTACGAAGCACATGGTGAGCCGGGTTGAGCTCAAGCAGAGGGTCGGGCTCCTGTTTCGGTTCCAGAATTGGTGTCACATGCGACGATGCATGGCCGACAACAGACTATCTCTGTTATTTATACGGGTCTCAGACCGTGCTGCTCATCGTCGTCCGCATGCATGTCTTTTGCGTTTGTGCAAGCACAAATGGCAATGCCGATCGTCGCTCACGAGGGGGGGGGGTCTTACTCGTGTTTCGCATCTCTTGCAGACGGTGATGCCTATCGCCGCCCACTGCGATTTCACCTATGTTTCGCATCTCTTGCAGACGGTGATTTCTATCGTCGCCCGCAGAGGTTTCACCCATGTTTCGCCTCTTACATAGGGCGATGCCTATCGCCGCCCGCAGGGAGTCTCACCCGTGCTGTGTCTGTAGCAGACGGCGATGCCTATCGCCGCCCGCAGGGAGTCTCACTCGGGCTTCACCTCTTGCAGACGGCGATGCCTATCGTTGCCCATCGAGAGTCTCACCCGTGCTTCACGTCTGTCGCAGACGGCGGTGCTTTCGTCCATCCGCAGGCCTCTTTCGCGCTCTGTGCCTGTCGCAGATTGCGATATCTAGTGCCACCCACAAAGGGTCGTTGCAGCCTGCTCGCACCGCCGGCCAACGCCGTATGTAGTTTACTGCTTGCCCTTCCGCCGCGAGTAGCAGTGTCTAGTGCTATCCAGGGGTCACGACACTATTACTCCACGGCTGTGGGCGGCGATGTCAAATGCTGCCGGGACCTTCCTACTCCTTCGTCTCGTGTCTTCTCTCCACTCTCTTCTTTTCTCCTTTCTTCTTCCATTCTTGCTTGACTAAATGATAGACTCAGTCTAACACTGTCATAGCGGTCTGATTGTCAAGTAGTATTGTTGTCGTGCTGGTCTAAAGTACCATGTCCATGTTGCTGCCACACTAGATTAGGACAGTCATATAGGCCTTGGTTTCGAGAAGTATTACCGTCCTGCCGGCCTGAGTTACCGTGCCTGTCTTGGTACGACTCCGAGTAGGTCATTGTACTAGTCTAGCTATCATGCTAGTCTTGTTCCCTTGTCAAGTCCTCTTCTCTTTTATCCACCTTATTCAATCCCTCTTCATCATCACACTAACTTCTCATCTTCTCTGCCATCTGAATGTGCACATCTGTGCATGTTTGCGCCAAGACAAGGAGGGATCCATTGGTCCACTTGTCTTGCAAATTAACCATGATAGTTCTTTGTAGAAAATAAGGAGATTGCAGGTCAAGGGAGGCGAGTCCGAACCAATTAAAGCAGCTGACAGGTTTTCCGTCGTGATCTAAGAGGGCACCAGCGCGAGTCAGCTCGAGCAAGTCATGGACCCAGGTGAGGTTCGTCCCCACCTCACTTTAAAATTCCTCTCTCACCAATTGGGCACCTGCCCTTGTTCTGTGAACAAGGTTCCCGAGAGAGCGGTCTCAGATCCCGGTTCTTTCGAACTCGAGACATGTGTCACTCGATCATTTAGATTTAGGAGGACGAGATCGAGGCATCCGACCATGCACGTCCGGCTGCATGAAATTAAACTGCTTCACACAACGGTCTAGTTACACGACCTTAAATTGTAGCGCACATCCTGGCCACATGATGTTAACCTGCTTGGCATCAAGGTCCAGTTGCATGACCTTAAACTGTAGCGCACGTCCTGACCGCATGACGTCAAACTGCTTTGCATCGTGGTCCAGTTGCACGACCTTAAACTATAACACCTGTTTTGGCCTCATGACATTAAACTGCTTCACATAATGGTCTGACCTATACGACCTCAAACCGTAGCCCAGGTCCAGGTGGCATGACCTTAAACATGCCGCCACACATGTGTGCCCCCTCTGCTATGCACACGCCTTTTGCATTCCCTTCCACGCATGCCTCCCCTAGGCATCCTATCCGCGTGCACATTTACATACCACCTTCACTTCCTTCCCAGTGACTCTATGCCTACTGCCTTCATAAACTCACAACATTCCCCAGTGAGTCATACCCACGGTGAGCCATTTCGTCATCCATACTCACCCTCGTCTACTGGGTCACCCATTATTCATCTTCCATACAAACACCTCCCATTATGCATAGACGATGTCGCTCAATCTCTCCGAATGAGTCAACCCACCACTATACGCATTCTATGGCCTCCACAAAACATCATCCATTGCCATTCCGGTCCTTGTTGTAGGTCATTAAACTGCATAGCTACAGTCCAAGTTATATGACCTTAAACTGTAGCGCACTTCCTTACCGCATGACGTTAAACTGATTAACACAACGGTCAAGTCTATAGGACCTTAAATCATAGCTCAGGTCCCGGAGGCATGACCTTAAACACGCCCCCACAAAAAAGGGCATGGTGGAAAGCCGAAAGATGACCATGAGTAAAAATGACGGACAAGCATGATCACGGAACCATGAGTAAGAGTGTTTCGTAAATAAAGACCGAGCATGGAGAAAATACGAAAAGGGCACCATAAGAAAAAATGGAAGAAGGGCAGACATGACCGTGAAGTCATGGGTAAAAGACCCCCAAAAAAAGGAGGTTGATGAAAATTGCCTTTATAGCACCGCTTCCCCCAGTCCAGGTGAAAACCCTCAGGGGCACTCAGACCAATAAGCAGGTTGATGCAGCGCTCACCTCCATCGGCGGCTTCAGCTGACATTTCAAGAAGCACCCTTGGTACCATAATGCCCTACTATCGGGACCCAAAAAGAAGAGCTTCAAGAAAAATTCAACAGTCTGAGTCTGTTCATGAAAGGACTCAGAAGTTAGAACAATCGCCAAGATCGCAAGTTGGGGTTCCATGCTAGAAGACACCATTCTCAAAAAGTCAAACAAAAACAAGAAAGCCATGATGGCATGGCAAAGACACTCTCAAAGGAAAGAAATTGTCAAACCAGGTCAAAACTTGCCACCGATAACCAGGGTAGAGCTCAAGAGGCCGCCTCGCCAAAACCCCTCCCTGACCGACAGGCCCAGACTTTTCAGGACGGCCAGCTAAAAGCCCCCGACTGGACCCGGTGGGATGGGGCCCAAAGAGGTACCCTGCTTGTCAAAGTAAACCTGGTATAGCTACAAACAATGCCCACCAAGGGATCCTTGGTTGTCTATCTAAAGCAAAGCTCCTGATGTGGATGGTGAGCCTTCCTAGAGGGGTCCCCCACCAGTAGCAGTACATCCAACAGGTGAGGACATTAAAATCATTCCTCAATATGTCCAACAAGGGTGAGAACTTTAAAAATCATCACTCAGAAAGCTACTGATGTGGATGATGGACCTTCTTAGAGTGTTCCCCCACCAGCAGTTCAAGTCTCTTTTCTCCCCTAAAGTCTCCATGTTTTGGTCTACAAGAACTTAAAAAAGGGCCCTAGATGTCAGACCACCTTGGTCACCCCTCCGGGAAGCAACTTCGCACGAGTAGACCTTTAGCTTTCTTGTTAATTCGATGGCCAGGAAGTTTCTTTTTTTAAGGCCGAAGGACCAATTTTGATTACGAATGTTGTCTTTCTGTTTTCTCTCGAAGCACAACATTCGGTGGGGTAAGCTGTGTGAGAGAATTTTTCAAAACTTATATCGTCAATATGAATAAGTAGAGAATAGTTTGTGACTTAGGCCCGCAGGTACCAAAATGCCTGCGGACCAGGGAACCATAGGTCGATAAACCTTGATTCATAAGTGAAATTTTCAACAATCCCAGAATTGCCCAAGAATGATAAAAAATATGGCTAAAGATCTTATAAGAATACCTGTCAAGTTTCGTCATCATCTGCGATGTTAAGGCATTGCAGATGCAAAAATGGTTTTGGAAAATCGGTCTCTCATGCCCTGAAAATGGACCTTATAACTACAGCCCCACCACCGGAGAATCAAATGACCATGATACCACTTCCATTACATTTGGACCATTTGAAAACCCCCAAGGGCCAATTTTTGGCTCGATCAAATGATCAAGATATGGTCAAATTACCCAAAATAAGTAGGTCACATACTATTACAGTGCACCCTCAGTGAACCAGTTTCCATTAATGAAACTGAGTTTTTTTATTTCGGGCTCTACTTTGGACACTCGTATCTCTTTCGTCCTAAGTCAGAATGAGCCGAAATTTTGGGAGCATGTTCAACTCGTTGACCCGATCGATTTAATATGTGGCAAACCCCATGGTGTGGCCCGAGCCAAGAGGAAACCTAGAGAGAAGATTACAATTAGAAGCAAGGCTGCAGAATTTCAGCATGGGCGCACCTCGATCGAGTGACCACATCACGATGCTCGCACGACGGATCAGCCCAAAACGAGACCCATTACGAGCACAAGGTCAGAGGCTTGTTTTGAGCCGAACCTCACGCATGATGGACGATCAAATTTGCCGCACGAAAAGGATAAAGTTGTTGCACTTTCAGGGCACCGTAAACCAAAATTTGGCAAAAATGCCTAATTTGGAAAACGATCGTTCATGCACTAAATTGAGCCACTTTCATTGCAAACTGCTCATGACAGCATGCTCGTCGAAATACAGTAAAGAAATTGTGAAAAAATGGTAAGAAACGAGCGTTATCTTAACTCAAAGATCTCAGGTTTCTCGTAATTTTTATACCTCGAGATCTTGGCCCAAAATTCCGATCCATGGCTCGAAATGGGTATCAAAACGACTCTCCTCGAGCCGATCAAGAAAGCAATATTATTTCGACTGAACAGAGGCGAAAAAGACCCCGAACGAGCCATGAAAGATCGCATGAGTTGCATGACCATGTCAGGAACTGAATTGGAATTTCAAGAATTTTGGATGAGGGGCAAAATCATCATTTTCCCCTATTTTCTTATTTTTAATTAATTCATTTTAATGCTTTTTTTAGTCAGTTAAGTCAAAAATTGGGCACCCACCCATGTTTGGATTGAAATTCTATAACTACACATGATGATTACATGTAAAGGGCCCCCCTTTTTCTATTAATAAAATTTTTGGCTTCAATTCAACTTTGGGTAATGTTTTGCTTTCCTTGAAGAGAGAAAGAGAGGAGAGAGAAAACTTTGGCTGGTACCCTTAGGCCCCATTGAGGTAATTTTCTCTCTCCTCTCCTCTTTCTCTCTCCTCTTCTCTTTCTCTCTCCTCACTTCTTTCCTTTTCTCTCTCTTCTTCTCCCCTCTTTCTCTTACCTTTTCTCTTTCTCTCTCCTCTCTTCTTCTTCTTTCCTTTCTCTCTCTTCCTCTTTCTTTTCTCTGTTGTTCTTCTTTCCTTTATCTCTCTTCTCCTTTTCTTTCTCTCTTTGCTTCTTTCTTTCTCTCCTTTCTTTTGCCTCTCTCTCTTAACTGGGATCGTAGCCTAAGCCCGTTCCCTAGTGGCGGGCTCGACTACCGTCCCTGTTTTTCTTCCTTCTCACTCTTGCCTTCTCTTTCTTGATAAAGACAGCAGTCAGAGCCTTTCCCGAGCAGCAGGCTCAGCTATCGCCCCTATTCTTCTTCTTCTCTTCCCCATTGGGACGATAGTCTTGCTGCCATCCCAAATCTTCTTTCTCTTCTTACTCTTTCTTTTTCTCTCACTGGGACGACAGTCTTGCCACCGTCCCAAATTCTTATTCTTTCTTTCACTAGGACGACAGACAGTGCTGCCATCCCAAACTTTGCCCCTCTCACTCTGGAACGGCAAGGTTGACCTCGCCGTGCCCAACCTTTCTCCTCTTCTCTTCCCTTCTCTCACTGTAGGATGACAAGGTGAACCCTTTGTGCCCAACCACTCTTCTCTTCTCTCTTCTTCTCTCTCTTCACTCTAGGACAACAGGCTAAATCCATCATGCCCAACCTCTCTTCTCTTCTATCTTCTTCTCTCTCTTTGCTCTAGGACGGCAGGATGAACCTGTAGCGCACAACCTCTCTTCTTGTCTTCTTCTCTCTCTTTCCTCTAAGACGACTGGTTGAACCCTCGTGCCCACCCTCTCTTCTCTTCTCTCTCTTCCCCCTAGGGCGACAGGTTGAACTCATCGTGCCTAACCTCTCTTCTCTTCTCTCTTATTCTCTCTCTTTACTCTAGGATGGTAGATTGGCCTCATCATGCCCAACCTGTCTTTGCTTCTCTCTTCTCCTCTTTCCTTGTCTCTTCTCTTCTCTTCCCTTCTTTCTCTTCTTTTTCCTTTTCCTTCTCCTCTCTCTTCCACTCTTTCTTATTTCACTCCCTTTTATTTCACTCTCGTCGCTTCTCCCTTTTGAAATGTCTAGTGAAAGTCAAGCTAGCCTTCACCCCTCTCTCTCCTCTTTCTATCTTCTCTTTCATTCTTCTCTCTTCTCTCTCTTTGAGGTACTATGTGAAAAACAGACTAGCCCTCTCTTTCTTTCTTCTCTTTTTCTCTTAAGACCTAGGTGAAAACCAAACTAGCCTTCATCCCTATTTTCTCCCTTTTTTTAAAAAAATACATTTTATCTCTGAAGAGCTAGGTGAAAGCTTGACTACCTTCATTTCTCTTTGCTCTCTATTTTCTCTTCTCTCTCTGAAGGACTGGGTGAAAGCCAAACTAGCCTTTGTCTCTTTTCTTTGTCTAACCCCTTTTCTCTTTCTCTCTACTTTAAAATATACACTGAGAGTCTCTTGTTAAGGAGATGCCGTGAGGCTATCAAATTAGCATGGATTCTACTACATTATTTTTTATTTTCCTTTTGAGTACACATGCATGTGTGTGCTCAACCCATGACAAAGTGGAGTTATTCGACCCACTTGTCTGTGGCTCTAGTGTGTGTGTGTGTGTGGATACAGGAAAGAAGAAACAGGTTAAGGGAGGCGATTTCGAACCGATCGCAGGTCAGGGGGCATTCTATGCGATCAATGAGGGCGCCCACACAAGTAGCTTGAGGGTGTCACGGACCCACATGAGGTAAGTCTTGTCTCACTACCAAATTCTGCTCTCACCGGATGGTATTCCTGCTAGCGTCCTCTTTACGCAGTTCTCGTGAGAGCAATTTTTGGTGCCGGGCTCGACGTGAACCCAGAGCCACGCCACCAGGTCATCTTGACCTGGAGGGTGAGATCAAGGCACCTAACCACCGATCGGCAAGACACACCATGCGTCATGCTATGTGAAGTGGCCCTTATTGTGTCGGCCTATGTGAGGCACCCCCTACGTCAGTTTGAGGTCTGAAAAAATCCTTAAAAAGCATTTTCTAAGTCGATTTGAGGTCTGAAAAAAATCTAAAAACTTCCCTAAACCTAATCCTATTAGAATTACTAGATTAGAACTACTAATTTCAACCTTAACTCTAGTTAAAGCCTAGAAAAGAGAGAGAGAAGAGAGAAGTAGGGAGAGAAGGAGAGAGAAGAAGAAAACTTCTCAAGACTCAAATGTAAGGACCACAAATTTCCCAATCAGGAGATGCACACGGCAATAGTATAGTAAAAGAGGCCTAGCGCCGGGTGTGTATAAGAGAGAGGAGAAAGAGCATGTCGTGCCTGTAAAGGACCATCACTGCATGTGAGTAAGAGTAACGCCACGCGTGAAAAGGGGTGTTGTCATGCATGTAATGAGTAACACCGTGTGTGTAAGAGAGCAACGCTAGCGTGTGTAGTGCGGTAACCTTTAAACGCCCTAACCAAACTGAGCTACACTTTGAGGGAACTAAGGATACTTCCCCTCTGCACTTTATCTCTGCTCTCCGAACATCTCACCTCCTGACTAAGAAATGTGTGTGGGATATCTTGCCTATGTAGTGGAGAATCGGGACGTCCAGTTCTAGCCAGAAGGAATACCAGTAGTAAGAGAGTATCCCAAGGTATTTCCAAAAGAGTTTCCATCCCGACCTCTAGTGAGGGAGATTGAATTTGAGATAGACGTGACACCCGACATTGTTCCCATCTACAAAGCCGCATATAGAATGGCTCCAGCAGAGTTGAAGGAATTGAAAAAATGCTTGTAAGAATTGTTGGATAAGGGATTCATCCGACCCAATGTGTCACCCTGGGGCACACCAATCCTGTTTATGAAGAAGAAGGATGAATCCCTAAGGCTGTGTATTAACTCTAGGTAATTGAACTAAGTAACAGTGAAGAATAAGTATCCCTTTCCTCAAATTGACGACCTTTTTGACCAACTCTAAGGAGCCTAAGTGCTTTTGAAGATTGACCTTCGATCGGGGTACCACCAACTACAAGTCACGAAGGGAGACATCCCAAAGACCACTTTCAAAACTTGATACGGACACTATGAGTTCTTTGTAATGCTATTCGGGTTCACCAATGCCCCCGTTGTGTTCATGGATTTGATGAATAGGGTGTTCCGACCTTTTCAAGATGATTTCGTAGTGGTATTTATTGACGATATTTTGGTATATTAAAAAGCCAGGAACTACCTGACCATCATTTGAGAATTGTCTTGCAAACTTTGAAGTTAGAAAGATTGTAAGCTAAAATAAGCAAGAGTGAGTTTTGGCTCCCTAGTGTATCCTTCCTTGGGCACATCATTTCTAGAGATGGGATTACAGTCGACCTCTCTAAGATTGAGGTAGTACTTAAGTGGGAGATACTAACAAAAGCGACCAAAATTCGTAGCTTTCTGGGGATGGCAGGATATTATAGACGCTTAGTAGAGGGATTCTCAAAGATAGTGCTTCCCTTTACTCAGCTGACCCAGAAGAATGTGACATTCGTATGATCAGAGGACTGTGAGAGAAGCTTCTAGTAGCTTAAGAAGAGACTAACCACAACCTCAATACTGACCTTTCTTGAAGGAAATGAAAACTTTGTGGTTTATATCGATGCATCCCATAAAGGGCTCAGAGGTGTACTCATGCAGAGAGGTAAGTTCATTGCTTACGCCTCTAGAAAGGTGAAGTCGCATGAGCAAAACTATCCAACTCATGACTTGGAGCTTGCTGCCGTAGTGTTTGCGCCAAAGATCTGGAGACACTAGCTCTATGGGGCGCAATTTAAGGTGCTCACGGATCACAAGAGCTTCAAGTACCTACTGTCCTAGAAGGAGTTGAATATGAGATAAAGGAGATGGATGGACTTATTGAATGATTATGATTGTACAATTGATTACCATCCAAGCAAGACTAACGTAGTAGCCGACGCTTTAAGCTGGAAAGCGTAATATCAGTGGCACACCTGATGGTTCGAGAGATGAGATTACTAGAGGATGCAGTGGAATGACACTCAACTCTATCCCTCGATGATGGGGTTGGGATGCTTTCGTGTATGAGAGTAGAGCCCTAGCTCTTCCAATGGGTCTGAATAGCACAAAAGGAAGATCCTCAACTTACGAAAATCCTTGAAGAAATGAAAGTGGGTGAAAAAGAGGATTTCACTATGAGCAATGATGAGTATTTAAGGTTTAAGGGCCGAGTATGTGTTCCTAATGACGAAAGTATAAAAAAGGGTTGTTATAGAAGAAACACACCACTCTCGATACATGGTACACCCAGGGAGTACAAAGATGTACCAGGATTTGAAGAGGGTCTTCTGGTGAAAAAACGTGAAGAGGGAGGTGGCACAATTTGTCGTTAAGTTCTTGACGTGCCAGCAAGTGAAGGCGAAGCATCAAAAACCCACGAGGACTGTTACAGCCATTGCTCATATTGGAATGGAAATGAGAACACATCACGATGGACATTATTTCTAGATTGCCAAGGTCGAATGCGGGGCACAATAGTATTTGGGTCGTGGTGGACCGATTAAGTAAAGCTGCTCATTTCTTATTGGTCTGCACAACCTATACCCTGGATAAGCTTGCTCAGTTATACATTAAAGAGATTGTGAGATTACATGGTATACCTATAAGCATCATGTCCGACAGGGACACCAGTTTCACCTCTAGGTTTTGGGCAAGTCTGTAGTCCACCTTGCGAACCATACCTTTAGCACCACCTTTCATCCCTAATTAGATGGGCAGTCAGAGAGAACCATTCAGACTTTGGAAGACATGTTGAGGGCATGTGTTACTGACTTTAAGGGAAGCTGGGAGGACCGTCTGCCTCTAATAGAGTTTGGCTACAACAACAGCTTCCATTCAGTATTCAAATGGAGCCTTATGAGGCCCTATATGGAAGGAAGTATAGGTCACCCATCTGTTGGGATGAGGTGGGCGAAAGAAAATTGTTGGGGCTCAAAATTATTTAGATGACGTCTAAGAAGATTGCCGTAATTCGACAGCGGCTCAGGGCAGCCCAAAGTTGGCAAAAGGGTTACACCGATAATCATAGGAGAAACCCAAATTTGAAGTGGGTGATCAAGTTTTTCTGAAGGTATCGCGAACAAAGGGAATAATGAGATTCCATAGGAGGGGAAAGTTGAGCCTGCAGTTTATTGGGCCTTTTAAGATTCTGTAAAGAGTTGGAAACATGGAATATAGGCTTGCCTTACCACCTGAATTGGCCAACATTCATAATTTTTTTCATGTATCACTATTGAGAAAGTATCAACCTGACTGGTCTCATGTTTTGGAGTATGAATCAATCCCGCTTGGGAAGACTTGACCTATGTTGAGTGACCAATTGGGATATTAGATAGGAGAGTACAAATCTTACGTAATAAAGAAATTCCCCTGATCCGGGTACAAAGGCAATACCATTTAAGAGAAGAATCAACTTGAGAAAGGGAGGACGAAATTCGAGAGAAGTACCCCCACATTTTTTATTAACATCAATATGATTTTGAAGAAAAAATCCTTTTTATGGGGGGGATGATGTAAGGACCACAAATTTTTCCAATCAAGAGACGCACACGGCAATAGTGTAGTAGAAGAGGCCTAGCACCGGGTGTATAGATGAGAGAGGAGAAAGAGCAACGCCGTTAGTGTAAAGGACCATCACTGCACATGAGTAAGAGTAAGCTGCACATGCAAAGGAGTATCGTCGTGCGTGTACTGAGTAACGCCACGTGTAACAAAGCTATGCCACCAGTGCGTAAAGAGTAGTGTCGCGCATGTAGGGACGTAGCACCGCGCGTGATATGAGCAGCACCATGCATGAGTAACACCGTGCATGAGCAGCACCGTGCGTGAAAGGGACGAAGAGAAGAAGAAGGCTAGTGCCACACATGCCATCGCCACCCGTGAAAGAACAAAGAGAAGGGTAGCACCATGAGTATAAAAGGTAAATCTCACTGTTGCCGTACATGTCAGCGTCGAACTTGTCAATGCCATACATGTCAGCGTTGCCACCCACGGTCAGCCACAGTGACCTTTACCTACCCAATCAACAATAATGAATCCCACCTACCATGGGTAGTTAAGCCCTCTCCCCTCCCTCTCCACAACCATTTTCCTCAATTGTTCTCATACTCTCTCTCTCTCTTAGAAACAAAGTGAGAGTGAGTTGTTTCTCTTGAAGAAGCCCTTACTTAGAGCTTGAGGTGGCCTGCGAGTGAGAGGTTTAACGATACCATGAGTATCACATAAGTAGGTTTAGGGCTCATGCATCAATTAATTTATTAGTAATAGACTCCACGGAATAAAGACGAGGAAAATGATAGAATAAAGGGTATGGATGTAGTTGAATTAAAATGAGGTTGAATGATTAATTGAGTATTGCAAATACACTTGTTAAGTTTATGAAGTAGCTCACTTGCAAGTTTTGTTAACATGAATGAGGTTTTACATCAAATTTTATCTTGGCTTATGAAATGTTTTATTTTAATTGAAGCATGCCGAACTTGCAAAAAAGAAATTTCCAAGAACTATGAGGCTTTTTGTATCGAACTTTTTGGTGACCAAACAGTGTCCAAATGGGATCAAATCAGTCTTGAATGATAAATATGCTTGTCTACTACAATTTTATTTATTGCATCATGTTAAAATTTAGTATGGGTTAAGAGATGTGCCCCAAAATGTAGGGATATGTCACTTTCCACAGTAGCTGAGATTTCCAGCATCTGTTACTTGTTTTGTGCCGAGCTTTTGAGCTATCAAACGATATTCAAATGCCTTCAAACCACTACCATTTGAAATATCCATGACTGAATCCTTGAATATCATTTAAAGGCTATGAGTTATGTGAAAATTTATAAATGCCTTGCTATTGTGATAGTTCCATGAGGAATGTTACATGACAAAGGTCGTAATGCTAATGCTAATTTCGAAACGTAAATGCAATGTAACAGCTCTCATATCATGGGTGTTTCATGCTAGGTGTCATATTGTTATGTTACTGTTGGATAGTTCTGAGTAAAACTCAAACTTTGCATGATGAAAATTTGAATTACCTGTCATAAGGTATTGATTTAGCATGAATGAATTAAATGCTTGAGCAAGACATGATGCCGTGATATTGACCGCTACGCGATGGGACACTCATTGGTAGTGGGTACTGTTATGTTATAGTCTTGTGATACTGACCACTACACGATGGGGCACCCATCGGTAGTGGATACTATTATACTAATACTGCACGCTATGTGATGGGATACCCATCAGTAGTGGATACTATTATATTGATATTGTACGCTACGATATGAGATACCCATCGGTAGTGGATAATATTACACTGAGAAAAGTGATGCCGGCAATATTCCCAAATGCGCTGAATGATAAGATGGGGTTAGGTGAATATGGAATGGGAGGCTCACGCCCCCCTGAAATTTATATGATGAGATTAGTGAGTGATGCCTTGTAAGGTAAGTGCCTATCGAAAACTCCTATGCACATTGGGGACCGTGTGGGTGAGTATGAGGGCATTACGAAGTGGATTTACCCACTTGTCATTGCCCTCCTTCTTGAGGTGCAGTAGCAGTCCTAAGCAATGGGATTGGCTTAGCTTGATGAATAGGGTATTTACTTCAGGAGTAGGTGAACTAAGGAGTGAGTGGGTAATATTGAATAGTGAATGTGAGTGTTAATGATTGAATGATAACTGACATTTGAAAATGATGCCTGTAATTGACACATTGATCTAATTACTAATTTACATTACTACTACTTTATGACTTCTTATAATGGGAAGAACTGCTTATAATGCATGACTAGACTCATTAATGATGATGGTACCTAGATCTACTTACTGGGCTTTTTAGCTCATCCCCCTATATCCCTCTCCTTGTAGATTGATATCGACAGGTCCGAAGGGCGTGAAGTATGTGATTTGCAGCCGGAAGTCGAAGTTACAATCCTTTAAGAAGAGACCTAGATCTTGTATGTGATTGGGCAGTTCAGCCATGAATTTTGTTTATTTTGGAAAATTGTGATGTTGGGACATGATGCCCCAGATTCAAGTGTAAAATTTTTGGAGGAAATTTTATGTAGCGCGGTTTTAATGATGTATGGTTTTTCTCAAATTTTAATATTTATCTACACTTAAAATTGTTGATTTAAGTCCTTTGTCGTGGTTTCCTTTGATCACCGATATAACGGTGTTGAGTCAACTCTAACTTGAGTGACATGTGCTACCCTAGGATCACGAACCCGCACCCGGTCATCTTCCATCAAGTACAGAATAACGGTCAGGGGGAGGGGTCATGGCATCAAACGACCTTGTTTGAGGCTATTTTTCAACACTTATATCCATGATGTGAATAAGGAGAGAGCAGTTTGCAATAAACCATGATTCAGTAGTGAAATTTTTTATAGTCTCAAAAATTCCTAATAAGAACACCTGCCAAGTTTTGTCGTGATCTGACGATGTTAAGGAAGTGTAGATGCAGAAACAGTTTTGAAAAATAGACCTCTAGCGCCTTAAAAATGGGCGTTATAACTATAGCCTTATCATTGAAGTGTTAAACGACTATGGCATCACTAACATTGGATCTGAAACATTCAAAAAACTTTAGGGACCAAGTTTTGATTTGATCAGAAGTTTTTGGACCAAGATATGACCAAATTACCCAAAACAGGTAGGTCACACACTATTACAGTGCACCCTCAGTGAACCAGTTTCCATTAATGGAAACTAAGTTTTTTGGTTTCAAGCTCAACTTTGGACACTCATATCTCCTTATCCTAGGTGGGAATGAGCCCAAACTTTGGGGCATGTTTGTCTCGCCGGCCTGATCGATTTGATATGTGGCGCACCCCACAGTGTGGCACGAGCCGAAAGAAAACCTAGAGAGAAGATTGTGATCTAAAGCAAGGGTACAAAATTTCCATAAAGTGCATGTCTTGATCGAGTTGCCACATCACAATGCACGAGCTTCGGATCGACCTGCAACTAGTCCCATTGCGACCACAGCGTCAAGGGATTCACATGAACTGAACCTCACGCGTGATGGACATTCAGATTCACCGCACAACAAGGATAAAGTTGCTGCATTTTTCAGCCACCAGAACCAAATTTCGGCCAAAATTCCTAATTTGGAAAATGATCGTTCGGGCACCAAATCGAGCCATGTTCGATGCCAAATGTTCATGAAGGCATGCTCAATAAAATACAACGAGAAAAAGCGTGATCTTGAACCAAAGATCATACATTTCTCGTAATTTGCACACATCAAGATCATAGCCCAAAAACTCTATCCATGGCTTAAAATGGGTATCAAAATGACCGTCTCTCTGAGCCGATCAAGAAAGTAATAATCTTTTGGCTGGACGAAGGCCAAAAAGACCCCGAACGAGCCACAAAAGATCACAAAAAGTGCATGGCCATTGGAGGGTCCGATTTGATATTTCAGGAAGTGTGGGTGAGGGGCAAAAACTTTATTTTTCCCCTATTTTCTTATTTTAAATTAATTCATTTTAATGTTATTTTTAGTCAATTAGGTCAAAAATTTGGCATTCACTCATGTTTGGATTGAAATTCTATAATTAGATGTGATGCAATTGTACATGAGCCCCTTTTTTGCTTAATGAAATTTTTGAGTTAAAGTGTAAAAGCTTGGGTCATGTTTTCCCTCTTTGGAGAACGAAAGAGAGGAGAGAGAAAACTTTGGTTGGTACCCTTGGGGCCCATTGAGGTGATCTTCTCTCTCCTCTCTTCTTTCTCTCTCTTCAATCTCTCTTTTTTCTCTCTCTTCATTTTCTCTTATTTCTCTCTCTTCTTTCTCTCTATTCATTCTCTCTCTTCTTTTCTCTTTGTTATTTCCTTTCTATATCTTCTCTCTCTCTCTTCTTTCTTCTTTCCTTTATCTTCTTTCTTCTTTCCTTTCTCTTTCTTCTTCTTTTATTTCTCTCTCTTCTTCTTTCCTTTCTCTCTCTTCTTCTTTCCTTTCTTTTTCTTCTTCTTTCCTTCTTCCCCCTTTTCTTCTCACCTCTTTTCTGCTCTCATGGGCAGTAGATCGAGCCACCACCCATGTCCTTCTCCCCCTTTTCTTCTCACCTCTTCTCTCTTCACTCACGGGCGGCAAACTGAGCTGTCATCCATGTCCTTTTTCCCCCTTTTCTTCTCACTTCTTCTCTTTCCTCTCATGGGTGGCAGACTCAATCATCACACATGTTCTTCTTCTCTCTCTTCTTTCTTCTTCTTCTCCATCTCTCTCTCCTCTATAAGTGGCAGCATGGGCCCTACCCTATTGGTAGGCCTCGTTGTTGCCTCTTCTCTCTTCTTCTTTATCTTTGTCCCTCTCTCCTCTGTAAGGTGGTAACATGGGCCCAACCCTAATGTCGAGCCTCGTTGCTGCCTCTGCTCTTTTCTTCTTTGTCTCTCTCTCTCCTTTGTGAAGTGGTAGCATGATCCCTACCCTACTTGAGCACCTCGCTGCTGTCTCTGCTCTCTTCTTCTCTGTTTCTCTCTCTCCTACTTAAGGTGATAGCGTGGGCCCTACCCTATTGGCAGACTTCGTTCTTGCCTTTACTCTCTTCTTCTTTGTCTCTCTCTCCTCTGCGAGGTGGTAACGTGGGTGCTACCCTACTAGCGGGCCTTGTTGCTACCTCTGCTTTCTCTCTTTCTCTCTCCTCTCTCATGGATGGAAGTATAAGCCACCATTCATGTCTTTCTATCTCTTTCTTTTCTTTCTCTCTCCTCTCTCATGCACGACAGCATAAGCCACCGTCCATGTCTTCTTTTCTCTCTTTCCTTTTCTTCATCTCTGTTCCTCTCTCCTCCCCCATGGCTGGTAGCATCAGCCACCGCCCATGAATACATTTTATCTCTTAAGAGCTAGGTGAAAGCCAGACTAGCCTTCGTCTCTCTTTTCCCTCTCTATTTTCTCTTCTCTCTCTTTGAATGATTGAGTGAAAGCCAAACCAGCTTTCATATTTTTTTTATCTCTTTATCCTCTTCTCTTTCTTTCTCTTCCCTCTAAAATTCTCTTCTCCCTAACGTCTTTTCTCTAACTAAACCCTTTCCCTTTCTCTCTACTATAAAATATGCATTGAGATTCCCTCGTAAAAGAGACACCATGAGGCTGTCGAATTGACACAGATTCTACTACTTTATTTTTCCATTTTCCTTTTGAGTATACACGTATGTGTGTGCTCACCCCATGACAATGTGAAGTCTTCCAACCCACTTGTTTGTGTCCTTAATGTGTGCGTGTGATTGCAGGAAGGAAGAAATAAGTCGAGGAAAGCGATTCTGAACCAGCTTCAAGTCAGGGAGAATTCCTCACGATCTAAGAGGGCGCCCAAGCGGGCAGCCCGAGTGTGTCATAGACCCACGTGAGGTAAGTCCCACCTCACTACTAAATTCCTCTCTCACCAGTTGGTACTCCTGTCCACGTCTACTTTACATGATTCTCGAAAGAGCGATCTCTGATCCCGGGCTCAACGTGAACCCGGAGCCATGCCACCAGGTCATCCCGACCCGGAAGGCGAGATCGAGGCACCTAACCTTCTAAGAGTCAAGAAAGCGATTTGAGGGCCAAGCCTTCTAAGAGTCACTTCCCAAGGGTCTTAACAAAGGTGTTCGAGTAAGAAAACATTCAAAAGAGTATAAACCGAAAGATAAAAGTATGACATGGAAAAGAGAGGGAAAAGATAGATAGATGGAAGAAAGAAGAGAAGGAGATAGTGAATTAGAGAGGGAGGGGAAGAGAAAGACAGGAGAGAGTGAAAGAGAAAGAAAGGAGGAAAAGAAAGAGAATACGGGCCCCTCGTGGGATCGTGATGGGGAAGAAGAGAAGGAGGGAACGAGAGAGAGAGAGGGAAGAAGAGAGAGAGAGGAGAATGAGAGAGAGAGTAGTATAGAGGAGAAAGAGAGAGAGCATGAGCCCACTGTAGGCCCATGAGAGGGAGAGAGTGAGAGAGGGAGAAGAGAGAAAGAGGGAAGAGAGAAAGCAACAGGCTTGTCACGGTACTATGAGGGAGAGGGAAAGAGGAGAGAAAGAGAAGAGGAAGAGAGAGAATATGAGCCTGTTATGGGCTCATGAGAGGGGAAGAGGGAGGAGAGAGAATGAAAGAGAGAGAAAGAAAGAGAATACGAGCCCTCCATGGGTTCCTGAGAGGGAGAGAGGGGGAGAAAGAAAGAAACAGGCCCCCACGTGTTTGTGAGGGAGAGGGAGAGAGTAGAGAAAGAGAAGAGGGAGAGAGAATAGGGGCCCGTCATGGTCGCGTGAGAGGGGGAGAGGGAGACAGAACACGAGCCCTTTACGAGCCCGTGAGAGGGAGAGAGGGATAGGAGAGAGAGAGAGAAAGGGAGAAACAGAGCGAGGGAGTGCACAGGCTTGCAGCCTAGCTGCTGCCCCAGAGTGGAGAGGGAGAGAAGAGAGGGGAAAAAAAGGGAGAGAAGGGGAAAGGTGTCACGCTCGAAGAATTTACAATACTATTATTCCTGAGATGTGACAGTCAAAACATATATACATCTCATGATAGGACAAATTTACAGTGGCGAATTCTTACAAAGTAACAAAAGAAAGCTTAGGCACAACTACAATATCTTCCAAAGTTGATCTTGACGAGCACTCAAAATGAACACACAGTTATCCTGAAAAAGGTTTACCATAGTTTGATGAGTTTGGCTACTCAGTAAGTGTTCATCATAATCCTAAAAATAATCATCGATGAAAGATATAAACAAACTTTCAAAATAATGAGGTCACTTGCGCATAAAATTTATCGCGTCTAAAATTCATGATAATAAGCAGAAATAATTATTTCATTTCATTTTTAAAAAGAATAGATTATTCTTCAAGATAATGAAGTCACTTGCCTAAAATATTTGAGAGGGAGTTTCCAATAAAAATTCGGCTAGAGAGAGAGATCTCAAAATTTTCTAGGGTGGGAGTCATCGTCTCTCGTATTTAAATTCCTAGGATACTATACTTTTATTAAGTTACACCTCACACATGAAGTGTAACCGTTAAATTACACTTTAAACGCTTAAAGCCCACGTCCTTTAGTGGACGTGGCAAGAGCAAGGCAACAAAAGCTTTAAACCAAAAGCTTTTGAAAATAGTGATGGTCCCTAAGGTCCATCATGCTCATACGAACCATCACTTATTAAAAGTTTCCCTTTTTTTTTTTTTTGGAATTTTAGAATTATTACATTCTTTCCCCCTTAAAGAAATTTAGTCCTCTAAATTTGTGTACCTGATTACTGAAAAAGATAAGGATATTTTTCTCTGATATCGTCTTCTCGTTCCCAAGTCGACTCTTCTCTTGAATGGTACTGCCATAATATACGGACAAAAGGAATCTCCTTGTTGCACAACACTTGCACCCTTTTATCCAATATCAAAATTGGTTGCTTAATGAAGGATAGGTCCTTCTTGATCGGTAAAGGTTCATATTTTAAGATATGGGATGGGTCAGGCTGATATTTTCGCAGTGACGATACATGGAAGACATTATGGACGTTTGCCAATTCGGGTGGTAAGGCAAGTTTATAAGCAACACATCCGATTCTTTCCAGGATTTTAAATGGTCCAATGTAACATGAGTTGAGCTTTCCTTTCTTGCCGATTCTCATAATGCCTTTTATTAGTGAGATCTTTAGGAAAACTCGATCACCTTCCTCAAATTCAAGATCTCTCCTTCGGTTATCGGCATAACTCTTTTGCCGACTCTGAGCGGTCCTGAGCCTTTCTCGAATTAATGCTATCTTATCTGTGATTACCTGGACAATTTCTGGCCTCAAAAGCTTCCTTTCACCAACCTCGTCCCAACAAATGGGTGACCTGCATTTCCTTCCATACAGGGCTTCATATGGTGCCATATGGATACTAGCTTGGAAGCTATTATTTTAAGCAAACTCAATCAGGGGTAAATGGTCATCCCAGCTTCCTGTAAAGTCAATGACATAGGCCCTCAGCTTCCTTGAATTTGTTCTAGGCAAGCCAGAGACGAAATCCATAGAGATGTGCTCCCACTTCCACTCTGGCACAGGTAACGGCTGCAACAACCCAGCGGGCCTTTGATGCTCAGCTTTTACTTGCTGGCATGTTAGACACTTAGACACAAATAATGCTACCTCTTTTTTCATATTATTCCACCAAAAGTTTTTCTTCAGGTCCTGATACATTTTAATACTTCCGGGATGTATCGTATAACGAGAGTGATGTGCTTCTTCCAATATAGTTTTCTTCACATGCTCATCATTCGGGACCCAAATCTGACCTTTGAATCTTAGTAAATCCTCACTACATATAGAGAATTTTTCTCCCTTTCCTTGCTTCACCTCTTCTACTGTTATAAGCTGAGGGTCTTTCTTTTGTGCCGATCGAATCTGTTGGATTAATTGGGGTTCTGCCTTAATGTTGGCAATCATACTTACCACACCATTAATGGACGAGGCCGGATGCCAATCCACTATTTCCTCTAACAATCTCATTTCTTGGATCATTAGATGAGCTAAGACTCCCGTAGATTTTCTACTTAAAGCGTTGGCCACAACGTTAGCTTTGCCTGAATGATAATGGATTGTACAATCATAATCTTTTAAGAAATCCATCGATCTTTACTGCCGCATATTTAAATCCTTCTGAGAGAAGAGGTATTTGAAGCTCTTATGATCTGTGTATATTTCGAGTTGCTCACCATATAGATAATGCCTCCACATTTTCAAAGCGAATACTATTACAGCCAGTTCCAAGTCATGAATTGGATATTTTTTCTCATATTCTTTCAATTGTCTCGATGCATATGCCACTAATTTCCCATATTGCATTAATACATAGCCCAAGCCTTTATGTGAAGCATCACTATAAATCACAAATCCCCCACTCCCCTCAGGAATAGTTAAAATAGTTGCTGAAGTTAATCGAACTTTTAGTTCTTGAAAACTCTCCTCACATTCACTTGTCTACTCAAATTTGACATTTTTTTGTGTCAATCGAATCAATGGGGTTGCGATTCGAGAAAATCCTTCTACCATTTTTTTGTAATATCCTGCCAATTCCAAAAAGTTTCGAACTTCAATCACATTACTTGGTTGTTTCCAATTAACAACGGCTTCAACCTTTGAAGGATCAACAATTAGACCTTTGTTTGATATGACATGCCCTAAAAATGTCACTTGTTCAAGCCAAAATTCACATTTACGAAGTTTGACATACAATTTCTTTTCTCTTAATATTTGACAATAACATTCTTACATGCTG
>NW_006499973.1:4950829-4968206 GCF_000471905.2 Amborella trichopoda | reverse complement strand
TGTCTAAATAATTCAAAAACAAGTAGAAAGAAAACTTACAATTTTTACTAACAACAAAAATATCACATTTATTTTTAATAATTTTATTTCTAAAATTTTCTCACAGTAGACAAGAAAAATAAATAAATAAAATTTTTTTTCTAAGACTTTACAGCATTTAAAATTTCTTATATTATAATTTTATTAAAAAGATTATTTTTCAAAATAATGAGGTCACTTGCGCATAAAATTTATCGCGCCTAAAATTCATGATAATAAGCAGAAACAATTATTTCATTTCATTTTTAAAAAGAACGGATTATTCTTCAAGATAATGAAGTCACTTACTTAAAATATTTGAGAGGGAGCATCTGATAAAAATTAGGCTAGAGAGAGAGATCTCAAAATTTTCTAGGGTGGGAGCCCTCGCCTCTCGTATTTAAATTCTTAGGATACTATATTATATTCTTTTATTAAGTTACACCTCACACATGAGGTGTAACTGTTAAATTACACTTTAAATGCTTAAAGCCCACATCCTTTGGTGGACGTGGCACGAGCAAGGCAGCCAAAGCTTTAAACCAAAACCTTTTGAAAATAGTGATGGTCCCTAAGGACCATCATGCTCATACGAACCATCACTTATTAAAAGTTTCCCCCTTTCTTTCTTTTTTTTTTTTTTTTTTTTAGTAATTTTTGAAATAGAGAGGATAAAGACGAAGGGAGAAGAGATAGAGGAGAAAGACGAAGGGAGAAGTGAGAGAGAAGAAAGAAGGAAGAGATAAAGAAAAGAGAGAGAAAGGAGAGAGAAGAAAGAAAGAAGAGATAAAGAAAAGAGAGAGAAAGGAGAGAGAGAAAAGAAAGAGAAAGAAGAGAGAAGAGAGAAAGAAAAGAGAAAAGAGAGATGTGTTGTAGGGAATATTTTGACACACTTGTATCCCTGATGTGAATAACAGCCTTGCGGGTACCAGCATGCCTGCGGCCTACGAGAGCATTGATCAGTAAGCCAAAACTTAAGTGAATTTGAAAAGGTTTCAGATTGGCATTTAAAATCTTGAAAGGGTGTTCTTTTTTTTTTAAAGAGTGCATGCCAAGTTTCGTCCCAATCCGATTAAGATAAAATAGATCAGGATGAAATTTACATCTCGCAACATTGCTCTCTATCATGCTAAAAAATACCTCATAACTAGAGCCATATTTCTGAGGTCTTGGATGAGTGTTAGACGACCACCATTGGATCTTAAAGGCTCCAAAACCCATGAATATCAATTTTCAGCTCATTTAGATGCTTCTGGACCATTTTAGGCCTAACTTACCCAAAATGGGTGGGTTTTACACTATTATGGTGTGGCCTCAGTGAATCAGTTTCTACTTATGGAAACTATCTGTTTGAGGTAATTTTCCATCACTTATTTCCCCAGTGTGAATAAGGAGAGAACAGTTCACTACTTAGGTCCACATGTACCAAAATGCTTATGGATTGCAGAAGCCATAGGTCAATAAGCCTTGATCCAGAAGTGAATTTTTCGACTGTCTCAAAATGGCTCAAGAAGGTTCAATATCGTGCTTAAGAGTCTCCTAAGAACACCTGCCCTGTTTTTTCGCAATCTGACGAGCTTTTGGTAGTGCAGACGATAAAATAGTTGGGGGAAATTTTGCCTTTATCGTGCTCAAAATGGACTCTGTACTATAACACCATTATCAAAGCATCAAATCGTCTCCAAACCATTTCCGTTGGATTCAGAACATTCAGAAACCCTCGGGTACCAATTTTCGACGTATTCAGATTCTTTCGGAGCAAGTTACTACCACATTACCCAAAACGAGTAGGTTGTACACTTTTACAGTGCACCCTCGGTGAACCAGTTTCCATTAATGGAAACTGTGCACCACAATTTTGGGGGGAAAAATTTCCATGGCCATATCTTCCTCATCATGGGTTCGATCTAATCCAAAATTTGGAAGCATGTTCGTCTCGATGACCCGATCGTTTTGATATATGGCACGCATGACAACATGGCTTGAGCGGAGAGAAAGCGAAGAGAGAAGTTCATCAAAAAACTTCCAAAAGTAGCAAGAAATTTCCATCAACATGTATCTTCAATCAAAAGGCCATATCACGACGCTCGAGTCGGATCAACCTTAAGCCAGACCCATTAAGGGCATAAGGTCAGGGGCTTCATCTAAGCCGAACCTCACGCGTGATGGATGGTCAGATTTGACAGACGATGAATCCCAGGTTTCTACAATTCTGGCCATCGCAATCCAAACTCCGGTCAAAGTTTCTCAATTTTGAAAATGGTCGTCCAGTCACCAAATCGTGCTGTTATTTTTACAAAATAATTGAGGAAACTTGCGCATCATGCTACAATAAAGAAATTGACAAAAAACACGGAGAAATGGGTTGAATCTTAAATCTAAGGTTGCACATTTTTCCATGTTTTGTCGCATCATGATCGTGGTCCAAACACTGATCCATGGCTCAAAATGGATACCAAAACAATTGTCTTCTCGAGCTCATCAAGAATACAGTATTGTTTTTGCTGGATGGTAACCGGAAAGCTCTCGAATTACATTTGGAAAGTTCGCACGAAGAAACATGGACTGATTTGGAATTTCACAGAATGGGGCATGGGCAAAATTGTCATTTTTCCCCCAATTTTAGAATTTTTTTAATTTTTTTAAATGTTAATTTTCATCAATTAGATTAAGTTTTGATCATCCACCCATGTTTGGGGTAGGTTCTCTATAGATATCACGTATTGTCATTGTAATAAGGACCCTACTTTGGTTAAATAAAATTGTTATCTTTTGTTCATTGTTGGGTCACGTTTTGAAGAAAGAGAGAGACGGGAGAGAAATTTTTGGGTTGATACCCTTGAGCTCAAGGAAAGGAGAAATAGGTCAAGGGAGGCGATTCTGAACCAGCCACAGGCCAGGGGAAATTCCACGTGATCTAAGAAGGTGCTCATGCGAGCTAGGCCGAGCGTATCACAACTCAAATTCCTCTCTCATCAGTTGATATTCATGCTCGGGTCCTCCTTATGTGGTTCCTGAGAGAGAAATCTCAGCTCCTGGGTCCATCTCGAACCCAGAACCATGCCAACCGGTCATCCTGACCCGGAGGGGGAGATCGAGGCACCTAACCAGCTTGGTGACTCCACTGAAGACACGCTACCCAATCGTTGGATCGTTCTTGTTTGGCCTTTCCTTTCATCTATTTCCTGCTCACTATACACATGCTTGTCTTCAGGTTTGCTCAACCCCTTTATCGGAGTTGGGGATTTCGTAATCCCCGCACCCGTGAGCCTTCATCAGGAACAGGTTCCACGAACCTCGTTCTCGACCTTCCTACTGAGCATCAACCCTGTGTCATGCTTGGTTAGGTGCTTCGATCTCACCTTCCCGGATCTAGGTGATCGGGTAACATGTGTCTAGGGTTAAGAAGATCCAGGATCTGAGATCACTCTCTCGGGAACCTTATTCAAGAACAACGACAGGTATACAACTAGTGAGAGAGGAATTTTGGATTTGAGGTGGGGACCAACCTCACTTGGGTCCGTGACTTACTCTAGCTGACTCGCACGGGCACCCTTTTAGATTATGACGGAAATCCCCCCGGCTGTTTCAGCTGGTTCCGAATTGCTTCTCTTGACCTGCAATCTCCTTGTTTTCTATACAACACTACTATGGTTAACGTGCAAGACAAGTGGGTCAAAGGACCCACCCTTGTCTTAAGGCAGTGCACATTCGTATGGCTAAAAATGTGAGAAGTTAGGGTGATGAAGTGGAAGGTTTGAATGAGAGGAGAAAAGAAGAGGGTACTCGACAAGGGGACGAGGCTTGCATGATAACTGGACTAGTGTGGTTAGGTGCGTCGATCTTGCCCTCCAGATCTGGATGATCTGAAGGCACGTATCTTGGGTTTCTTGCAAACCTGGGATTTGGGATCGCTCTCTCAGACCCTTGCTCAAGAGCACGAGCAGGTATACCAACTGATGAGAGAGGAATTGAAGGTGGGTCCGGGACTTACTCGGGCTACTCACGTGGGTGCCCTCTTAAACCACGAAGAAAGCCCCTCAGCTTCTTTAGCTGGTTCGGAATTGCCTCCCTTAACCTGCAATCCTCTTGCTTTCTGAACAATACTTATATGGTAAATTTGTAATACCCACCCTTTCCTTAGGGAAATGTACGTTCATACGAGAAGGGGATGAAGCGTAAGGTTCAAATAAAGATAGAAAAGGGAAGAAAAACTCGACAAAGAGGCGAGACTAGCATGGAAACCGGGAGGTCATCAACTCGGAGTGGTAGCAAGACAGGCATGGTTCTCAAGACTAGAACGGCGACAATACTACATGAAACAGAGATTGATATGTCAGTGCTAGGCTAAGTCTACCCTCAGTAAAGTGAGAAGAGAAAATAGAGTGAAAAGAAAACACGAGAGGGCAGAGAGATTGGGTTTCGACGGCACTAAGAGGTGCCATTCACGACCGTGGAATAGCAGTGTCATGGCCCTTAGGCGGCGCTCAACACTACTGCTCATGGTTAGAGAGTGAGAAATGAACTACAAACATTGCTAGGCATCGTCATTGGCAAAAAAAAAGGAGAGAACATGCTCCCACGTGGGCAGCGATAGTCTCTGATGAAGCGCGCAACGATAATCCTTCGTAAAGCACACAACGGTAATCCTCACGAGGAACACGACGATAGGTGTGGGATGCCAAAAGGATGACGATAAGCATCAAATACGTGAAGGAAGCTCACAGACAGCGGTAGACGTCATCGAGGTCTCTAGCAGGAGGCGAAGGGTATCACCGTCTATAATAGACGCGTAATAGGGAAGGACCCCTGTAGGCGGAAGCAAGTTCCACCGTTTGGGTTCTTCACTAAGACGTCGAAGCTACGTCTGTGGATGGTAATAGGCAGCGCCTTCTACAGGCCTCACTAGGAGAGGGAGATAGAAGAACTGAAGGAGAAGGATACTCGCACACGAGGCTGCCATTGTCATGCGTGACCTGTGTGACCTTAGGGGAGGCATGCACAGCACTGCCACAACCGTGCATGACCCCTGTGAGGAACTCAAACAAAGAAGGTGGGGTGCAAGAGAGGAAAGAAGAGAGAGAGAAGTAGAAAAAGAAAAGAAGAGAGAAAATTTACCTCGAACCTTGGGGTACCAGTCAAAAGTTTCTCTCACCTCACTCTCTCTCTCAAATGTGACCCAACAATGAGAAGAAAGAGAATATTTAATTAAGTAAAAACTCTCTCTTGTGTTAAAGGTTGAGTCCTTTGTAGCATACAATGTTGGTATGTATATATAGAATTTGTCCCAAACATGGGTGGATGATCAAAAGTAACCCTAATTATGAATTAAAAGAATTTAGAAACGAGGATGAAAAATGATAGATTTGCCTGTCTTTAACAAATCATGAAATTTCAGAACAGATCCTGTGTTGCCCTAAAACTTGCATGATCTTGCATTGCTGATCCGGGTTCATTCCAATGCCCGGTTATCATAAGATGATTGTTTTCTGATAGGGCTCAGCATGGTGATCGATTTGATACCAACTTCAAGCCATGGATCATGTTTTAGTTGCACAATCATGTGACTTGAAATTTGAATGGATCTTGAAACTTCAGATCGATAGTGTACTCGTTCTTTGATGTTTTTTGGTGATTTCTTCACTGAATTACACTGAGCATGCCGTTACGATCGTGGGGCAACAAACGCAACTCTATTCCTTGCCCAAATGAAGATTTTGGAACTTTGGAATTTTTGCCGGAATCTGGAATTTCGGCAATAGAATTTGGAGTAGCTTCATCGGCTTTATGTGCAGAATCCGACCCTTCATCAGATACAGGCTTCGGGACAATCATTGCTCGAGACCTTACGTACATGATGGAATTAGTCTCACGATGATCAGGCTTGCGAGTAGCGTGATCTAGTCGCTCGAGCGAGGCACAAAGCTGCTGAATTTCCTGCACTTTCTTCACGGTTCAGCAACTTTTCTCAAGCTTTTCTTCGCGCTCGAGTGTCGCCACATATTGAATCGCTCGTCTTGATTAGGCGAACATGCTCACCAAATTTCAGTGTAATCCGACTTGGGACAGGTGAGATATAAGCATCGAAAGTCACTAGTCATGACTATCCCTTCCATGGCGTGGAGGTGCAAGGCGGCCGCACGGGAATAGCGTGCGGCCCCTCCTGTTTCACTCTTTTGTTTATAACTTCTTCCTGGAGTGTCCGTTCGGGCTGAAATTTGACCCTTGAGGGTTTTCGAACATGCCGGATCCGATGGCCGTAGTCCCATAGTGATTTGAGACACCAAAAATGTAGCTCTAGTTGTAGGGGCCGTTTCAGGGTGCTAGAGGCCGATTCTACTGAAACTGTTTCTCAGTCTGCGCTATCTTAGACATGTTAGACTATGATGAAACTTGACAGGAGACTTTTGAGAGACCTTATGAATATCTTCAGCCAATTCCAAGTATATTCTGTGACTGTCTGAATTTCCACTGTTTACTAGGCTTTATTGAGCAGGGGACCCATGTTGATGAAAAATACCTTCCAACATCATGCCCCGTCGAATGTTGTGCTTCGAGAGAATCAAGAAGTGAAATCATTCAAAAATTTTGGCCTCCTAGGATAGAATCAGGCCTTTTATGAAGACCAAATGCTATGAACCTTAGGTCGACATTGTTCATTGCTTCACCAAGTTTTCTACTAAGGGTATCTCTATAGGTCCCTTCTAGTGGGGTCCAATAGGGAGCTTCTGACCCATCCTAAAAGGTTCGTCCCATGTAGGCCAGGGGATTTTTGTGAGGCATACCCTGAAGCTTGTGACAGGTTAGACCCCTGACTTCATCAGTTTCTTACCTTCATGATGGTTCTTAGAATTTCTGGAGGGATCTTTTTGTCATTGTCATCACCCTCAAGGACTCTTGTTGTTGAACTAGGGAGATCTTATGCGGCTTTCACTCCTTGATGGGCCAAGCTGAAGTGTGGGGGATCATATGCGGCTCTCACCCCCTGATGAGCCATGATTGTTGATAAATCTTATACAGCTCTCACTCCCTGATGAGCCATGTTGAAACATAGGGGATCTTATGCGGCTCTCACCCCCTAATGATCCATGATGGTTGGGAGATCTTATGTGCCTCTCACTCCCTGATGAGCTATGTTGAAATGTGGGGGACCTTATGAGGCTCTCACCCCCTGATGGGCCATGATGGTTGGGAGATCTTATGCGGCTCTTACTCCTTGATGAGCCATGTTGAAATGTGGGGGATCTAATGCGGCTCTCACCCCCTGATGAGCATGATGGTGTTGCATTTGGATGCAGCTTTTGAGGATTTTAGGTAGGCCTCATTAGCCAGGATTGTAACTCTTTGGAGATTGAATGTCAGCTGAGGCGGTGGTCGCGCATCAGCTTGTCTTGTCAGTCCAAGCGCCCTTTTGCGGGTTTTCACTTGAACAGGGGAAGTGGCAGAGTGAAGATGCTTTTCACCAACTTCTGCTATTTCTGGGCTCTTTTATCCATGACATGCAGTCACGTCCACCCTTTTCATCCGATTTTACTCATGATGCCCTTTTGGGGTTTTCACCGTGCCTGGATTTTGTTTTCCACGGAACTCTCTTACTCATGGTTTTGTGACCATGCCTATCCGTCATTTTTATTCATGGCGTTCCCTTGTTACATGTAAACCATGCCCTTTTTCATGTGAAGGCGTATTTAGAGTCGTGCCTTCGAGACCTATGTGAAGCCTTTTAACGTCATGCGGCCAGGACGTGCACTATAGTTTAGGGTTATACAACTGGACCGCAGTGGTGGTGAATGGCATTTTGTGGAGGCCATAGAGTGACCTTAGTGATGACTTTGACTCACTTGGGAAGATGGCATGAAGTTGCCTTGTGAAGAGTTGATGATGGATGGATGGTGAGTGAACAATGGTGACCCACTAGCTGAGGTGAGCATGGCTCATGGAAAGGTTCGCCGTTTGGTGAGCATGAGTAAGACTTACTGGAGGAAAAGATAATAATGTTGGTGAAGGTGTTGCATGAACACGAATGGGCCAGCTAAGGTTGGCGTGTGTGACGATGCATGTAAAGGGCATGTGTACGTATGCAGGCTCACGGGGGATGAAATGGAGGTGGTATGCGCACACAAATGGGTCGGTTAGTTAAGGCGTGTGCGAAGATGTACATAAAAGGTGTGTGCGCATATGTGGGGGCATCTTTATGATCATGCCTCCTGGACCTGGGCAAAGCAATTTAATGCCATGCGGCCAGGACGTGCACTATAGTTTAGGGTCATACAACTAGATCGCTAAAGTCATGCAACTAGGACCATGCCGTTTAAGGTCGTGCAATGAGACTTTCACTACAGTTTAAGGTCATATAGTTTCGACCATGGCTATGTAGTTTAAGGTCACGCAGCATGGACCAAGGCTGTGCAGCTTAAGGTCATGTAGTACGGACCAATGTGTGGGTCATCATGTAGGTAAAGCTACATGGGGGATGGGTTGTGGATAGTAATCTGACTTATGGGGACAGAGATAGTTAAGGCTATACACAAGTGAGGCACTCGAGGAGTGGCAGACGGACGTGACTTCACCGGGGATTAGGAGGTCTAGTGTAACCTCTTAGGGATAATGAGAAATCCCGTGCATGTGACTCTGTTGAGGATGATAGGCCAGAGCACAGATGAACCTCATGAGGATTCAGGGAGTAAGAAGGGCCCTAAGCTCCCGGGGGATAGTGGGTCGTAGTAAGACATGACTCTCACTGGGATGTTGGTGTGAAACAAACCTATTAGGGGGTAGGTATTACTCTTTAACACATCTAACTCCACTGAGCATGTTGATGAAATACCCTTTTAGCGAGGAGGGGTTCTTTCTCTCGATTGGAGTTGTGCGTATGGACCCTTTATCGTGCCGTGCATTACAGTTTTAGGGTCTTGTAGCTTGGATGTCATGCAGCCAAGACCGTACAGTTTAAGATCATGCAACTAGACCTTTGCTATAGTTTAAGGTCGTATAGTTTGGACTGGTCATGCAGCATGGACTGTGGTCATACAGTTTTAAGTCATGAGACAAGGAGTATGCAGTTTAAGGCCATCCAACTAGACCTTCGCTATAATTTAAGGTCATATAGTTCAGACCATGGATGTACCGTTTTGAGTCGTACAACAAGGAATATGCAGGTTAAGGTCATACAACTAGACCACTGCTACAGTTTAAGTTCATATAGTTTGGACCGTGGTTGTACAATTTTGAGTCGTGCGACAAGGACTATGCACTTTAAGTTTGTACATCTTGACCCTTGCTACTGTTTAAGGTCATATAGTTCGAACCGTGCAGTTTAGGGTCATGCATCTGGACAGTTAATATAGTTTAAGGTCATATAGTGTGGACCGTAAAGTTTAGGGTCATGCATCTTGACCGTCACTGCAGTTTAAGATCATATAGTTTGGACCGTGCAGTTTAGGGTCGTGTATCTGAATCGTCGCTACAGTTTAAGGTCATATAGTCCGGACCGTGCAGTTTAGGGTCGTGCATCTGGACCGCCACTACAGTTTAAGGTCATATAGTTTTGATCGTGCAATATAGGATCATGCATTCGGATCATCGCTACAGTTTAGGGTCATATAGTTCGGACCGTGCAGTTTAGGATCATGCATCAAGACTGTAACTACAGTTTAAGGTCATATAGTTCGGACCGTGCAGTTTTGGGTTGTGCATATGGACCATCACTACAGTTTAAGGTCATATGGTTAGGACCATGCAGTTTAGGTTCATGCATCTGGACCGTCGCTGTAGTTTAAGGTCATATCGTTGTAGACACCCCATTTTAAATCTGGCAAAATCTGTGGTTTTTTTAACCCTTAGGACCATACTTAACCTAGTAAACCCAAATCCATAGTTCACATAGCCTACCTTGTGATCTGGAACCAGTTGGCCTACCTAGAATCCTGTAGATGCACTGTTTTGACCCAGATTCTTGTAAATGCCTTGGTTTACCAAAAAAATCCTTAAAAATAGTAAAAATAAAAAATTTGACCTAAAGTTTCTCTAGGAGCTTCATAAAAGGCTGAGGAACACACTAGAAGTGAAAAATCCCAATTTGGACAAAATATTGATATCTGTGGCATGGGTGTGTTGCTGCCCAAGCGACATGACCCATGCTACTCAGTTCCGATCAGCCTCAATTTTTGTTTTTTTTTAATATACTTGGGCGGTATGCCCTGTGCCGCCCAAATCCTCCTCCCCAGATGGTATATTTGACTGGGGGATTTGTTTGTTGTATGAGTTGATTCTGCCCCAACAAATTCGGCCCCCTTTTGAGGATCTTTTCAGGACCATTTAGGGGGGAGGAAGAGAGAAACTAAGGGATGGACTTCAGGAGGAGGCTTGAGACCAGGAAAAAACCCTAGAGATAGAGATTAGATACCCTAGAGAGCTGCAGGAGATAGATATCTGAGAGAAAAACTCAGAAAGAAAACCCTATCTAACCTAAGCCTAAGAATCCTAGTTGCAAGCCATTTTCAAGGGCAAGACTACCACCAGAGACTTGTTGATTGACATCTGGACCAGAAGGGCAAAAGGAACCGGTTCTGATACAGGCGAGCCCTCGAAGGCTCGAGAAGCTCGGGCCATCCAGCTCGGTCCGATATTCTCTTCACCTTCATTTTCTATTTTCGTCCATTATATTTATTTTATTTTGATCTGTCTTTGATTTTTAGTTCTTGAAAATCATGTTTTGAAATGGTTCGGATCACGCTTGCTCCACCACATATCCGAGAGTAGATCTGCTCGTTTCTGGGCAGATTTGATCTCAGATCTGAATTTGACTGTTCCCACGTTCTCTACCATTTACTTTCATTGAATTTATCAGATTAAAGTGTCTGATCAGAGTGATCTAGATCCACAGATAACCCTGATTTTTTACTGTAAACAGTTTGGCTCCCACTGTCGGGCAAATCGAGTGTGATCCGAGCATCAAAATTTCGAAAATCTCAGAATATTTTGAAACTCTTCAATAATGTTCTAGGAACTATTTTGTGACCTATCCCATTGTCTTAGGTCAAAATAAAATATTTAAAAATACAAAAAAATATTTTTATGTTAAATCATTAGTCCCCACTTATCCCTTTATTTTAATTTATTTTCATCAAAAAATATTTTATTTTCTATTTCTCCAAGTTTACAGTAAGATTATTTTATCAGGATATACTAGAAAAAACTATAATAAAATAAAATAAAATAAAATAAAACTTATTGAGGGTTGCTTGCACCGTCCTTGAACCGTGTCCTGTTCGAGTCGTCCCTGACTCGGGTCACGCTTGACATAGCACGAACTGTGTCTGGTTTCACTACTTTGACCATACAGTCTTAGGGGTTCGTCACCACTCCATCTATATTGTGCTTCGAGTGAGTTACGCCTTGAAGCGCGCATCGCTAGGCCCGATCAGCGCCGAGCGCTCACTTGTTTTCCTTATTATTGTGTGTCTGTGTGCTTGACTTTATTTTCATTTGCATGCTTCTTTACACACTCTAGAACACACCGACTTGGCATCCCGGAAAATCGTAAAAAAATTTTTTGGAAAACCCCCAAACTCCTTGTTAACAGCATGATGAGAACCTAGCATTGAGAGCCGAGGCGGTTCAGATTCGCGTAAATTTAACTGTGAGTGCCCCTCCATAATATTTTACCTCAAAGAAACTCCGCGTATAGTAGGACCTGGTGAACATCCTATAACAAGAGGCCAAGACCTATGTCGGCACCTATATCAGCCTAGCCGCATTGCAATAGTTAGGAACCCACTCTCAAGCCAAGCCTACCCATAATCAGACTAGGTCAAACATTTTCGTGTGCTTTCTTGCTTATTCCTGATCGGTTAATCCCACACTCCAATTCGGACCCGCTTTTGATCTGAGCTGAAGCTTCTGGGTCCAAGTTCAGGCATATACCCATCCTAGCCTAGGTCTGAACAAGGTTTTGCCTTGGTCCGAACCTCGGCCCCCTTTTAGTCAAAGCCAAAGGCTCGTTCCTAGCTCATCATTGATCCAGTCCAGGTCCACACCTACTTTGATCATTAAAACTCTTTGGGTCCAAGTCTAGGCTTATACCCAGCCTAGCCCAGGTCCGAACCAGGTTCACACCCAGGTCCGAACCTAAGCCCCCTCATGGTCCGAGCCGAAGGCTCGTTCCTAGCTCATATTGACCTAGTCCAAGTTCGCATCAGGTTTGAGTTTCAAAACTCTAGGTCCAAGTCCAAGCTTGCACCCAGCTCAGTCCTGGTTCGAACTAGGCTTACACCCTGGTCCCAACCTAGATCCACTCTTGGTCCGAGCCGAGACTCGTGCACCAGGTAGTATAGATCTTAATCTAGGTTCTACCATAGGTCTACGCATAGAGTTGCCTCTAGAGCTAGACTAGGCTTACCTTAGTTGAGGGTCTGAACCAAAACCCATTGAGTCTAGCAAGTCTAGATTCTGGGCAACTCTTAGCCTTGGTCTTAGTTAACATTTTGCCGCTTGAGTCAGCCTGAGTGTGTCGTAAGTCATCGAGTTTAGATCTTACCTAAGCCTAGACTCTAAACCGAAGGCGATCATGTCGGTTACCTAAGGCGATTATGATGACCGCTCCATGGCTGACTCTAAACCGAACCTTCCCAAAGCTAGGGACCAGTATGTTGCATTCCCTTGGGATTACGGCTAGAAATCATGCCAATCGTTTATCCATCGTCCAGGTCTTCAATTAGAAGTTAAGTCTCAGGGATCAACTCCTAACCCTGAGCTCTGTATGGTCCGAAAAGTTGGTTCCGCCCAAAAAACATTGAACATTCAGGGGGTCGGACCAGGCATTGTCCAATAGGGAACCTTACGTAGCCACAGTAAGAGCCGTTTGACCTTAGGCAACCAAAACAGGGGCTGTACGAGGGAAGAAGTTCATACGACATCTAACGCCAATTGCCACACCTCGATCCAAGATAACCTTGAGATGCAACGGTCTCAAAACCATGACCCACCAAGGTCTAGGAGATCCAATCCAACCTCGAGCCACCATAATACCGCTCATGATGTTGTTAACATTGTACAGAGCAGAGGCGTCAATTTAGATCAAGCCTTAGGCAAGATGGGTGGCAAAACTGCTCTTAAAAGTCTGATTGACTTAGGTTACATTGTTCATGCCCCAGCTCACGGAACCTAAACCAAGTTAGCGGTATAGACCAACCCCTACTACAACCGAGTCCCTCGATTCTTCAATCGGCCCCCTTAGTTCATCTGGTCCAACAAACCGTGCCATGTCTTCAACAGGTGGCGACACCTATGTGTCAGTACGCCCCTCAGGCACAAATGTATCAAACTGTCCCGGTGACCGTGGCCCATCAACTTCAGGCCCATACATGCCCACATCTACCCCAAATCTCAACTTGCAAATCTACACTTGGGAACCCACCGACCGGTGGGCCTACTATGATTCCAAGTACTCAACAAGATGGCATTTTAAAAGCGATGCAGGATATGCTCGTAAGAATGAGCATGCATGATAGTCTACGCCAAAAGTCCTATGTTCAAGAGACCCTTGGAGGCATGGAAGACCTTCCCCCTAAGTTTGTCATCCCAGAGTTTAAAAACAAATTCAATGGGAAGACTGACCCAGATATTGACATTAACGCGTACTCCTCTCTGTCTGAGCCTTGCGAGGCAGGCCCAACCAGTTGAACGCCCTATTTTCGCAAACTTTGACCGGTGAGGCTTTAAACTAGAATCGGAGAATAATTAACACTCAACCACACATAACTCCGGACGAAATGTTCAACCAGTTCGTCTCTCATTACCATGGGTCGACACCAAGATCTCTTTCCCTGAGCGAACTCAGTGCAACCAAACAAAACCCAAGAGACTCCTTCGAGGATTTTATCGGTCAATTCTACGAGGTGGAGATGCGGGTCATCGAATGTGCACTTACGGACCCAGTTAAAATCTCCATGGCCTTAGAAAATGCAGCTCCTGAATTCAGAACCTTCTTTAGCCAGGGACTTATCCCCCACTCTTTCAACTCCATGATCGTGCAGGTGGCGTGACATGAAAGGGCAAGAGGGACAACCCTCAATACTCGGCCCGATAACAAACGCATCACGACTCCCCATAACAAAAAATAAGAGCAACGACAAGGAGAAAGCTTCCTGTCAGGTTAACAAAATTGTCGTTAACGGATCGGCTCAAGGTTTAGCCACCCAGCACAATTATAGGACTCAAAATCAAAGGGGTCAGCCTAGAGCTAACGCTCAAAATAACAATCGAAGGCGAGTGGACAACTTCACTCCTCTCAAAGACCTGTTAGAAAAAGTGTTGGAGTTACTCTTGAAGAAAAACATGGTTCAACTCCTGCCACCATCTGAACCACCATTTGAGGTTAAGGATAAGAACAGATGTTGCAAGTGGCATAGAAACCATCCCCATGATACCCAAAACTATTTCTACTAGAAGTGGGTGATTCAAGGGTTGATCAATAGGGGTGACATCACCGTCAGACCTAGAAATCAACCTGTTGAAGAACCTAATCAGAAGATGGGTATCTTCACAAACCCTCTCTCAAAAAATACGGCCACAACGACTGAAGAAACGGGAGCTCCGAGTAACTCAAAGGAGGATGTTATCATTCACATGTTAAAATGGAGACGAAGAAGATGATCCCAGCCAATTCATATTTGCTTGTGATCATCATCTCCAAGGAGTTGAGGAAGATCTTTTGAGTCTTCTTAAAGGGAACTCTTCATCCGCGAACTCTTATGATCCTCCTAAGTGGGACTAGTATGACGAAGATGATGCCCTCGAGATTGACATGGTCAAAGCTGATGAAAAGGGATCATCTTCCAAATAAGGGCCAACACCCCGAGGTCTCCCATTACTCTCGTTATGGCTGACCCTATCAATCTCTAGGCTGGCGAAGTTGATTCCTTAAACCGAAGGGGTCGAGTGTTCAAACGCATCCAATTGATGCCGGACACTCTAGATGAAAAAATGGGAGCCACCAGCAGGGGTTGCGGATCATGAACCTAATAAAAGAACTCAAGCATCCATAACCACTTATGATCTACCGACTCATCTCGGGAAGATCCAAGCTCAAATCTCCATCTTGGAGCTTCTTGCAAATTCTCCGGCACATAGGGAGAAAATTGAAAAGGTTCTTTCAAAGACCCACATCCCGAGAAACACACAACCGAATGAGTTGTTCCAGATGATCAACCAACTAATTTGACCAACGCCAATCACATTGACAAATGATGACATCCCAGCTAATGTCAATCGCTTTCACTTTCAGCCTCTTCATATCACTATTTTCATGAAAGGATATGAGATAAGGAGAGTGCTGGTTGATAATTGGGCATCCCTGAATATATGCCCTATGAAAATAGTGAAGCAGATAAGCGAAAGCCCCGATGACTTCAAACCATGTCAGTTAACCATCGCTGCATATGATGGGACCAAGAGGCAGGTTAAGGGCATGCCTCTCACACTCAAGATTGGCCCCACCATTCCGCTGGTAAAGTTTTATGTATTGGACATAAAACCTTCTTTCAACATGCTGCTAGGAAGACCCTGGCTCCACGAAAACCTTGTGGTCGCCTCCACGCTACATCAATGCCTAAAATTTCTAACAAAAAATGGCATTGCAAAGGTTTGTGCTGACCCCCATTCTTTTCTTAATCCTAACACACATAGCGGAAAGCTAGCCATAAGGGTCGAGCTCAGAGAAATCCTGTTGGCTTCCTTCTAACAAGCTAATTGTGTCACCTTATGTCTAGAGGCCGGCGACCTCGTTCCTCAAATTTTGCAAACTTCCACATCGATGGAGGAGATTATCCAATGTCAACATCGATACGGCTTCGGGTCCCTCGAAGCCTAGGACATACTCTTCTCCCAAGGCTTCCAACTTGGTTATGGTTTGGGAAGTCAAGAGCAAGGCATAAAGGAAGCGATTTTTGGATCACTTGCAGTCAAAACTAGAAAAGGGCATCGAAGAGGGCTCCGTTGTACTCTCACCCTATTTCAAAGCTGGATAAAGCCTTCAAGCCCTCCGAGCTTCTTAACATGGGGCATTCAAAGCCCCGATCCTCTCGATGCCCGTCCTCCAAAACAACTGAAAGTGATCCTCGAATCCCCAACAAGGGATAGTCCCTCTTCGACATCTCAGCACACACAAAGACGAGGAATTGAAGATCTATTTGGTAACCTGGATCTTGAGGAGGTGTGCACAGTTGGCTCTAACAAAGCCAAGGGTGCTCGTCCACCAACACCAAACCAGGGACAGAATTGGTCTATCATTCCTTTATCTCAAAAATCACTGGAAGCATACCAGCGTCACCATCAAGTCCCAGTGCCAAAAAATGGATAGGCGCAGGGTGACCATCTAACTGCCCTGCGAGTCCGGTCCTCAACATTTCTTTCGTGAGTCCCATAAGGGACACCTCTTACGACATTTCAAAAACCGTGAAAAATTCAAAACATGATAAAGCTGATAATAATGAAAGATAATTTTTAAAAATGACGCTCACTCAAGATAGCCCAATAACGGCGCATAATACCCAAGATGATGAATTGGACGACCAAGATGAAGATCAAGAGAGTCAATAGTTTGAAGAAATCTCTCAACCTGAGGAACTTACTTCACATTGAGCAATTCAAGATGGTGACCCAATGGCTAACATCAAAAAGACGATTGACATAAACCTAGGAACTAAGAAGGACCCAAGGTTAACCAAGACTGGAACCTCCTTATCTTCGGAGGAGTGGGAAAATGTGATTTCCTTTCTCAAAGAATATTGTGATGCCTTCACCTAGTCATATGCTGCTATGCCAGGGCTAGATCCCACATTAGTGCAACATCACCTAATATGCAACGAAGGGGAAAAGCTTGTAAGGTGGAAAGTTCGACGTTAAAAGACCCACCTTGAGCTCAAAATTAAAAAAGAAATCGACAAACTGCTTAAGGCGAAGTTTATTAGCCCCATCGAATACTTAGAATGGTTGGCCAACATAGTGGTCGTACCCAAGAACGACGGGAAGATCTGATTGTGTGTCGACTACCGAGACCTCAATAAGGCATGTCAAAAGGACAACTTCTCGTTACCAAGCATATATGCCTTGGTCGACAACACTGCAGGGCACGAGATGTTGTCATTCATGGACGACTTCTTGAGTTAAAACTAAATCCTCATGGCAGAAGAAGACCAAACCAAGACGTCAATCATAACACAATGGGGAACCTACAGCTACAAAGTCATGCCCATTGGCTTAAAAAATGCAAGAGCAACTTATCAACAGGCAATGACTAACATCTTCCACGATTTAATAAATACCATAATGGAGGACTATGTTGACGATATTCTGGTCA
>NW_006499973.1:4857264-4950632 GCF_000471905.2 Amborella trichopoda | reverse complement strand
GAAAGACTCCGAAAATATCAAATCAAACTCAATCCGCAAAAATGGGTCTTTGGAGTTGAATCCGGCAAATTAGTAGGCTTTATAGTAAGCCAAAGAGGCATTGAGGTGGACCCATTCAAAGTACGAGCCATCACTGGAATGCCTCCTCCCCAGAACATCATAGAAATCTGTAGGCTTGAAGATCGCATACAAACCATAAGGCATTTCATTTCACAACTAGCAGACAAGTGAGCACCATTCAATAGACTCCTTAAGATGGACACCCCATTCATACGAGATAATGAATGCCAAGAAGCATTCGAACAAATCAAGAAGTACCTCACCAAACCTCCCATCCTTAGTCCTCCTAGTCCAAATAAACCTATGTTCTTATACATGTCAATGAAAGACAAGACATGGGGACATTGTGAGGACAATATAACAACCACGAAAAAGAGCAAACGATATACTATATAAGCAAAATCATGGTCGACTATGAGACAAGATACACGGATGTGGAGAAGCATTGCTTAACTCTTGTGTGGGCCATGCAGAAATTAAGACATTATGTCTTATCTCATTCAGTCAAGCTCATATCAAAAATTGAGCCACTCAAGTACCTATTTGAGAGGCCAGTCCTCAACGAACGTTTGGCCAAATGGAGAATGCTATTGAGAGAGTTAGATATCAAATATGTCACTCAAAAATCAGTCAAAGGACAAGCCATTGCTGACCACTTAGCTGAACACGCACTGCCAGACAATATTCCCATTAACACGGATCTCCCTGTTGAGAATCTCTTCCCAATTGAGGACTCGATTTGGGAGCTAAACTTTGACAGTGCAAAGAACGAATACGGGTCAGGTATAGGAGTCATACTATGCTCACCCGAGAAGATTTTAGGCCAACAACCATCAGATTGAATTTGCCATGTACCAATAACGTTGCTGAATCGAAGCCTTGATAGCTGGGCTTGAGAATGCCATTGGAATGAAAATCCAGCAAATACGAGTGATCGGAGACTCCTTACTCGTCATAAACCAAGTTCAAAGGATTTGAAGAGTGAAAGAAGAAAAGCTCAAACCCTATCAAGAAAAGGTGAAAATGATGATTCCATACTTTAAGAAAATAACCTTCTAGCACGTGACTAGGGAATATAATCGATTTGCCGATACCCTTGCCTCAATAGTCGATATTCCCCCATAAATCACCATGCTCCCATTCTTCTTCAGGAACAAACATGACCCTTCCCCATCAAGGATCGAAAATGAAATAGAGGAAGAAAATGAGAACGATGGGGAAATATCTCTCGTGGCTTCTGATATGCTAGTTAAGGCAAAACCATGACTCCATGATGTTCTGTCCCTGTTAAAAGACAAGTTATACCCCAAAGGAGCAACAAAAAAGGATAAAGAAGCCCTTCGAAGGTTTTCGATGGGATTCTTGGTAAGAGGTGACCTCCTATTCAAGAAATCCTTTGATGGCATCATTCTACGGTGCCTCAATCAGCCACAAATTGACCAAGTAGTAACAGAGTTGTACAATGAAGGAGGTCATTCTGGAGCAACCGCATTAGCTCAGAAAATTAGGCCCCAAGACCACCATGGTTGAAGACTGCTGGAAGTTCGTTAAGAGGTATCCCAAATGTCAACTCTATGGAGTCCTCATCCATTCACCGTCCGTATCATTCAACTCAACACCACCCGTATGGCCCTTCTCCATGTGCGGTAATATCACCAAAAGCCTCAAACGGCCACCGTTTTATATTAATGGCCACAGAATAATTCACCAAATGGGTAGAGGCCGCATCATTTGTTAAAATTAAAGGCCAACATGTTGCCTATTTCATAAAGAATAATATCGTATTCAGATTCGATGTTCCTAAGTTAATCATCACTGACAATGGATCCAATCTCACAAATCAAAAGGCCACTAAGGTGTGCAGTATAACACATAAATTCTCCACCCCTTACTACCCTCAAGGAAACGGACAAGCAGAAACCATAAATAAAGGACTTCTCAGAATCATAGACAAAATAATAAAAAGCGAGAAAGATTGACACGAAAAGCTCAATGACACATTATGGGCCTACCGCACAACTGAGAAGACTCCTACTGGCATGACCCCATACTCATTAGTGTATGGTATGAAAGCAGTGCTACCCATCGAGGTTGAGATACCATCTCTCCGAGTGCTCATTCATTGAAATTCAGATGAGGAACAAAAGATCAAAGCACGAATTGTTGCTCTCATTAATTTGGATGAAAGGCGACTATGAGCGACACAAAATATCGTTACGTATCAGCGTAGGGTCGAGAGGGCATACTAAAGAAAAGTTGTTCCTCGACAATTCAGAGAAGGAGACATGGTACGCAAGAAAATCTTCCACACTTCTGTAAATCCACACCCTTTAGGCAAGTTCAACCCTAATTGCGAGGGGCCATTCATGGTCACCCGAGTGCATGCAGGAAATCTTATAAAATAAAAAATCAGGAGGGGTACGAACTCAACGACCCCATTAATGCAATGTATCTCAGAAAATACTACCCGTAACAGGCTAAAAAACGTGGTGAAAACCTGAAAAGGCATCGCAAAGAAAAACTAAAAAATAAAAAAATAATAATAATAAAGACGTGGTGAAAACCTGAAAAGGCATCATGGGTAAAAGAGAGAATAAATCTCCCAGAAGAAGCGTTCGATGCAAAACACTCAAGTACAAACAAATACCTGCAAGTTCCAATAATACTACACAAGCAGACCCCGAGGATGAAGACTCCTCCTAAACCCTGCAGGTTCCCAACATAACCAACTCAGAAAGATGTAGGAGGGTGACATGAATGGAAAACCGAAGTGATTTTGACGAACCCTGAAAAATGTCGAGACCCTCAAAGATGGAAGCCCGGCAAGAATCCAGAGGACTCTTCATGGATCCGCGAAGCAGAGGATGAAATCTCCAAAGGTAAAAAGACAACTTCGTGATTTTTGAGTTCTCATGATCCTGCAAGGGAATCCTTTCATCATCTCCAGGTAAAATATAACAAAGAAAAACACCACCAAAGGGGCCACAGGTGGAAAAATTGTAAGGCCCATCTCTTTTGAAAATGTTGTTTCAACTTGATTGTTAAAATCATCCATTTTCAAAAGCTTCCTCCTTTTATAAAGGACTTCTTCCATCACTACAAGAGGCTAAACTGACAGTCAATCTGGCCTCACTCTCGAAGCCAACGTCTTATGCCTGTTATGAAGGATTGAAACTACCCAGGCACTCCATGGTTGTACGAGTACATATCGGAGATGGATGAATCTTGCCAATGACGAAATTGGCTAGTTTGAGAGCGCTTTTCTCTCGACTGGATCCCCTGAGGTAAAATGAGATGAGCTCATCCCCACGTGTGCGTATGATGACCCAATAGCAGAAAATTCGAGACAAAGTCCCTACAACTAGGGGGTCTGAGTTTGTAAGAAATTATGTTTGAGAAGTGTGTGCAAGGAAAGTGTGCTGCTATGTTTCAATGAATCAAATGCACACTTACTACAAGAATCCAAAACAGGGGCAATATATAAATAAATAAATAAATAAAACGAGAAGGGGTTTTTGGAGCTCCCCATAACAAGGAAAATGCTGAAAAGGACCTCCCAACAGGGGCAAAATTCTCCCATAAGTAACCAGAAAAAAACATAATAAAAAAATAAAATATATATATATATATATATAAGGGCGACACACGTGATGTCGCTTGGGAAACACAGTCCTTGTCGCCCAACCTTGGAGGCATGCTTTATGCCACCCCACCGTATTTAATTAAAAAAAAAAAAACAGGGTGCTAAGCGGCACATCTCGCGCCGTCTAGGCGATATCATCCGTGTTGCCCAACCTAGGTGGCACGTCTCGTGCCGCCCATGTGACATGACCCGTGTCGCCCACGTTAGTTATAAAAAAGATAAAAATAAAAATAATACTTATATGGGCGACAGGTCTCGTGCAGCTCGGGTGGCACGGTCCGTGTCACCCAACCCTCGTGTGGCTAAAAACCTCATTTAATAAAATTCTTTATTTTTTAATATGGGCAGCACACCTCGTGCCGCCTGCATTTTTTTGAGAAATAGATTTTATCCCATTTCAAAAAAACAAAAAGGGTACATGGGCAGCAGGTCTCGTGCCACCAGGGCGACACGGTTCGTGTCGCTCAGCCTTGGGCAGCATTCCTAGTGCCGCCCGGGCGACACGAACACGGTCCGTGTTGCGCAATTTTTATTTATAAAAAAAACAGAAATGAGGGGGATGGAGGGGGCGGCATATGGGTGGCATGTCTCGTGCCGCCAGAGTGACACGGTCTGTGCTGCCCAGCCCTGAGCAGCATGTCTTGTGCCACCAGGGCAACACGATCCGTGTCGCCCAAATTTTATTTTTTAAAAAAAAGAAAAAAATGTGGGCAGCACGGCTCATGCCGCCAGGGGGACATGGTCCATGCCATCAGGGCGACAAGGTCCGTGTTGCCCAAATTTTATTAATTTTGGGCACTAGGTCCATGTCACCCAAATTTTATTATTTATTTATTTTTTTTGCTGAACGACACACCTAGTGTCCCCCATGTGCTTTCCCAAATCAATTATAAAAAAAAACCAATTTTAAAAATAAAATAAAAAAATAAAAAAGACAACGCTCCTCAATGTCATGAGCCTAAACTGCCAACCAATTTTCCAGAAAATTTCCAAAGAAATTCAAAAAAATAAAAACATTCCTCGGTGGCATGAGACTAAACTGCCAATCAAAGTCCGATCCACGACACAACCACTCTGTTTCAATGGAAAAATGTCAAACTTGTGCGATGTTAAGGAGCCGAGGCAGGAAAAACGTCAAACTTGTGCGACGTTAAAGTGCTGAGACAGGAAAAACGTCAAAATCATGTGACGTTAAAGAGCCATGACAGGTAACGTCTAGCCCTGTAAGACGTAAAATGTTGGATGTGTTCAGGCACAACCACCCTATTCAATGTTGTTCTGAGCACAACCTCCCTGTTCAATGTGTTCAAGGCACAACCACCTTGTTCAAACGTCTATCCCCGTATGGCGTAAATGGATCGGGTGTATGGTCCATCGCTGCACGACGCTAAACTGCTTAGAGGGTTGTATGGTCGCAGGAGTTAAAAATGGTAACCAACTTTGTTTTTCGAATATCTTTTTTTTTCAAAATTTTCACTATGTGTTTGTGATTTCAAAAACTTTAATTTCTTTGTTAAAATCATAACCTATCCTTGCTCCGAGTTCTACTTCAAATCACCCCGTACTTTTAAAATTTCTAAAACATTTTCTTAAAAAGAAGGAGCTTGGACACCCGTACATGATGAATACCGCGTTACTGCGATTATTACGTTGCTGCCTCGCCTCTCTATTCAAAATTGATTTGACAAGTCTCGTCCTATAAAAAACTTTCCTTTAGACAACCTTAAGAAACTCATAAGGAAATTAAAGAAATTACCAGAGTTAAAATTTTCAGACTGGGAAACCCCTGAAGTCAAGTGGCATGGCTGTAAAATCCACCTTGAGTTTCAAGCTTGCGAACTCGTCATCATGTAACATCGAAAAACCTAGGATGAAAATTCCCTAGGTGGGTGAGCTTGTGAGCGCAATGACTTGGAGGGATAGTTGGTGTGCCCTCTGTCCCCTGACATCAGGACGACATCTATCTCTGACATTCTCTTGCCCCTCGAAGGACAGGGAACATCAGAGAGTCTATTGTTTTGCTTAACACCTATCCCTCGAAGGACAGGGAGTGCATGTTCACCTTCCCCTCAAAGAATAGGGAATACCAGAGTGTCTACTTCTTTGCCACTCACCTGTCCCCCGAAGGACAGGAAATGCTAAAGAGGGGCAACTTTAGACGCCTTATTTAAATCTTGCAAATTTTGTGGTTTTCTAAACCCTTTGGACCACAAATACATAGTTCACATAGCCTAGTAAACACAAATCCATAGTTCACATAGCCTACTTGTGATCTGGAACAAGTGGGCCTGCCCAGAATCCTGTAGATGCACTGTTTTGAGCCAAATCCCTATAAATTCCTTGTATTACGAAAACAATCATTAAAGAATGTAAAAAACTCCATTTTGACCCAAAGTTTATCTCGGAGCTTCACAAAAGGCTGAGGAACACACCAGAAGTGAAAAATATCAATTTGGACCAAAATTGGTATGTGCAACACGGGGCGTGCTGCCCAGGCGACATGACCCGTGCCGCCCAGTTCTGATCAGCCTCAATTTTCAACTTTTTTTTAATTTACTTGGGCGGCACGCCCTATGCCTCTCAAATCCACCTCCCCAAAATGGTGTCTTTGATTGAGGGGATTTGTTTATTGAGTGAGTTGATTCTCCCCCAACAAATTGGCCCCCCTTTCGAGGATATTTTTGGGACCATTTAGGGAGGTGGGAGAGAGAAAATAAGCAACAAACTTCAGGAGGAGGCTTGAGATGAGAGAAAAAACCCTAGAGATAGAGATTAGAATCCCAAGAGAGCTACAGGAGATAGAGATCTGAGAGAAAAACTCACAGAGAAAACTCTATCTAACCTAAGCCTAAGAATCCTAGTTCCAAGCCATTTTCCAAGGCACAACTACCACTAGAGACTTGTTGATCGACATCTGGACCCAAACGGTAAAAGGAACTAGTTTAATATGGGCGAGCCCTCAAAGTGTTGGGGCCCGAACATTTCCAGCATATTGCTTTTTACAGGCGAGTAGGGGGAAGAGGAGAAACGCCGTGAACGGAAAACCGTACGTGATGTGTTACTACCATGCACAATTAAATAGGGTAGTCCAAGGGACTACCTCTTTCCTTCTTTTTCCTCTCCCTTGTTCACCATGTGCCCCCCCCCCCCCCCCGCCCCCCCCTTGTTTTCCATTTAGTTGTGGCATGCTTCCACCCCTCCTCTCCTTACCCATGTTAAACCCCAACCTCACTCCAAATGCTACACTCCTTTCTCCCTCCCTCTCCCCCTCTCCCTCTCGCCAACTTCCTTGGCCTTAGAATTTTAAGGCTTTCTATTAAACCACCATTAGAATCTTGGGTAAACCTGACGGTCTCTTGGCACAAGTAAGTGGATTATAGCATCCATGCTTTCCTAGTTTTTGTTTGAATACAAGCTTGAGCATGTATGATAGCATGCTAGAATAAGCCCCGATTTTCAAGGACTATACCTCATATTTGCATGATAGATTGAGCCTTAAAGGTTTTTGTTGGCTATAAAAAATTAGTGGATAAACACCCTTGTGAATCTGGTTTAAGCTGAAAATAACCTTGCATTAATGCCTATTTTAGTTTGAAAGTTATTAATCACTCTTTGAAGTGTGCCAAGGTTTGGGTATGAAATTCTGCAATATTCCAGAAAGATGCATGCTCTGTAAATTGAGCTTTTTATTGACATATATACCTAAAAATGAGTTAAAAAATAGTTTAAATGAAAGCTATGTGTGTCTACTGTGATTTTTCTGTTTAATCTCAATTGAAATTCTTTACGGATTGAGAGCTATGTTTCTGTTTGTAGAGGACATGTCACTGTTATCAAATTTCAGCAGATTTCAAAAATATTATTCCTGTTGTGCTGTTGTGCAGATTTCAAAAATATTATTCCTGTTTTGTTTGGCCAAATGAACTCCACATGACTCATAACCACAACCATTTGAAAGATACACGGGTTTACTATGCGTTTCATGTTTTAACCTTGTCCAAATTCTGTATAATTTGAGAGTTTTGTTTCAAAGTATGTGGACATGTATTTGTTGATAGATTGCAGAAAACTCAGACATTTTGTTCTAGTTTTCATAAGTTTTAAATAATAAAATGGGGATCAATTTACTTCAAACCACTTTTATTTAAAACGTCTATGTGTCCTTTTGAATTCACATGTTCAAAGCATTTTGAAATTATTTCTAAATCAAGAGTTATACATCAAATTATGAGAATACGTCACTGATGAAAAAACTCAGCAATTTCCAGAACTATTGCTTCTGTTACTTTAAGCTTTTGACGGACCAAATGGGGTCCAAATGCTCTCAAATTACTATCACATGAAAGCTAAGAATGTTAAATTGAAAGTTTGTTTTGGAATTATATTGAAATTCCGTATAAAATTGATGTTTATATCTCAGACTATGAAATATACCCCAATATGATATTTCAGAATCTCAAGACTTGATATTTGCTCTGAATTGGTCATGATCAATTAAGCTTCATAATTTTTGTGATTGAAGGAGGTTCATACTCACTCTTAAAGAGCAATTGAAAAGAAGTAAATTTCCCTCATAAGTTGGATGTTATGTCTCACCTTGCACGTGCATATTGATGATAAGAATTATAATGAATTCTTAGCATTGAGTTGATCATACATTTGCTATGCATCAATATGTTGAACATGGCTTGATTCTTTTGTAAGATGATACTGAAATGGCATACTTATGATACCATGAATGTTCCTGACCTCTTGAAATGAGTGAATGTTTCAGCGTGGTTGAATTAGGTATGATACCTATATAATTTTGATTCCGGTCACTACGCAATGGGTCTTCCATTGGTAGTGGATATTGTATCTCTGTTATCTGATTCTGCTTATGATTCTGGTTCTGATTTTGGCCACTATACAATGGGCCCTCCATTGGTAGTGGATAATGTATTTATCTTATTCGGATTTTGATCCTGACCACTATGCAATGGGTCCTCCAATGGTAGTGGGTACTGTAATTCTGATAATTGCCTGCTACGTAATGGGTCCTCCAATGGTAGTGGGGTATACTATACCTCGAATGCTATGATAGGAGAGGAGTCGAGATGTAACTGTAAATAACTGAGAGGGTTATGCCCCCCACTCTGTTATGGGCACTACATATTGGGCCCTCCAATGGTAGTGTAACGCCCTGTTGCCTGACGGCACCAGGGGAGGGTCGTGTCTTGCAAGGCCTCAGCCTATCGTAAACCCCAAAGTGCGCTGGGAAATGAGTGTGTGAGTGAGGACATTATGAAGTGGGGCCCCCACTTGTCATTGTCCTCCTTCCTGAATGAGGGTAGAAGTCACCAGTTACAGGACTGACTTAGCTTGTTTGATGTGACTTCTACTTTGACAGTAAGCTCCATTAATTTCTGTCTATCTGAACTGTATGCCCTAGCCATGCTTCTGACTGTGTGATAATGATTTATGTATGTATGACTATTTAGTTCATGAAACATGAAAGGCCCTGAGATCTGAAATTTTTCTGCTCACTCCATCTGTATCTATTAATGTATGATTGTATTATGTGATATCGCATGAACTGTGATAGTTGTGCGTTTTTTATCCTTTAAGAGTGCATCTAGGTTGGAATGCAAAGATGCTGAATTCGCTCACTTAGCCTTTAGCTCATACCACTCTTTTTTCCCTCTGTGTAGAGTGAGATCTGATACCCTAGTGTGGACAGCTGGATGCTGGTGGCAGTCGTTTTGAAGCTTAAAGTTTCAGTTGGTGGCTCTTTTGACGGTAAGTGCCTGGTGAATGTGTGAAATTGTATTTTGAAGAATTCTGGAATTTTTGTGATCAGGCCTATTGTGCCTTGAACTTGTTGTAACAGGAAATTTTGGAGTCTCAATAGGTATATAAGTGGTGTTATTTTACTCAGTTTTGGATTTTTTTTTGTATGAGTTTTTGCTTTATCTCATGGTTTGCTGTGATTCCAAATTAAATTATGCATTAAGCCACTCCCACTTGAATGACATCCGTGACCTCTGTGTTCACGATCCCGCGCTCTGTCGCCCTTCGGTATGGGACGACGGGGGTCCGGGAGCGGGGTCGTGACACAAAGGCTCAAAAAACCCAGGCCATCCGGCCCGGTTCCGTATTCTCTTCACCTTCATTTTTTCTTTTCTTTCATTGTATTTATTTTATTTTGATTTGGCTTTGATTTGTTTTGATTGAAAATCGTGTTTTGAAATTCTTCGGATCACGTTGGCTCCGCCACAGATCTGAGAGTAGATTTGCTCATTTTTGAGCAAATCTGATCTCAGATTTGAATTCGATTGTTCCCACCTTCTCTACCATTGCTTTTCATTTACTTTATCAGTTTAAAGTGTCAGATCATAGTGATCTACAGATCACCCTGATTTTGAGCTGTAAACAATAGTTCAGACTCTGCAGTTTAGTGTCATGCATCTAGACCATCGCTACAGTTTAAGGTCATATAGTTAGGATCCTGCAGTTTAGGGTCATGCATCTGAACCATCGCTATAGTTTAAGGTCATATAGTTCAGACCATGCAGTTTAAGGTCGTGTATTTGGATTGTTGCTAAAATTTAATGTCATATAGTTCGGACCGTGCAATTTAGGGTTGTGCATCTGGACCTTTGCTAGAGTTTAAGGTCATATAGTTCGGACCGTGTTGTTTAGGGTCGTGCATCTGGACCGTCGCTACAGTTTAAGGTCATGTAGTTTGGACTGTGCAGTTTAGGGTAGTGTATCTGGACAGTCGCTTCAGTTTAAGTCATATAGTTTGGACCATGCAGTTTAGGGTCGTGCATCTGGGCCATGACATGCTTAGGGAATTTGACTCACTGGGAAACAAAGCCGTCACTGGAGGATTAACTCCCTGAGGAGTGAGGCTGTGGTGTAGGGGATGAACTTTCTGAGAGTACAGGACAATGGTCCAGTTGAGAGTGCATGCACGTGGCACTAAGTGTCGGATGGCGCACGCGACATTAGCCCTATTGGTGAAGCGTGCAGCAGTGGCCATTGAAAAAATGCACGGCGATAACCCCTTGACGAGGGCGTGTAGCGATGGCCCTTGATGATGGCACGCGGTGTTGGCCCTTGACGAAGGTGCGTAGCGTTGACCCTTTGACGAGGGCACACAGTGATGACCCTTTGACGAGGGCGCACGGGGATAGCCCTCTGGGTGAAGGGCGTGGTGATGGCCCTCGACGAAAGCACGGGATGATAGCCCTCTAGGTGAAGGGCGTGGTGATAGCCCTCTCGGGGCTCGGGCTTGACCCGCCCCCGACTTGGTCTTATTACCATCAAGAACTAAGGACTGGAGTATCATTTTGTGTTTGTCGATGGTAGTTTACGACACTACTGGGTATAAAAGGGGCAAAAACCCCGCTTTACTGTTTTACCGATGGGTAAAATAGTAGAAGAGTTTTTAGAGACGGAGGGCCAAAGCTTTTGGCCAAGGTTTTTCGACGAGAACTTCGCGACCAAAATTTTCAAAGACAAGTAGTTAGGAGCTTTTCTATCGAGCTTCATGAGGATGCGAAGCTTCGTGCCATGATTGCGAACCTTTTCGGGAAGTGCCGAGGCTGTTTGAGCAGGGAATAAGGCTTCTTGGGGCCTTAGCAGGATTTGTAGAGGTGCCCTACCAGGGTTTGAACACTTCTCCGGTCATTCTGTTGCTGAAGCGGAGATTGCAATGAGTTCAGAGGCCTCTGTAGGTCCTTTGGTTATTAGAAGAGAAGAAAGGAGAACAGCAGTGGGCTCACCAAAAACTCAGCAGAATTCTGGTGAGTTGGTGGTGAACACGCTAAAGTGGGAAGAGCAGGGAGAAGGGAGATCCGCATGGTCTCAGGGAAGCCTTATGGGGATTTTGGTGTTTTTCGCTAACTCTGACGGTGAGTGGAAGGTGGGGTAGGGTTTTCCTAATGGATGGGAGTGGATTCCCATTGAGGAGGGGAAACGTCGGTGGGAACCTAAAGGGCTGGGGAAGGAGATGAGTGGTCATGAGACAAAGGGTCGTGGGACGGCGAATGGTCGCCCTCCACACACGCAGTGACAGACAACGCTGCGAGTGTCAGGCGGCATGCTCAGATTTCAAGGGACGCGCGTGCGACCCTTGCTGACAGTTGGAGCAAATCATTAATACTCCTTGATCGTGGGACAACGATCCCTCGGTTGATCACGAGGTGACGATTCCCTCCTAGTGGCAGACGGCGATAGTCCTGCGTTTGGCGATAATTAGTGTCGTTCGACAAATGTCTTCTCGATGATCGGCCAAGGCTTCTAATGTTGTCAAGAGGTAGCCTTTTTCAAGTACAGACCTAGATCCTTTTATTACTTAGAATGAACCACATCCCTCTCCTCAACCTCCTGTTTGTGGAGGTGAGAGCGAGTATGACATAATAATCATGGGCAACAAGGTGATCCCTCTTAGCACCTTGAGATGGAGCCACGCATCTTCTGCTAAAAAAAAACCTATCATAGGCTCAGCTTTTGTAGTCAGCTCCCTTTCGGGACAAGTTATTCATCCTCTTGATTGGCACATCCGGGGAGGCTTTGTAGTTTCGCATGCCATGGTGCCTTTCACTGCATAACTCACCAGGCTCAATCGTCGTAATGTTTCTGCAGACAACGGACGTGATATTCTTAGAGCTGCTTATCAACTTTTGAGCCGGGCTTCTTTTTTTGAGCTCATCATGTTCCCCTCTTTGGAGAAGAGGTTGGTAGATAACCTTTTAGACTTCGAGGTTCCTTGTGCATACTTGTTTGAAATGAAGGTGACTGAAATGGCTCACTAGGCTCAAGAAGTTCTGTCTTCAGAATAATCAGCTGATATTGAGAAATATCCCTCTTTTAAGCATTTACTTAATTTCTTTCCTGGGCCTTTGATTGTCATCGATTCCAAGACGGCACATATGGGTAACCTTAGAACCAACTTGCTCATGCGTCAGTTGGTTCACCCAAATTTTGAGATTTTTCCTTCAGAAGTTCCTTCGATTGTTAAAGAAATCACATGTTTTGAGAATGAGAATGACATGGCGATTCTTGAATGTAACATCAATGATTTGGAAGGCTTTCTTGTTGTGGCCCGTGAGGTAGGAAAAGACCCATTTTCTCCTCAGTTGGTACGTGGGGAATTTCCTTCTTTGGTCACAAAGTTTACCCTCCATCAGGCGGTAGCCTTGAAGGATGGAATCAAGTGGACACAATAAGACCATTATAGCCTTAGTCTCGAGGCTTGAGTGAACACTCTCGTTTATAACTCTTTGTACACCAATTCTTGGTATTGATAATGTTGATAATTGTATGAATTTTTGGTTTTATGAATGAAACGTCACTTTTTGCTTCGAGTGTTGTACGACAAGTCTCTGTTCTTCTATCTTCTTCTATTTTACTGCTTTCATCCTTTGTTAGTGTGAGACGAAAAAGAATATCCCACCCCTTTCTTTGCCTTGAAGCAACCTGCTGTGACGTCAATGACCTCGAATGGGGGAGCAGTTGTTTCCTCACCCTTTAGTGATTGATTGGAGAGGAGCTCATAATTCATGGTTCTCATGATTTGATGAGCTTGCTCATTGTAAATGTTCCAGTCTTCGTGAGCTTTGGATTCGATTTGAGGTGCAATGGTCTTGAGCTCTCATAATTCTTAGTCTCAGAGACAAACCCCTTTAAATGCTTTGAAGCAATGCGCATGACCTCTAATTGGCTCTGAAGGTTACGAACCTCGCTTCTCAGCTTTGTCATGGGGTCGTGTTCTTGGAAGCTGAAGGGATGACTCTTATCTGACTGTACTTCTTCAACAACCCCCGAGAAGTGTAGGACCTTCTTTTGGCTACTAATGACCCCGTTATTTAAGGAGGATGGAACTTGGAGTACCTTCCTTGGTGGTTAGTATGCCAGTTCTGCTTCTAGATGAGCGATGGGGACATGTAGGACCTTTTGCTGCTCTGATGTATAGGTGACCCTCGGTGCTGGAAGGTTTACCTTTGGGGCTTCCTCAGGCTCGAGGGCCCCTTCTAGCTCACCATTTTGTTCTGGCAGAGTAGAAGTATAGGGGGAAGATTTGTCTTCAAGAGAGGATACCAGAGGTGGCAAGGTATGCTCAGGTGGATAGGGGTCAAGGGGAGGATCTTGTCCTGTCTTTCCTTCAAGGTATGATCATTTGCCCTAGATCCTCAACATTATCATGAGACAAAGGTCTTGTCTCTCTCATAGACTTCTAAACGTCATCCTTTGACTTTTCTGATGTCGAAAGTTCTGTGAAATTGTACTTGGCATCGACATAGTGAGTCTCAGCTACAGGGAACGGTCTTTTTTCAACATAAACCATGTATTGCCTTCCATAACGGCTATACTTGAAGTGTTGTTGAAGTGTGGAAGCAACACCCCTGCTCGTGAAGCCAAGGACCACCAAGCAGGATGTTGTAAGAGGTATCAGTGTCGATTACATGGAATTGGGCATAATCATTGAGATCACCGATCTTGAGATGAAGGCGCACTGTGCCGGCTGGCTTTTCTCCTGACTGATTAAACCCTTGCACAGTGATGTGGGTAGGAGTGAGGTCATCAAACCCTAATTCCAATCAGGTGAGGATCCTTCTTAGGATCAGGTTGACTGCTAACCCTTCGTCTAGCATGATCTGATTGAGAGGGTAGGCATGAAGTTCACCATTCACGAAGAGGGGGCGATTGTGAAATTTGCCTTCCAGCTTAAGGTCATCTTCGGAATGGGAGATTGCCTGGCACCCACTCAGGATGGCCGGGTCAACCTCAATAGGTTCCACTTTAGTCTCGTACACCTTTAGGTAAGAAAGAGCTTGAACCAAAGCCATATGGTAGTCTCTAGATAGCAGGAGGACATCATAGATACTTAGACGGGCTGCAAGATTTCTCAAGTGCCCAATTACGTCGTATTTCACTTTATCGTCATTAGTCTTCTGTGTTCCTAATCCTGTCACTGATGTGGGTGGTAGGGTAGGCTTAGAAACAGATTTTGGTTGGGTTTAGATTTGCAACACCGGCTGACTTTGTTGTTCAGCTAGTGCGGTCTGGGTTGATGAGGAAGTAATATGAGCTCGTGTTACAGATGCAAAGGTTTGATGTTGAGGTTTAGGGGAAAGCGGAGGACCAGAAATCTTGAGGGCCTTGAGCTTTTGAGGTGTGGGCTATAGCTTCTTTCCCGAACTTAGACCCACTTGCCCCGTGCTAGCTGGCACCTTTAAGATCTACACCATGTGAGAGGCTTCTTTGGAACAGGAGCCTGAAGATGACTCGGTTTTTGCTCGGGTTGATAGGGCCTCGATGACTGTCGAGAATCCAGTCGCTTAGAACAACATCTCTCTGAGGTGCTCTTGCTCTGGCTGGGTGAGGCTGGTGTCTCTTAAATTTTTGTTTAGACTATCGAAGTCAGGGTACCGTCGAGCTGTACCTGTGGAGAAAATAGAAGAGGAGAGAGGAGAATAAGAGTAAGAACGTTTCAGGCAGCTTTGAACGTCGTCACCGAAATTGGACGTGCCCAAAGGATATTTTAGGTCTTGCCTCAGGTTTGACCAACGTGGGGTGCTTTTAGTGTCGTCACCCATATTGGGAGAATCCTGAGCTATTGGTGACTCGGGGATGCCTGCCTGATTGGAAGAAAGGACGAGGCGAGGAAGACGATTCCTTTGACAAGCAGACCTAGGAGCCCACCGTCTCCTTTGGGATCCTTAAGGAGGTGTTTGGATCACCCTATTAGGCTGGTGAGTATCCCTAGCTTGGTAGACTGCCTCACGTTTCAAGGATTTGAGCCCACTCCGCCCATGGTAGACTTTTCAGGGTTGAGAGGTAAAAGGCTCTGAAGGGTGCAATGTATACTCAAGAGGGGCTGATAGTGTGGCTTCCTTTGGAAAGGGAGCAACAACCTAGACGCATTCCTAGAGAACATCACAAATGATGTGGCCTTGCTGGACTTTCTTCATGCCTATAGCTTCAAACCTAGAGCATTCGTTGAGTTCGTGGTGCCATACTTGGTGATATGGGAACCAAATTTTTTCCATGCCCTGTGCGAGACGCCCAGGCTGCCTGGCGGGCTTGGGAGTGATAAGGCGTTGTTGGAGCATTGCCTCAAAGAGGGCCTGCAAAGGGTTTAGCTCAGCGCTTCCTTGGGCTTGCGTCTGGAAGTCTTCTTGCTCATGCGGAAGAGGGACTGGAGGGTGTCCTTCTGGGTTTCCTTGAACTTCCTGGTACTGTTGCATCTTCTCTGCCAAGAGCCTGTGGAAGCCAGTGCATTCGCTACTGTCATGGTCTCGTTTGTGGTGATATGCACACTAGAGGTTCTCGATTGCTGGAGGCAACAACTTGGGCTGCTTGCCGGCTTGGGAGTGATGAGCCCTTCTTCGAGCATTATGGAGAAAAGTGCACAAAGGATAGCAAGTGCCACATCATCCTCTTGGATCATAACTATATGAGAAACCTCAATTGTCCCGAACGCTTTCTTCAACTCTTCAAGCATTATCTGAACCTTGTTGATAAGGGCTTCGATCGTGTTGTTGAGCTTATAGCAGTTGTAAGTGGGGTGGCATACCCTCTTATGATAGGCACATCACTTCTCATTTGCCTCTTACTCGGCCAACTCCATAGTATTGGCCTTCGACAATTGTATCATGTTCTATTCTAGCAGCAACTAAAGTAGTGCAGGCGTCCACTCTGTGTCGAAGTGGTAAACCTTATTCTGGTATTGGGCCTAGTAGTCATTTCGACTAGAATTTTTTGGAGGCGGGATGCTATTGTAAGGCTGTTGTTTGCCCCCTGCCGGAGACGCCTGTGCCTTTGAAAGGTATAGGGCTTGAGGAACCGCGCCTTTAATGTTAGCCACGGTGACGGCTGTGCTGATTACTGTCTTGTGGCTGCCCTGACTGTTGGAGCGAGAGTTTGAGATTGCAGGTTGCTGACGAGGGTTGCCATGATGCTTGAATAATCCCTCAATATGAACTGCCTTGAAGATGAGCTCTGACATGGAGGGTGGATTGGATGCCTTGACATGTAGGGCAATCTCGGGAAGCATGTTCTGTATGCAAGTCAGGACCGCTTCCGTCTCGCTCATGGGAGTGGCATGGAAGGTTGCCAACTCTCTCCAGCGGGTGATGAATTGTCAACTGGCTCACTAGGGTCTTGCATCAAGGTAAGGAGTTCGTTGGTCTCCACATTCCTTTGGACTTCGTAGAAGCATTAGTAGAACAACTACTCCATCTCTTGCCATGTGTGTACCGAGTTGAGAGGCAGCCAAGCATACCACTGGAAGGTTAGCCCTTCAAGGATTTTGATGAATTGGCGGAGGACGAGTCATCCATCAGTTGTTGTCTCTTGACAGGGCGCTTGGAAGTGAGTAGTATGCTGGTGCGGAGAAGTAGTACTGCTGAACTGGGGGAGCTTCCCCTTTCGATTGTTCGGGGGGAAGGGTACTTGGTCTATGTATGAAGGGTGCAGATTTTGATAGAGCAGCCTCTCCTACATGCCTGGGACCTTGCTCTTGAGGCTATCGGCAACCATAGCATCTCTGTCGGTTTAGGAGACCCTGCAGGAGGTAGAACTATCTTGGGAGGCTGATGGAGGAGTTTTCTTGAGAACTATGTCCTCACCAGTAGGGGAATTGGTCGATGAAGGGGACCTGGAGGCCTTTAGGCGTTCCATCTTTTCAAGGATGGCTTACATCATTGGCTCAAACTTGTTCATTCGCTCCTCCTGAGCGTCGTCCGGGTCACTGATCACCATGACACTGACCGTCTCTTGTGGAGGGTCAGAGTCTGGCGGGACAGTGAACTGCCGAGGTCAACAAGTGGTGCGTGGCAAGTTAGTCTGGAGGGGTTGGGCCTACTTAGATTGGACTCGAGCCTTACATGTCGATCTTGGGAGGACCGGTTCTTGACGGTCTTGGGATCGTTGTTTCTGTGTAGTGACAACCCTGCAAAACTCTTGGACTTGGTCAGGCTTTAGAGTTTTGAAGAGAGAAAAAGGGGTTACATGGCAGGAGGTCATCAAAGGTGGTGGTTTGGTCAGGATTTGAAGACCTCTCTCTTGCTTAACCATGAGACGACTGTGGACTTTACTCCAGAACCAAGCCTGAGGACTGGATAGCACCTCCTTCTTCAAATACGCAAGGGCCATGTCTTGGAGCTGGAGCAGAGAGTGGGGTCCAAGAACAGAAGGCAGCTTGGGTTTCTGCATTGGAGGCCAGAGGCCTTTGTCTAACATCAGGTCGTTGCCCCTAGTTCCTTTTTGCAGCCCATGTGCGTTGTTGTCCTGAGGCTGGTGTATGATGATACTCTAAGGGAAGACCTTTGCTTAGTGTCTGGAGAGTGACAGAGGAAGGAGCTTTTTTACGACTCTGTCTGAGTGGAGGTCGGAAAGGAACTTGCCAAGATGGTGCACGTGCACATTTAGAGTTAGCTATCCAAGGAGGTCGAGATCCATGAGCTTGTGTCTATGAGCGGTGAGGCAGAAGCCCATCTCTTACAAGGTGAAGCTGTGTGTGTTGGGTGGGAGGACGGAGTGGTCAACCCTCATGTGCTCGAGGTGGTGTAGAGCTAGCACTGCCCCAGGCTGTGGAAAGAAAATGCATGGCGCATGTAGGGCTTGGCCCGAGAAGGCCAAGCCCTGAATGTGAGCTTAAGGCAACGTGAGGGTTACCCCGAGGTGCGGCTTGAGAGGATGGACCATGAGCTCTTGGATGTGTGCGAGCAGTGAAGATCTTAGGACCTCCACCTCTATGTGCCGACCCTCCAGGTGTGGAGGTTCGGGGTGGTGAAGGAGCATAAGGGGTTGCCTTTCGGCGAACCTCAAGAGCGACGGTGACTCGCTTGCCTTTCACGGGAGTGATGGGGGAAGCCTTCCAGCGTACCTCAACAATATGACTAGCAAGAGACTTGCCAGTAGGAAGGTGTGTGCTACGTGTAGTGGCGAATGTGCCACCGATGCTAGAGTCCTTGATGGAGGGACCACCAGGGTGAGGCAGTAGGGAGGCGGGGACTTTTAAGTCTCCTCTCACACCGATCCAGGTGAGAACCTGGGAGGCAAACTGTGAGTCCTGACTCAGAAGGAGAGTTGGAAAGGAAGTGTGAACAGTTCTCATCCTTGGGATGGCCACGAGTGTGGGAATAAGGAAGTCCCCAACTCGGATGAATAGGTTGAACAACCCAGGTGCCAAAGAAATTAATGCAGAAGGTAAATGAGGACATTGGTCAAACAAGAGCTAGTCGACTAAGGGATACTAAGTCTCCAGTGGAATCGCCAAGATGGTTAGGTGTCTCGATCTAGCCCTCCGGATCTGGATGATCTGGTGGTACATATCTAGGATTTTTGCGAACCCAAGATTTTAGATCGCTCTCTCAAAACCTTGCTCAAGAGCAAGGGCAGGTATACCAACTGATGAGCGAGGATTGAAGGTGGGTTTGGGACTTACTCGGGCTGGCTCACGTGGGCGCCCTCTTAGATTACGAAGAAAGACCCCCAACTGCTTTACCTGGTTCGAAATCGCCTCCCTTGACTCACAATCCTCTTGCTTTCTGCACAACACTTCTATGGTTAATTTGTAAGACAAGTGGTTCTGAAAGACCCACCCTTGTCTTAGGGCAATGTATGTTCATACGAGAGGGCGATGAAGCGTAGGTTCAAATAAAGATAGTAAAGGGAAGAAAAACACGACGAAGAGGCGAGACTAGCATGACAACCGGGAAGTCATTGACTCGGAGTGGTAGCAAGACAGGTATGGTTCTCAAGACCAGCACGACGACAATACCACTCAAAACTGAGACTGATATGGAAGTTCTTGGGTAAGTCTACCCTCAGTCAAGTTAGAAGAGAAAAGAGAATGAAAAGAAAACATGAAACGACAGAGAGATGGGGTCACGACGGCACTAGGTGTTGCCACTCACGACCGTGGAATAGCAGTGTCGTGACCCATGGACAGCGCTCGATACTACTGCTCATGGCTAGAGAGTGAGAAACGAACTACGGACGACTCTAGGCATCGCTGTTGGTAACAAAAGGAGACAACACGCTCTCACGTGTACAACAATAGTCTCTGATCAAGCACACGACGACAATCCTTCATAAAGCGCGCGACGATAATCCTCATGTGGTGCACGACGATAAGTGTGGGATGCCGAAAGGAGGGAGATAAGCATCAAATACGTGAAGGAAGCTCACGGATGGTGATAGATGTTGCCGAGGTCTCTAGCGGGCGGCGAAGGGTATCGTCGTCTACTATAGATGCGCAACAGGGAAGGACCTCTACGGCGGCAGCAAGTTCTGTCGTTTGGGTTCTTCACTAAGACGTTGACGCTACATCCGTGGACGTCGCTAGGCAACACCCTATACTGGCCTCACTGGGAGAGGGAGATAGAAGAACTAAAGGAGAAGAAGACTCGCGCACAGTGTTGCCATCGCTAAGCGTGACCTGTGTGACCTCAAGGGAGGCATGCACAGCACTGCCACTGTCGTGCATGACCCCTGTGAGGAACTCAGATAGAGAAGGAGGGGGGGAAGAGAAGAAAGAAGACAGAGAAAAAGAAAAAGAAAAGAAGAGAGAGAAGATTTACCTCGAACCTAGAGGTACCTATCAAAAGTTTCTCTCACGTCACTCTCTCCCTCAAACGTGACCCAACAATGAGAAGAAATAGAAACTTGTATTAAGTAAAAACTCTCTTTTGTGAAAGGTTGATTCCTTTGGTGCGTATAATGTAGGTACGTATATATAAAATTTCCCCCAAACATAGGTGGATGATCAAAAGTAACCCTAATTGCTGAATATAAGGATTAAATTGAAATAAAATAAGAAAATAGGGTGCAAAATGATAGATTTGCCCCTTCGTAACGATTCATGGAATTCCAAAACAGTCTTTGTGTTGCCCTAGAACTTGCATGATCTTGCATGGCTGATCCGGGGTCGTTCCCATGCCCGGTTGATCGTAAGATGATTTTTTTCTTATAGAGATTAGCATGGCGATCAATTTGATACCAACCTCGAGCCATAGATCATGTTTTTAGTGCACGAACATGTGACTTGAAATTTGAGCAGATCTTAAACTGCAGATTGATCGTGTACTCGTTCCTTGATATTTTTCGGTGATTTCTTTGCTGAATTACACTGAGCATACCGTTACAATCACAGGGCAATAAACACAGCTTGATTTCATGCCCGAACGAAGATTTTGTAACTTTTGAATTTTGGCTGAAATTTGGAATTCTCGTGACAGAATTTACAGTCACTTCGTCATCTTTGTGTGCAAAATCCGACCGTTCATTACGTATGGGGTTCCGGTCATTGATAGCCGGAGATCTTACGCACATGATGCAATTGGTCTCACGACGATCGCGTTGGCGAGCAGGGCGATTTAGCCACTCGAGCGAGGCTTGACGTTGCTGAATTTCCTACACTTTCTTCACGGATGAACAACTACTCTCTAGCTTTTCTTTGCGCTAAGGTTTCGTCATGGAGCGTGCAACATATTGAGTCGTTTGCCTTGACTAGACGAACATGCTCACCAAATTTGAGCATAATCTGACTTGAGACGGGTAAGGTATGTGTATCGAAAGTAACTAGTCGGGACTATCCCTTCCATGGCATGGAGTTGCAGGGTGGCCGCACGGGAATAGCGTGCAGCCCCTCCTGTTTCACTCTTTTTCCTGTAACATCATCATGGAGTGTCCGTACGGGCTGAAATTTGACCCCTGAGGGTTTTCGACTGTGTCAAATCAGATGGTTGTGGTCTCACAGTGATTTGAGATGAAAAAGATGTAGCTTTAGTTGTATGGGTCATTTCAGGGTGCCAGAGGCCAATTTTGTTCGAACTGTTTCTCAGTCTGTGCTGCCTTAGACATGTTGGACTATAAAAAAAAATTGGCAGGAGACTTTTGAGGGACCTTATGAAGATCTTTGGCTGATTCTCGGACTATTCTGTGACAGTCGGAATTTCCACTGTTTGCTAAGCTTTATTGAGCGGGGGACCCCATGTTCAAGAAAAACACCTTCCAAAACAGTGCAATGAATGACTCGAAGTGGTAGCAACATAGGCATGGTGCTTTGGACCTGTGCGATGACAATACTACTCGAAACCAAGGTGGACAGGACTGTCCCAATTTGGTGTGGCAGTAAGATGGGCATGGTACTTGGGGCCAGCACGACAGTAATACTGCTCGATAGCGAAACCGCTATGGCAACACTAAACTGAGTCCACCGTCAGTAAAGTGAGAAGTGAATTAAGAAAATGCATGAGATAGTGAAGAGATGGGATTCCAATGGCACTGAGCGTCACCACCCATAACTGTGGAGTGGCAGTGTCACAGCCCTTGGACAGCGCTAGACACTACCACTCATGGCTAGGGGGCGAGTCATGAACTACGGGCGGTGCTAGGCATCACCGTTGGGGCTACACAAGGAGGCAGCACACCCCTGTGCGGGCGATGATAGCCTCTTATGAAGCGTGCAACGATAGTCATTTGCGAGGCTCGCAGCGACAGTTCTTGCTAAGGCACATGGTGACAAGCATGGGATGCAAGAAGAGCCTATGCATGGTGATAGGCACCGAGTGCATGAAGAAGGCTTGTGGACGACGATCGGCACCGAGCACACGAAGGAAGGTCGCGTATGGTGATAGGCACTGAGCACATGAAGACATTGCACAACAATAGGCCCCTTGATAGCTAAGATTAGATCACCATGGGTGAACGAGCGGATCTTGACAGACTTGTCAAAAGCCCTCTTCATTCTCTCTTGGTTGAGTTCAAGGTTCTACTTAGCCTCTAGACCCTTTCCATCAAGTGCATCCAATTCTTGATACTGGAGCTTGACTCTCTCATCTTCGATTATTCCTTGGTGAATAGCAAATCACAATGAAGGATTTGTATTTCTAGAGGTAAAAATGCTTCACCCCCATAGACCAGAGGCTAAGGAGAGGAAATGATAGCATTTCGTGTAGTAGTACGATAAGCCCACAGTGCTTCGGGGAGCTTCTCAAGCCAGTTCTTCCTTATTTTTTGTACTGACTTTCTTAAGACATTGTACAGAGTCTTATTGAAAGCCTCAGCTAATCCATTCGCCCGAGGGTGGTACATAGTCGAGTACCTCCATTCGAAACCGAATTGGTTAACTAAGCGATCAATGTGATGACTCCTAAATTGAGGGCCATTGTCAGATATGATCCGGTAGGGCACTCCGAAGCGATATATGATAGGATGTCGAACGAAGTAGGCTATCGCTGTCCCAGGAACCTGCTTAAGGGGGACCGCTTCAGCCCACATAGAGAAGTAATCTGTTGCAGCTAGGATAGAAACATGGCCCATTGCAGAAGGGGGGTCAATAGGATGTTCATACCCTAATGTGAGAAGGTCCATGATGCAACCGTTGGGTGCAAGGGCTCTGGAGGCTGGTGAACCAGGCTGAAGTGTATTTGGCATACTTAGCACTTTTTAACATAGCTGAAGGAATCAACTATCATGAAAGGCTAATAGAATCCCAACCTAAATATTCATTGATAGAGTTTACGACCGGACTGGTGTAGTTCACAAATGCCTAAGTGGACTTCTTCGAGCACTTTATTTGCTCCTTGGATGTCGACGCATCTAAGAATAATGTCGTCATACGATCGTCTGAAGAGAGCATCTCGCTCAAGGAGGGTATACTTGATAGACATTTGTCGTATGCTGTTGCGTTCGGTATGATCTTCCGGGAGCCTACCATGCTTTAGGAAACTGGGGATGGGTCCTCTCCAATCTTCTACCTGCTCAAGTTCTGCACACATTGTGTCAAAGAATTCTGGTTCTTGGTTTCGAGCCTTAGCTTCTTGACTCTATGCTATTTCTTATTCAGTCTTGATTACTTCTTTGGCTGATAGAAGTGCTCTAAATGGATAAGGAGGGCACTCGGGAAAAATATTTCTCTCGTCATCTACATCAACCTTGGTTCTTAGTTTGATGTTTCTCCATTCTAGCACCCAGACAAGCGTGGGCCCTGATGAGGATAATTGAATTGTAGCACTGAGTTTCACAAGTGCGTCAGCCTGAGAGTTTAGCCTTCTGGGGATGTGACTCAAGGATACGTCCTCAAACAGAGCCATATACAATTTTGTAGTGTTGTGATAAGGCTTCAAAGTGTCTTTTCTCACATCATAAATCCCTTTGAGCTGTCGGATAACCAACTCAGAGTCACAATAGATCTTGAGCTGCTCCAAGTCGAGGCCAAAGGCTATCTCCAGTCCAATTATAAGGGCCTGATATTTTGCCGCATTATGAGAACTAGCTTGAGCAAGAGAGAAAGAAAGTGGCAATATTCCTCTTCTCGGACTCCAGAATACTACTCTAGTGCCTCCTTCATTTGATTGGAAGGCTCCGTCGAAGTACAATTCCCACACAAGGGCAAGGTCAGCAGATAATACTTCTTCATCATGGAAGTCGCTTGATAGAGGATATTCTACCGATACAGGGGTGTGCTACGAGAAAGTCAGCCAAGGCTTGACCCTTGATGGCGTTTTGTGGGACATATGTGATGTAATACTCCATCAGCAATAGTTTCCACTTAGCCTGGCGTCCCGACAAGGAATAGCATTTCATGATTTACTTTACCGGATCAGCTTTTGATATAAGCTTCAGTTCATGACTGAGTAAGTAATGGTAGAGTTTTTATACTGCAAAGATCAGGGCCAGACACATCTTTTCAAAAGGGGGATAATTCTTCTTGGCCCCTTGTATCCTGTGACTGAGGTAATATAACACGGTTTCTTTTCCTTCTTCATTGTTTTGTGCCAACAATGCTCCGAGGGACTTGTCTAAAGCAGTCACATATAGAGTGAGGGATCTTCCCAATCCTAGATGAATGGGGTATCTTTCTTTAGCAGTTGTGTAATGGGTTTACAACGACCTGAGAGCTTGGAGATGAACCAGCAAATGTATTCCAGTTGCCCTTGGAGGGAGCGCAATTCTCGAATCATCGTCGGTGCTGGAATTTCTTGGATTGCTTTGATCTTGACTGGCTCGACTTCAAGCCCTCGATGTCTGACAATGAACCCCAAGAATTTTCTGGAGCACATGCCGAAAGCGCATTTCAGCGGGTTCAATTTAAGTTGATGAAGATGAAAATTCTCGAATAACTTCTCAAGGTCTCTTATGTGAGCTTCCGCCTCTTCATATTTTACCACCAAATCGTCTACATAGCATTCCACTTCTTTGTGCATCAGGTCGTTGAAATTGGTCGCCATTGGTCTCTGGTGTGTGGCGTCAGCTTTCTTTAATCTAAAAGGCATCATTGTGTAACAGAAGACCCCTTTTGTTGTTAAGAATGCAGTGGCCTCTTCATCTTCAGGTGCCATCCTTATCTGATTATAGCCGGAATATCCGTTCATCAAGGAAAAGGTTTGACAGTGAGCGGTAGAGTCGATGAGCATCTCGGTGAATGGTAACGGGAAGTCATCCATGGGACAGGCGGCTTTAAAATAGCGAAAGTCAATACACACGCTGATTTGAATATTCTTCTTCTTGACCGGAACAACATTTGCTACGAAAGGCCAGGGTCTCGGGGACTTGACTTCGCGAATAAAGCCTGCTTGTTTGAGCTTGGTGATCTCGACGTCTATCTGCATCTCGAGGTCAAGCCTGAGCCTTCTTGATTTCTGTTTGACGGGTATGATAGTCAGAGCGATGCTGAGATGGTGAACAACTACTTGAGGGTCTACGTCGGGCATCTCATGATAATGCTAAGCAAAGACGTCACAGTTTGCTTACACGAAGGTAGTGAAATTCTCTTTCTCTTCTAGAGACATATTCACTGAAATGAAAGTTGGTATGGGATCTGCTTCGTCTCCAAGATTTATTTCTCCTAGTTCGTCAGCTGTGGCCTGACCACCTCCTTCCCATTATTTTGGGGCCTCTTGGAACTCTTCATCATTATTTTCAGAGGTCTTTTCATCAACCTCAAGCACAGAGACCCATGACCCTGACATCTCTGCTTCTAATAGGGTTCCAGAGCATGTCATGATTTCTGTGCCTTCTCGGATCGAGGGACGGAATGGTCGACCTCGAACATGAGAAGCCAATCAGGCTGCAAGAGCTTATTTTGGGGTTTAGCAAAGGTTGGGCGTGAAATGTCCTCGTATGAATCACTCGGCTGTTGTGCAAATGTGTGTAGTGCTTGCTCCGTAGTGACTTGCGCTTAATAGACTTGTACGATATGGAAAGCCTCTTGAGAATTAAAATTTTTCCCCCTTTATTCTCTCTGCCTTTACTTGAAGACAGGCTCAGGGAGCCACTTGGGTTTCTTTAGCTTCAACTTCTTGCACTTCTTTGAAGAAGGTGGCTTTGCCTTAGCTTTAGCTGTCAGGGCATTAGCAATTGTTAAGAATCCTGCTGCCTACGCCAGGGTCTTTCTCAATCGTTTCCGTTGCCTCTTTGTTATGTTTGATCCCTCATGTTTTCTATCGAGAGAGTCGAAGTCCGGCCATATCAAGGTTGTACCTACAGGAGACATAGACAAGGAAGAATGAGAAGTAAGAGAAGAAGGAGTAGGGTAAAGAAAAATTTAAGGTCATTCCCCTCATCAGACCGATCTGGGCAGCTTGTTACGTCATCACTAGAGTTGGACAGGTGCAGGGGATCTTTTAGGTCTTTCCCTTACTTAGACCATTGGGAAGTGCTTTTAACGTTGTCACCCTCATTGGACGTGTGCTGAGTGGGAGATGAGACAGGAGCTTCCTCTTGACAAGATGAAGAAGGAAAAAGGATTGTGCTAAGGATGAAGTCCAGCAAGGTTGGCAATGGGGGAAGGGGTCTGACAAATTCCTGCCCGACTACAGTTTGAGTAGTCTTGTTTCTTCGACGAGCAGCTCTTAGTGCCCGTCTCTCTCTGGTTCTGACGAGATGTATCATTCATCTCGCTGGGGTGGCAAACCACTCTAGCTTGGTGAACCGCTTCTCGTAGGTTATCCATGGCTGAGATTTCGAGGGTTCCGCAGAGTTTGAATCATTGATAGGAAGGTCCTGGTTTGTGAGATCTTCTTTCCCCGATAAAGAAGTGATTTGGGGATCAGTTACGGGGAAATTGTAAAATTCTTGACACTCCCGCATCTTCTCTATGAATATATCAAGGAAAGTTGTGCATTCTGACAAATAATGACCTCTTATTTGATGGAATGAGCACCAACGATCTTCAGTCCCCTTAGAAAGGTGGTGGGGTTACCTTACCTACTTCGATGTGATTATGACTTCCTGAAGCATTATAATGAAGAGAGCATGGAGGATATCAGGCATTTCGTCTTCCTCATGAATGATTACGGCATGGGTGGCCTCAGTTGCCCCGAAGGCCTTCTTCAAATCTTCAATTTTATCTGACCTTTCAAAATGAGGGCATCAATTATATCCTTTAGCGTGTAGTAGTCATCTGTGGGATGATTGATGCTTCGATGGAAGGCACAATAATTCTCCTAAGTGTCAAGGCCAGACTACTCAGGGAACTTGGTTTTTGGAAGCTGGATCATATTCTGCTCCAAATGTAACCAGAACAGCGCAGGGACCCATTCCTTCTCGAAGGGATAGACCTTGTTCTTTTGTTTGGCGAAATAATCACCCCGATAATGGTTGGTCGGTGGAGGTACCCGATTGTATGACGATTGTTGCTTACCAGTTTGGGGTGTTACTATTATCGTAGTTACCCCTTAAGAGAGGTCCAAAGTTTGGGAGGGAGGGAGCCTTCTTTGAATCAGTAACCATGACGGTTGCATTGATTACCCCTTTTTGTTGGCTGCCCCTTGTGTTATTCTGAGAGCTATCATTGCCTCAGTTATTTGGTGAACTTGTAAATGGTTGTCGTGTCCCACCATGATGGCGTGATAAACTTTCTATGCAAAATGATTTAGAAATGAACTCTGACATGGAAGTCGGATTGGAGGCCTCGGCATGTAGAGCGATTTCAAGTCCCATGTTCTGCAAGGAAGTCTTGACTGCTTCCCTCTCAGGTATAGGATTAGGAGGGCGAGAAGCCAATTTTCTCCATCTTGATATGAACTGATCCACGGGTTCATCTGGTTCTTGAGTCAGGGTGAGAAGTTCGATAGTGAACCTCTCTCTCAACCTCATAGAAGCATTGATAGAATAGTTTCTCCATCTCCTCCCATGTATGCACCGAGTTTGGAGGAAGCCGGGCATACCATTGGAATGTCAGGGCATCAAAGGTCTCAACAAACTATAGGAGAAGAAGTTTCCCATAGCTGTTGTTGTTTCCCGACATGTCACTTAGAAGTGGGCAATATACTGGTTCGGGGAGGTGGTTCCACTAAAGAAGGGAAACTTCCCTTTCTTGTAGTCAGAGGGGAATGAGACTTGATCAATATAGGAGGTGTAAGGTCTTTGATAAGATGTATCCCCAGAATTTATCTGTTCTTTGAGCTATGGGTGATCATAGCATTAATATCTAACTGAGAGACCGAATGGGGGATAAAATTGTCCTGTGAGGTAGACGGAGGGGGCTGTCGTGGAGGTACACCATCAGAGTGATGGGAATTGACCTCATGATTAGCTGACGGCGTGCCACATAAATACGATCGATCTTCTCTATCATCGCATGCACCATGTCTTCAAACTTGTTCATATGATCCTCCTATCCATCACTGGGCTCACTTACGACCATTATGTTGACCGTTTCTCTAGGGAGGTCAACGTTAATGATAGCTGAAGGCTTGTGAGCTTGATGGGTCAAACGTGGTAGCTCAGTCGGTAAGGGGTCAGCATGCCCTGACTGAACTCGACTCCTATATGCGGATCGCATTTAGACCGGTTCTCAACGGTCTTGGGACCGTGGCTGCTGAGTGGCCGGGTCTTCTTATGCTACAGTAACCACAGCATGGGGCTCATGAAGCTCTTCTTCAGGCTTCATTGCCTGAAGGGGACAGAAGGGATTCAAGTGAAGAGGGTCATCAAAATTGGTTGTTTTGATTGCCTTGGTCACCTCTCGAGTAGAAATTCCCAAACCTCCATCGAGTTTAGCCTTCAGGTTTTGATGGTCCGTGCTCCAAAACTGCAATCTAAGTCACGACAGGTCAACTCTTCTCCCACATGAGAGAGCTTTCTTCATCAGATGCGGTAATGGATGGGGGCCAGGAACTGGAGTAATCTTGGGCCGGGGAGGATGAAGGACTCGATCTTCCATGAGGTCCATGCCCTGAGCTCTCTTATGAGCTCCAGAGACATGACCTAAGTGACATGGCTGGTTTAAGATGGTACTCTTGGAGAAAACCTTCGAGCACCAAGACAGAAGGTGCTTGCTCAATGAAGAAGGAGTAGGGTTGACTCATGAAGAGGCATGAGTTGAGGGCGAGGGGACGCCTGAGATGGTGACGCATGTGCGCTCTTCGAAGAAGGTTCTCGGGGGACCTGGGGCTCAACTTGGGCTCGTGCAGGTGATCTGGCCTTAGGAAGCGGAGAACTATGAGTAGGTGTCTGTAAAAGAATGGGTGCAGTGCGCTTGTGTGTGCATAGTAGGAGGATGAAGAGGTCGTCTCCTATGCACTCGAGTAGGCATAATAATGGCATTGCTCCAAGCAGTGAGATGCATACGAGTAACAGAAGGGTTGCCCCGAGATGTGGCTCGAGTGGGTGACCTACGAGCCTTGTGGTGTATGTGAGGGATGGAGGTCGTGAGGTTTCCGCCTCAAAGTGTTGAGCCTCTAAGGATAGAGACCAATGGTGCAGAAATGTGGGGGGTAGCCTTATGGCAACCCACCGGAGCAACGACAACTTGCTTGCCTTTTGCATAAAGGGATTGGGCAGCCTTTCGGCGTACCTCAGGAACTCTATCGGTAAGTGACTTGTCGATGGCTGGATGTATGCTGTCTGGGGCAACATAAGTGCTGCTCATGTAGGATGCCTTGGTGGAGTTTCCGTCAGAGCGAAGATATGGGGAGTGAGGGACCTTCAAGTCCCTCCTCACACCGGACCAGGTTAAGACCTGGGAGCTAGACAAGCAAGAGGATGGTCGGTAACGAAGTCGAAGGACCTTGTTCCCTGGGGACACTCTCGAATAAGGGGATAAGAAAATCCCCGATCTGGATAAATGGGTTATAGAACCCAGCAGCCATAAGTGAATATGAAAAGAGAAAGAAAGCAGATAATAAAAGAAGTGACTAGCCAAACAAGAACAATCCAAGTAAGGGGTAGTAGGTCCTTAGTGGAGTCGCCAAGCTGGTTAAGTGCCTTGATCTTGCCCTCTGGATCCTGGAGGATCGGGCGGCACATGACTCGAGTATCAGGGGAGACCCAGAACGTTTATGAGATTGCTCTCTCGGGAACCTCGCTCAAAAACGGGGGCCGGTGTTACCAACTGGTGAGAGAAGAATTTTGAAGGTGGGTTAGGGACTTACTCGGACTGACTCACGTAGGCGCCCTCTTAGATCATGAAGAACTCTCCCAAATAATAAAACTAGTTCGGAATTGCCTCCCTTGGCTCGTATTCTTCTTATTTTTTGCTTTTCTACAATCACACACATATATGGCAAAGGTTATAAGACAGGTGGCTCTGACCTCATCCTTTTCATCTCTGATTATTGTACAAAAAGAAGAAAGAAAGACGAGGGGAGAGAAGAATTCAAACAAGCGAGAAGTTCATAGCCGTGACTAGGCTAGTTGATAATTGGCCTAACGTGCGAACAAAATGGGCTCGATAATGAAGACTAGCTCACGAAATACCACTAGACATTATTACCAATGTCGACCACCTATGCACGATGGTCGGTTTGTGGTGGCAGTAACGCATGCCAAGTGATCTTGGTGCAACAACATTACGGTGAGACGACAAGCTTTCCATGAGATGCTAGCCTCAATCCCTCTTAGGTGAATGTAAGAGTAGCAGAGGAATGATTGAAGAGAAGAAGGGAATAGACAGAAGGAGCGAGAAGAAGGAAGAGAGGATGGAGAAGAAGGGAGAGAAGATGCAGTCAGCGCTAGACATTCCCGACTATTTTAAGAGATGAGGGAGAGAGGAATCTGTCGGCGCTAAGTCCCCCAACTGACAGAAGAAGAGAGAGAGAAAACCAATCGACGCTAGGTCTCATCGACTGATAGAGAAAGAGAGATAAACCAATCAGCACGAGGTCTCACCAATTGACAGAGGAAGAGAGAGAAAACTAGTCGACACTAGTTCTCTTTGATTGAGAGAGGAAGACAGAGAAAACTAGTCGATGCTAGTTCTCTTTGATTGAGAGAGGAAGAGAGAGAAAACCAGTCGGTGCTAGGTCCTACCGATTGACAGAGGAAGAGAGAGAAATGAAGTTGGTGTTGGGTCTCACCGACTGACAGAGGAAGAGAGAGAAAACTAGTCGATGCTAAGTCTCACTGACTGATAGAGGAAGAGAGAGAAAATCAGTCGATGTTAGGTCTCACCGACTGACAGAGGAAGAGAAAGAAGGGCCAATCGGTGTTAGGTCTCGCCGACTAAGAGAGAGAGAGGAGACTAGTTGGCGTTACGCCTTGTCAACGAACAGAGGAAGAGAGAGAAGGCTCAGATGGCACAAAGTCTCACCGACTGACGGAGGAAGAGAAAGAGGGCCCAGTCCACATTAGGTCTCAGTGTTTGACAGAGAGAGAGAGAGAGGAGACCAATCGACGTTAAGCGTTGCCGACTGACAGAGGAAGAGAGAGAAGGCCCAACCGACGCTAAGTCTCCCCAATTGACAAAGAAAGAGAGGAGACCAAGAGGAAGAGAGAGAAGGCCCAGTCGACGCTAGGTCTCCCCAATTGACAAAGAAAGAAAGGAGACCAACCGGTGCTAAGCCTCATCGGTTGCATCAGAAGGGGACAAATGGAGATAAAGATGATGAGAGAAGAGAGAGAAAGAAATAGAGAAAAGTTTGAGAGAGAGTGCGAAGAGAGAGAAAGAGAGAGAAAAGAAGGAGAGAGGGGAAGAGAGAGAAAGAGAGAAGAGAGAGAAAGAGAGAAGAGAGAGAAAGAGAGAAAAGAATGAGAGAGGGAGGAGAGAGAAAATTGCTTGCTCAAAATGTACCAACCCTTTTCTTCTCTCTCCATTCTCTCCCTCCAAGATGTACTCACAGGCTCAAGCAAGGAATCAAAATTTTTATTCAATCTTCAAACCATCAACTAAAGGCTGAGGGAACCGTTTATAATGAGGCAGTGCCTGTTTATATAATTGTGCCCAAACATGGGTGGATTGATCAAAATAAAAACTATTTGCTAAAAATTAAGATTTAATTGAATTAAAAGAAATTTTAAAAATAGGTGCAAAAGGACTGCTTTGCCCCTGCCTAACAATGTGGTGAATTCCAAAACTATCCTTGCTAATGCTCGAGAACTTGCGTGATCATTCGTCACTGACCCACGGTTGCTCAGATGCCCATTTGATCGAAAGCTTTTTGTTTCCTTATAAAGCTCGACATGGCGATCGTTTTGATACCAACTTCGAGCCATGAATCATGTTTTTGAGCCATGATCACGAGACTTGAAATTTGTTTGAATTATGGAAATTTTGGATTGATAATGCGCTCATTCCTTCATGTTTTTCTATAATTTTTTCGTCATAGTGCACGAAGCATGCCGTTACGATCGCGTGGCTACAAACAGGACGTGATTTGAAGCCTGAACGAAGATTTCACAACTTTTGAGTTTTGGTAGGAATCTAAAATCCGACGGCTGGAATTTTGGTTAGTTTGTGGGCTTCGCGCATGAAATCTGACCATCCATCAAGTACGGAGTTCAGACCAACGATAGCCCTGAACCTTACGAACACAATGGAATTGGTTTCGTGTTTGTCCGTTGAACGAGGCATGTCGTTGCTGAATTTTCTGCAATTTCTTCACGGATCGACAACTTCCCTCTAGCGTTTCTCCCTGCTCGGACATCGTCTTGGGGTGTGCCACATATCGAATTGTTCATGTTGATGAGACGAATACGCTCTCCAAATTTGGGAGCGATCCGACATAAAACGAGTGAGTCACGAGTTCTGAAAGTGCTACTCATGACTGTAAAACCAACCACCTTTAATGGTGTTTTGGTGCAGTGAGGCCACACAAGAATAGTGTGCGGCCCCTCTTGTTTCAATATTTTGCTCATATCTTTTCTTGGAGTGTCCGATTAAGCCAAAACATGGCCCACGAGGGTTGTCAACCGTGCCGATCTAATGGAGGTGGCCCCATAGTGACTTGAGAAACCGAAAATGTAGTTCCAGTTGTAGGGTCCATTTCAAGGTGCTAGAGACCATTTTTTCGAAAACTATTCCTTTGTATTCACTACCTTAGACATGTTGGAATGCAACAAAACTTGGCAGGTGATCCTTTGGAGTGCTGATGACAATCTTGACCAATTTTGGTGCCATTATGAGACTATAGACAATTTTCACTGTTTTGTAGGCTTTATTAGCATGCTTCCTTTCAGGGACCAAGGTGTTATAAAATATGTTCAAACTGTTGGCTCCTTAACTGAGGGCCATTATCAGAAATTATTCGGTTCGAGACCGCGAATCGGTAGATGATGTGGTGCCGCTTGAAGTTAGCCACAGCGGTCCCTATAACCTGTCTGAGAGGGATTGCCTCAGCCCATTTGGAAAAGTAGTCTGTCACCGTTAGAATGAAGGCATGAGACAAAGAATATGGAGGGTTGATGGGTCCTATAATGTCCATTTCCCTTGGGAGAAGGGCCATGACATCACTTTAGGATGGAGAGGCTCCGAGGGCTGATGAATGAGACTTGACTGAAGTTGGCACACCTGGCATCTTTTAACATATTTTTAGGCATCAGCTACCATGGAAGGCCAGTAATAACCCAGTCATCGTATGCGCTCATAGAGCTTGGGGCCTGACTGATGCAACCCACAAATGTCTGAGTGTACTTTGAGTACTTTGCTTGCTTCTAGTGTATCGGCGCATCAGAGGAGAACTCCGTCAAATGATCGAAAAAAGAGAACATCCCCATTGAGAAGGGTGTACGTGGTGGACATCCATTGTACGCCATTGCATTCCGCCCGATCTTGAGGCAAACTCCCATGTTTTACAAAGTTCATGATGGGGTCCTTCCAATCTTCTACTTGTTCAACCTCTACACACATCGAGTCAAAGAATCCAGGCTCCTGCTCCCTATCCTTGGATTCTTTTCCTTGGGAAATTTCTTGCTTTGTCTTGATGACATCCCTAGCTGCAAGAAGTGCCCCGAATGGGTAAGGCAGACATTTAGGGAAGACATCCCTCTCATCGTCTGAGTCAACTTCGGTTCTCAAGTTGATGTTTCTCCATTCGGTTACCCAAACTGAAGTGGGCCCCGTTGAAGATAATTGGATGATGGCACTGAGCTTTGAGAGCGCATCAGCCTGCGAGTTTTTCCCTCTAGGGATATGACTCAATGAGAAGTCATCGAACTGGGCCATGTATGTTTTGGTGGTGTCATGATAGGGCTTGAGAGTATCCTTCCATACGTCATAAATCCCCTTAAGCTGCCGGATGACTAGCTCAGAGTCGTCAAAGATATTTAGCTGCTCTAAGTTTAGCTCCTTTGTGATCTCCAGTCTGATTATGAGGGCTTAATACTCGGCTTCATTATGAGAAAACACCTCTGCAGGTGAGAAGGATAGAGGAATTATTCCTCCATCAGGAATCAGGAACACAACTTCGGTGCCCCCTCTATCAGACTGAAATGCTCCATAAAAGTAGATCTTCCAGGGCCGAGTTAACATTGCATAGAAAAATTCTTCATCTGGGAGATCACTTGATAGGGGAGGTTCTGAAGGGACTGAGTGAGCCGTAAGGAAGTCTGCTAGGGCTTGACCTTTAACTACCTTATGTGGTACATACGTGATGTCGAACTCCATCAGCAATAGTGCCCACTTGGTCAAACTTCCTAACAAGCATGGTCGGGTCATAAGGAACTTGACCTGGTCTACCTTGGAGATTAACTTGACCTCGTGCCCGAGCAAGTAATGGCAGAGATTTTGCACCGAAAAGATCAAGGCTGGGCACATTTTTTTGATGGGAGGGTAATTCTTCTCTGCCCCTTGCATTTTTTGACTAAGATAAAGAGCACTATCTCTTTCCCTCCATCATTGTTCTGCGCCAGGAGTGCCCCGAGTGACTCGTCGAGGGCGGTCATGTATAGGATGAGAGGCCTTCCTAACACTGGTGTAAAGAGTACTGGTGGATTCAACAAGTACTACTTGATGTCCTCGAGCACAGCTTGGCATGCTTCATCCCATATGAAGGGAGTGTCCTTCTTCAAGAGGTGTGAAAATGGTCTGCATCGCTCTGAATGGTTCGAAGTGAACCTCTGAATGTAGGTGTGTTGTCCTTGGAGATAGTGCAGCTCACGAAGGGTTGTAAGCGTTGGCATGTCCTGAATTGCCTTGATTTTGATTGGCTCAATCTCTAGCCCGTGATATCTCATGATAACCCGTAAGAATTTTCCCAAGCACATGTTGAACATGCATTTCAAGGGGTTCATCTTGAGCTGGTGAAGCCACAACCGCTCAAACACCTTTTTAAGGTCTTACACGTGAGTGGCTTTTGTTTCAGACTTTACCACCAAGTCATCCACATAGCACTCGACCTGCTTGTGAATCATGTCCTTGAAGATGGCTGTCATGGCTCTCTGGTATGTGGCGTTAGCATTCTGTAGCCCGAAAGGCATCACAGTGTAGCAAAAGACACCTTTTGGAGTCAAGAACGCAGTGGCCTCCTCATCCTCTGGCGCCATGTTGATTTGGTTGTAACTAGAATAACCATCCATAAAGGAGAAGATTTGGCAATGGGTCGTGGAGTCAACCAGCATCTTGAGGAATGGCAGAGGGTAGGGCAAGCAGTGTTCAAGTCATGAAAGTCAATGCAGACCTTGATTTGGCCATTCTTGCTCTTGACTGGGACGACATTCGCCAGCCATCTGGGGTATTTGACTTCACGTTTGCATCTAGCTTTCCTGAGCTTGTTCACCTCGGCATCGATCTGTATCTTGAGGTCAGGCCTAAACCTTCTTGATTTCTACTTCATGGGTTTGATGGTTGGATGAACACCGAGGCGATGGACAACAATCTGGCAATATAGACGAGACATCTCATGATAATTCCAAACGAAGACATCCCGATTTTCTCGAAGGAGGGAAATATATCTTTCTTTCTCTTCCGGGGACATCTTTGTTGAGATGAAGGTTGGCTTTGGGTCAGCCTCATCCCCCAGGATCATCTCTTCAAGCTCATCAGCCATAGCCTGCCTGCTTGCTTCCCACTCTTTGGGGGCCTCTCGGAGTTCCTCTTCGGGGGACTCAAAAGGGTTTTCTTTGATCTCGAATGTGGCTACTCATGATCCTAACATCTCTGCCTCAAGGAGGGGCACAATGTGGGAGAGGACTGGTCTCTGGCTGGCCCAAGTGATGGACGGGTGGGCTTCAAGATGGGGGTCCATGACCTCATGATTGGGCTCACTCGATACTTGCCTCGAGTTGGGCGACACCTCATGTACTTTGATCATGTGACAATCCTCATGAGAGCAGGAGCTCGAAGGTGGTTCGGTTTTGGCCCGTGTTGTCCGATCGGCAGCTGTCGATAATCCTACCGCCCAGGCTAGTATTTCTTTGAGGCGTTCTTGCTGCGGCATGGTGAGGCTTGTGCCCTAAAACTCTTTGTTTAGAGTGTCAAAATCTGGGCACCTTCGGTACCTGCAGAAGGAATAGAGGAGGGGGAAGGAGAAGAAGAGTTAGAAGACGTTTGCAAGGGGTCTTTAAGGTCATGCCCCGACTTTAATGGTTGTGGGCAGCTTTTAATGTTATTACCCATTTTAGCTGACTCTTGAGATATTGATAAACCAAGGCCATCTGCCTGATTGGACGATAAGATGAGTCGAGCTGTGCCCAGGATGAAGTTCCACAAGGTTGGCAGCGGAGGAAGGGGCTCGAGGAATTCTTCCTCGACTAGTGGCTGAGGAAGATGACTCCTTCGGAGGGCGGACCTAGGTGCTCACCGTCTCCTTCGGAATCCCTGAGGGGGTGTTTGGACTGCCCTATCAGGCTGGTGAGTGGCCATATCTTGGTAGACTACCTCATGTTTTAGGGATTTGAGCCTACTTCACCCATGGCAGGCTTCCCACGGCTGAGAGGTCAAGGGCTCTAAAAGGTTCAATGCATGCTCATGAGGGGCTTGTAGCGAGGCTTCCTCTTGAACGGGAGTGAGGGTTTAGACTTGTCCTGAGAGAATCGCACAGACGATGTGGCCTTACTGGACTTTCTCTACAACTATGGCCTCCAACCTAGTGCACTCCTTGAGTTCATGACCCCATACTTGATGATAGGGGCACAAGACGCTTAGGCTGTCTGATTGACTTGGGGGTGACAAGACCCTGCTGGATCATTGCCTCAAAGAGGGCCTGCAGAGGGTCTCGCTCAGTATTTTGCTGGGCAAGCATCAGGGGGTCTTCTTTCATAGGCGAAAGAGGTACCTGAGGGTGTCGTGTCATGTCCCCTTGAATCTCCTAACACTACTGCATCTTTTCTGCCAAGAGTTTAAGGAAGCCAGTGCACTCAATGTCCTCGTATCTATAGAGGTTCTCGGTCCCTAGAGGTAGAAACTTGGGCTGCCTTGTCGGATTTGGGGTGGCTATCCCTTCTTCGCATTATAGAGAAAAATGCACGAAGGAGAGTGGGTGCCCCGTCGCCTTCTTGGATCGTGACTACGTGATCGTGCCCCGTCAACTCTTCGAGCTTTATCTGGCCCTTGTTGATAAGGGCCTCAATAGTGTGGTTGAGCTTGCAGTAGTCGTGAGTGGGGTGGGCTACTCTCCTATGATAGGCACAGTACTTCTCATTCGACTCTTGCCTCGACGACTCTACATTGGTGACCTCTGTCGATTGGATCATGTTCTATACTAATAATTGTTGGAGCAGTGCAGGGGTCCACTCCGTGTCAAAGGGGTAAACCTTATTCTAATTCTGAGTTCAGTAGTCATTTTGCTTACTATTTTTAGGAGACGGAACCGCATTGTAGGACTGTTGCTTCCCCCCAGTCTGATGTGCCTGTGCTTTAGAGAGGTCAAGAGCTTGGGGAGCCACACCTTTGGTGTCAGTCGCTGTGACGGCCACGCTGATCACTACCTTTTGATTGCCCCAACTGCTGGAGCTAGAGGTTCAGCCGAAGGATTGCTGATGAGCATTGCTATGGTGCTTGAACACTCCCTCGATATGAACTCCTATTGAGATGAGCTTTGACATGGAGGGTGGATTGGATGCCTCGACATGTAGGCCGATCTCAGGAAGAATGTTTAGTATGCAGGTCTAGACTGCTTCCTTCTCGGTCATCGGGGTGGCATGAAAGGTCGCCAACTCTCTCCCTCGGGTGATGCACTTGTCAACCGAGTCACTAAGGTTTTGCATCAAGGTGAGGAGCTCGATGGTTTTTACGTTCCTTTGGTCTTCGTAGAAGTGTTGGTAGAACAACTTCTCTATTTCTTGCCAAGTGTGCACCAAGTTTGGTGGTAGACGAGCATACCACTGGAAGGTTAATCTGGTTAGGTGCCTCGATCTCGCCCTCCAGATCTTGGAGGATCGGGCGACACACATCTCGGGGGAAACCCGGGACATTTATGAGATCACTCACTCAGGAACCTCGTTCGAAAATGGGGGGAACCTACAATCACACACGTATATGGAAAAGGTTATGGAACAGGTGGGTCAGACCTCACCCTTTCCCCTCTGATGAACATACACCAGCATGCGCATTCAAAAAGAAGAAAGAAAGATGGGGGGAGAGAAGAAGTCGACCATGCAAGAGGACTGGAGCGATGACTAAACTAGTTGATAATTCGCCTAACGTGGTAGCAAAACGGGCTCGGTAATGAAGACTGGCTCACAAGATCACCACTAGATGCTATTACCCATATCGACCAGCTAAGCACGATCATTGGTCTTTCGTGGCAGTAAAGCTGGTCAAGTGATCTTGGCACAACAAAATTACAGCTAGACGAAAAGCCTACCATGAGTTACTAACCACAATCCGTCTTTGTCGAACGTAAGAGTAGCAGAGGAATGGTTGAAGAGATGAAGGGAACAGACAGAAGGAGAGAGAAGAAGGAAGTGATGAGGGAGAAGAACAGAGAGAAGATGCAGTCATCGCTAGACATTATGGACTGTTTCAAGAGATGAGTGAGTGAGGAAGTTGTCGGCGCTAAGTTTCGCCAACTGACAAAAGAAGAGAGAGAGAAAGCCAATCAGCGCTGGGTCTCACCGACTGACATAAGAAGAGAGAGAAAACCAATTGACATGAGGTCTCATCGATTGATCGAGGAAGAGAGAGAAAATAAGTCGACGCTAGGTCTCACTGACTGACAGAGGGAGAGAGAGAAAATTAGTCAGAACTAGGTCTCGTCGATTGATAAAGGAAGAGAGAGATAACTAATCAGCATTAGATCCCATTGACTGACAAAGGAAGAGAGAGAAACCTAGTCAGTGTTAGGTCACACTGATTGATAGAGGAAGAGAGAGAAAACCAGTAGGCTTTAAGTCTTGCTAATTGACAGAGGAAGAGAGAGAAAACCAATTGATGTTAGATCTCACCGACTGATAAAGGAAGAGAGAGAAACTCAGTCAGTGCTTGGTCACACCAAATGACAGAGGAAGAGAGAGAAAATCAGCCGGTGTTAAGTCTCATCGATTGATAGAAAAAGAGAGAAAACCAGTCGGTGCTAGGTCTCACTGACTGATAGAAGAAGAGAGAGAAGACCAACTAGCGTTAGATCTATCCTCCTTACGTCTCGCAAACTGAGAGAGGAAGAGAGAGAAAACCAATCGACACGATGTGTCACTGACTAATCGAGGAAGAGAGAGAAAACCAGTTGGCGTTAGGTCTCACCGACTGACAGAGGAAGAAAAAGAAAGCCTAGTCGACGCTAGGTCTCCCTGACTGATAGAAGAAGAGAGAAAAGGCCAATCGACCCTAGGTCTCACCGACTGACAAAGGAAGAGAGAGGAGACCAACCAACGCTAAGCCTCATTTGTTGCATCAAAAGGGGATAAATGGAGGCAGATATGAGAAGAGAAGAGGAGAGAGAAAGAAAGAGAAGAGAGAAAGAGATAGAAAGAGAGAGAGAAGAGAGAAACACAGAGAAAGAGAGAGAGAAGAGAGAAGAGAGAGAAGAGAGAGAAAGAGAGAGAAGGAAAGGAGAGAGAGGGAGTAGAGAGAAAGTTGCCTGCCCGAAGGGTACCGGCCCTTTTCTTCTCTCTTCTCAGTCTCCCTTCAAGACCTACTCACAGGCTAAAGCAAGGAATCCAAATTATTTAATTAATCTTCAAACCATCAACTGAAGGCTGAGGGGTCTTGTCTACAATGAGGCAGTGCCTATTTATATCGAATTGCACCCAAACATGGGTGGATTGATCAAAATTAGACCTAATTACTAAAAATTAAGATTTAATTGAATTATAAGAAATTCTAAAAATTGTTGCAAAAGGACTGTTTTCCTCTGCCTAACAATGTGTGGTATTTCAGAACAATCCCTGCTGCTGCCCGAGACCTTGTGTGATCTTCTGTGGCTGACACAGGGTTGCTCTAATGCCCGTTTGATCGAAATATTATTATTTTCCTGTAGGGCTCGACATGGAGATCATTTTGATACCAACTTCGAGACATGAATCATATTTTTGAGCCATGATCACGTTTTTATCGTAGTGTACTAAGTAGGCCAGCACGATCCGGTGGCAACAAACGAGACGTGATTTGGAGCCCAAACAAAGATTTCGCAACTTTTGAGTTTTGGCCGGAATCTAAAATTCGATGGTCGAAATTTCAGTTACTTCGTCGACTTCGTGCATAAAATCTGAGAGTCCATCATGTACGGGGTTCGGATCAATGATAGCCATGGACCTTATGCACACAATGGAATTGTTTTCACGTTGATCCATTGTGCAAGCATCCTGATTTGGTCCATCGAGCAAGGCATGTTGCTGTTGAATTTTCTGCAATGTCTTCATGGATTGGCAGCTTCTCTTTAGCTTTTCTCCCTTCTCGGACATCGTCTTGGGGCGTAGCATACATCGAAATGCTCGTCTCGACGAGACAAACACACTCACAAAATTTGAGTGCGAATCAACTCGGAACAAGTGAGATATGGGCAAAAAATGTCATTGCTCGTGCCTGTGAAAACAGTCACCTTTAATGGTGTTTTGGGGCAGTGAGGCCACACGGAAATAGTGTGCGGCCCCTCTTGTTTCAATGTTTGCTCAATTCTTTGCTCTAGAGTATCTGATTAAGCTAAAACTTGGCCCATAAGGGTTTTCAACCATGTCTAATCTAATGGTGGTGGTCTCACAGTGATTTGAGACACCAAAAATGTAGTTCCAGATGTAGGGTCCATTTCAGAGTTTTTAGAGGCCATTTTTTCCAAAACTGTTCCGTTGTGTTTACTACCTTAGACATGTCAGAATGCGATGAAGCTTGGTAGGTGGTCTTTTGGAGTGCTGATGACGATCTTGACCATTTTTTGTGCCATTCTGAGACTGTCAAGAATTTTCACTGTTTTGTAGGCTTTAGAGACCTGCTTCCTACCAGGGACTAAGGAGTTGAAAAATACGTTCAAACTTGGTCCTTAAAGAGTCTCAACGTACTGGCAGAGGAGGAGATGACCGTCAGTTTCCGTCTTCTGGCAGGCCGCTTAAAAGTGGGTCATATGCTGGTGAGGAGACGTGGTACCATTGAACAGGGGGAGTTTCCCTTTTTGGTAATTCACTGGAAATAACACCGAGTCAATGTACGAAGGATATGGCTTTTGGTAGAGTGGTATCTTCTGCATTCCCGAGACATTGTTCTTGACGCTATGGGCCACCATAACATCTATGTTGGTTTGGGAGACCCTGCGAGAAGAGGAGATGTCTTTGGAGACCGCAGGGGGAGTCTGCCTAGGAGCTATGTCCTCACCAGTCGAGGAATCAAATGAAGAAGGAGACCTGGAGGACTCTAAGTGCTCCATCTTTTCGAGAATGACTTGTATCATTTCCTCGAACTTGTTCATCCGCTTCTCTTAAGCGTCGTTCGGGTGATTGATCACCATGACACTAACCGTTTCTTCTGCGAGGTCAGAGTCAGGTGATGCAGCAAACTGCCGAGGCTAGCGAGTCGTGCATGGTAAGTCAGTCTGGAGGGGCTCAACTTGCCTCGACTGGACTCAGGCTTTGTATGTCTATCTTTTGAGGACAGGTTCTTGACGGTCTTGGGACTGTGACTTCTGGGTGGTGATCACGGAACAGTATTCCTGGACTTGCTCAAGTTCCAAAATTTGAAGAGGGAAGAAGGGATTACAAGGCAAGAGGTCGTCAGGGGTGGTGACCTCGACTGCCTTGGAGGTTCCTTGGTCAGGATCTGCAGGCCTCATTTCCGCTTGATCCTAAGGCGGCTGTGGACCTCATTCCAAAACCAAGTTTAAGACCTAGACTGTCTCATTTTCTTCGAACACGCGAGGGCCATATCTATGAGCTAGAGCACGGAGTGGGGCCCAAGGATGGGTTGGAGGCTGGTGGCCTTTGTTTGACATTAAGTCGTTGCCCTGAATTCCTTTGTGAGGCCCAGATGTTTGGTTGACCCGGGGCTGGATCAAGATGGTACTATTAGGGAAGACCATTGAGAGTACCAGAGCATGAGGTGCTTGCTTGACGTCGAGGAAGCAGCAAAGTAAGAAGTTGGTTTGTGACTCCTCTTGAGTCTGGATCCGAGAGAAACTTGCAAAGATGTTTCATGTGCACCTTTAGGGTAAGCCGTCTGGGAGACTTGGCGTTCAGCCTGAGCTTGATCAACGGGTTCGACTTGAGGAGACCGAGACCCACGAGCTAGTTTGTGAGGGACAAGGAGAGAGCTTGTCTCTCACAAGGTGAAGCTCTGTGTGCCGGGAGGGAAGACAGAATGGTCGACCCCCTATGCTCGAGGTGGCATAAGGCTAACGCTGTCCCAAGCTGTGGAAAGCGAATGCATGGTGCATGTAGCGTTCAGACCGAGAAGGCCTGGCCCTGGATGCGAGCTCAAGTCAACATGAGGGTTGCCCCGAGGTGTGGTTCAAGTGGATAGACCATGAGCCTATGAGTATGTGCAAGGGCTGATGACCTCATGACCTTTGTCTTTGTGTATCGACCCTCCAGGTGTGGAGGCTCGGAGTAGTGAAGGAGCACAGGGGGTTGCCTTGCAGCGAATATCAGGAGCGACGTCAGTTTGCTTTCCTTTCGCAGTGATGGATGGGGCAGCCTTTCGACGTACCGCAGCAGTATGACAGGTAGGAGATTTACTAGTAGCAGGGTGTGCGGTAGCAGGAGTGCTATCCATGCAAGGGGTCTTGGTGGAGAGTCCACCAGGATGAGAAAGTGGGGAGGCAGGGACCTTTAAGTCCCCTCTCGCACCAATCCAGGTGAGAACCTGGGAGCCGGATCATGAGTCCTGACTCAGAAGGAGAGTAAGGAAGGAGGCTCGAGTGACTTGCTTCTCTGGGACAGCCACGAGTGCTGGGATAAGGAAGTCCCCGACTAGGATGAACGGGTTGAAAAACCTAGGTGCCACAGAAATACTTGCAGAAAGTAAAAAGGAAATTGGTCAAATAAGAGCAAACCGACTAAGGGGTAGTAAGTCCCCAGTGGAGTTGGTTAGGTGCCTCGATCTTGTCCTCAGGATCTAAGTGGTCTGATGGCACGTGTCTCGGGTTTCTGGTGAACCTGGGATTTGAGATCACTATCTCATAACCTTGCTCGAGGGCAAGGGCAAGTATACTAACCAATGAGAGAGTAATTTAAGGTGGGTTCGGGACTTACTCGAGCTAGCTCAAGTGGGCACCCTCTTAAATCACAATGAAAGCCCCCCAGCTGCTTGAGCTGGTTCGTAATCACCTCCCTTGACACGTAATCCTCTTGTATTTCTGCAGAACACTTCATTGGTTAATTTGTAAGACAAGTGGGTCGAAAGGACCAACCTTGTCTTAGGGCAATTCACGTTCATATGAGAAGGCGATGAAGTGCAAGGTTCGGTGAAAGATAGAAAAGAGAAGAGATCTTGACATAGGGGTGAGACTAGCATGACAACCAGAAATTTCCAACTTGGAGTGGTAGCAAGACGAGCATGGTTCTCAGGACTAGTACGGTAGCAATACTACTCGAAACAGAGGTCGGAGCATCTGTGATAGGCTAGGTCTACCCTCTGTCAAGTGAGAGGACAAAGAGGTGAAGAGGAAAGAACGAGACGGCAAAGGGAAGGGAAATCTGGACATCAATAGGCATCGCAGTGGGCAACGCAAGGAGACGACGCCTCCCATGTGGATGACGATTATTCCTGATGAGGCATACGGCGATAGATTCTCCTAGGTCACACGACGAAAAGCACGGGATGCAGGGAGAATTGCGACGAGCACCGAGCATGCGGAGGAGGCACACGGATGGCTATAGGTGTTGCTAAAGCCTCTAGCAAGCGGCGATAGGTATTGTCGTCTTCACTAGACATGCAGTAGAGGAAGACCCCTATAGGTGGCAACAAACTTCACCGTCTGGGTTCTTCATCGAGATATTATAGCTACGTTTGTGGGAGACAATAGGCACCACCATATACAGACTTCTCTGGAGGAAGAGACAAGTAAAAGGCGAAGGAGACTCACGCATGGTGCTGCGATCACCATGCACGCCCTGTGAGGCTAAGGGAGAGGCATGCACGACACTTCCACTGCCATGCGTGACCCTTGCGAGAAACTCAGATGAAGAAGGAGAAGAGAGGAGAGAAGAGAGAGAGAAGAAGAAAAGAAAGAGAAGAGAGAGAAGGTTTACCCTAAACCTAAGGGTACCGGTCAAAGTTTCTCTCACCTCACTCTCTCTCTCAAGTGTGACACAACAATGGTAAGAAAGAGAAACTTGTATTAAGTGAAAACTCTCTCGTGGGTGTGTTTGCCTCTATTTCCTTTTTGTGTACAATGATGGTACGTATATATAGAATATGCCCCAAACATGGGTGGATGATCAAAAGTAACCCTAATTGCTGGAGATTAACATTAAATTGAATTAGAAGAAGTTAAAAAATAGGGCGTAAAATGATAGATTTTCCCCTTCCAAACAAGTTGTGAAATTTCAAAACAGTCCATGTGTTGCCCTAGGACTTACGTGATCTTGCATGGCTGATCCGGGGTTGTTTTGATGCTTGGTTGATCGTAAGATTATTGTTTTTTTATAGGGCTCGGCATGACGATCGATTTGATACCAACTTCGAGCCATGGATCATGTTTTTTGTGCACGATCATGTGACTTGAAATTTGAGTAGATCATGGAACTTTGGATTGAAAGTGTATTCATTCCTTATTTTTTTTCTATATTATCATCACTGAATCACACTGAGCATGCCACTACGATCACGGGGCACCAAACACAGCTCGATTCCGTGGTCAAACGAAGATTTTGCAAGTTTGCATTTTTTGTCAGAATCAAGGATTTCGACGATAGAATTTGCAGTCTTTTCATTGGCTTCGTGTGCAGAATCTGTCCGTTAATCATGTACAGGTTTTGGGTCAAAGACGGCCTGAGACCTTACGCCCATAAGGGCATTGGTCTCGCGTCAATCGGGATCACGAGTGGGGTGATTCGACAACTCAAGCGAGGCCCGACACTATTGATTTCCTGCACTTTCTTCATGGATCAACAACTTCCCTCTAGCTTTTCTTCGTGCTCGGGTATCGTCATGGGGCGTTCCACATATCGAATCGCTCGTCTTGACTAAACGAACATGATCGCTAAACATGAGTGCGATCCAACTTAGGACGAGTGAGTTATGAACACCAAAAGTCACTGGTCGTGACTATCCCTTCAATGCTGTAGTGTTATAGGGTGGACGCATGGCAATAGTGTGTGGCTTCTCCTGTTTCACTCTTTCGCCTATAGGTTCTTCATAGAATGTCCGTTCGAGCTGAAACTTGACCCTTGGGGGTTTTCAACCGTGTCAGATCCAATGGTAGTCGTTGCACAATAATTTGAGATGTTGGAAATGTAGCTCTAGTTATAGGGGTCCTTTTAAGGGTGCTAGAGGCCGATTCTGTCAGAACTGTTTCTCAGTCTGCATTACTTTAGACGTGTTGGAATGCAACAAATCTTGACAGGAGACTCTTGAGAGACCTCATGAAGATATTGACCAGTTCTGAGGCTGTTCTGGGACTGTCAGAATTTCCACTTCTTTCTAGGCCTTTATTGAGCGGGGCCCCCGTGTTGATGATTTCCAACAAGTGTCACTTAAATCACCTTTACAATTATCAAACATAGAAGGGTCATGCTTGAAGCATAACATCAAGTCACACTTCACTTGACATCCATCACTCGACACTTATGCCTATTACATGATTAACACATGAAATTCACCATTTTGGCACTTGTTGTATAGCATTCACATTCATTACATGAGTATTACATAGAATTCACTAATTAGCATTCACATTCATTATTTGAATATCACATGGCATTGACTAATTAGTATTCACACTTAGCAAGCACAATTTCCAAGTAGTTCTGCCAACAATGACATACTCCCCTTAGAATGGGTATAACTTCCATTCTAGTTCAAGATAATCTTTACATGTAACTTTAAGAGTTCCCAAAAACCTTTCAAATGGTGGTGGTTTTAAAGAAAATGGATCCCTTTTGGTAAGTCAAAATCTATGGCAACAGAGACATCAGTTCTGAGTTTCCATGAAGCTATCCACAATGACATCTCTTTGCATTTAATCGTATAACTCTCAAATAAGGAAGAATTTCTGTAAGTTCTCGAAATGTGATTTCAAGATTACTAATAAATAATTCAAATTACAGTGGTTTGGAAGAAAACAGAATTCATTTGGTCGGTCAACATTAAAGACAATAGAGGCATTAGTTCTGTAATTTACTAAAACTGTCCAAAGTGACTTACTTGCCTATTTTGAGTATAGCTTCTCATTCGTGGAGAAACTAAAAAACGTTTAAACATGAACATTGTAGTGCACACACACATGGTTTAAGTGGCAGTGATTTGGAGGTATTTGTACACTTATTGGTTGTCCAAAATTTCAATATAAAGTAGATTACAATGGCTGGAATTTCTGTTCTTTGTTAACAAAGTTATGGTCATACATTTTGAAGTGTAAATCCTAAAATATGAAGACTTTCAAGATTTTACAAGAACCAAATTTGTAGTAGACAAGCATAGCTTTCACGTAAGAACAATTTGAGCTTTGCCGCAAGACTAATTTGATCCCATTTGGACACCATTTGTTCACTGAATAATTCGATAAAAAAACACCCACAGTTCCTAGTAATTCATTTCCCCATACACAGCCACAATCTAATATTTAGCCAAATCCTATTTCACCTAGAATAGATTTACAAGAGGATTTTGCAAGCATTTTCAGTATTAACATAGACTAAACAGTTATGGATTCTAATACATAAGTTCCAAGATTCCAAGCTTACTCTTGCACATACATACACATATTTCTACATTCCATTGTTCTACACTTCATGCTTGAATAAAATTTGTGAATACACAGTTTCTACATCCACTTACTTGATGAGAATTAGTGCTCCCAACTTCTTCTTGCACAGCCACCTCAAGCTTCGACAATGAACTCTAATGGAGTTGGGGGTAGAGAGCTCAAGAGTTTGCTCTAGAGAGAGAGAGAGAGAAAATGAAATGGTGAGAGGAGGAGGAGGGTTTAAATACTCTTCTTAGTGGGAGGTAGTAGCCAAGAGCTGACAGGTGGCAACCAGCTCGCATGCACTAGCCAAGTAGCAGATATTGACCATGCATGGTAGTGTCACAAAGGATGTTGCCCTCTTTCTCCTACGCAGTCGGCTTTACCCCCTCATTTCACAGCCGGTGTTACCCCCTCATTTCATAGCTGGCATTACCTCTTTCCTCTATTCATGCATAGTGCTACCTCACTCTCTTCTCTCCAAATGGCATTGCCTCACACTCCCTGCCATGCGTGTCCTTTCCTTTTCTCAGACTTAGAAAAATTTTGAGTCGTTATACATAGACAGTGGGAAAATTGAACTAGCATGAGATCCGGTGCTGCACTATGGTCTGAGATGCAGGACCCTAAACTGCATAGCCATGGTCCAAGCTGTATGACCCTAAACTATAACACATGTCCATGTTGCACGACGTTGAACTGCACAACATACGGTCTCGGAGGCACGACCTTAAACATGCCCTCAGGTCCAGGTGGCATGACCTTAAACACGCATCTGTAAAAAAAAAAAAGAAAAAAAGTGAGGGTCTGTCCAAACACCATAGCAGATCTCATCAGCAACCCTTTGGTCAAACTCCCACTCCAACAATCGGGGCAATCAGCAAACAGCGGCGATTAGCACGACCGTCATGACGATTGACATTAACAAAGCCTCCCCTCAAACCTTTAGCCTCTCCAATTCACAGACGCCTCAAGCCGGGGTCAAGCAGCAGTCCTATAATAAGGTACTGCCCCCTAAAAACATAATTCAAAGTGACTTCTAGATCTAGCACCAGAACAAGGTCCATCCTTTTGACAAAGACTGGGGTCCATCACTGCTTCGACTAGTACTAGAGCAAAACATGATCAAGTTGTCAGAGGTCAACACTGAAGAACAAGCTGAACAGGAGACACACTAGAGATACTGTGCCTATCACAGGAAAGTAGGTCACCGAACTTAGGACTACTATAAGCTCAACCACACTAACGAAGCCCTTATTAACAAGGGTCAGATAAAGCTCGAAGAGCTAAAGAAGGCATTTGGGGCAACTGAGGCTTCTCACATAGTCACAATCCAAGAAGATGATGAAGCACCCACCATCCTCCTTGCACTATTCTCCATAATGCTTGAAGAGGGACACATCACTCCAAAGCCGACCAGGCAGCCCAAGTTTTGGCCTTTGGGAGCTGAGAATATCTATCTCGTATCACCTCATACGAGGCCATGACCTAAGCGAATGCACTGGCTTCCATGAACTCTTGGCAAAGAATATGTAGCAATGCCAGGAAGCTCATGGTAACCCAGAAGGACACTCCCAAGTCCCTCTTCCACCAGTGCAAGAAGACCTCCCAACACAAGCCCAGGGAAGCACTGAGCAAGATCCTCTAAAGGCCCTCTTTGAGGCAATTCTCTGAAAGGGTCTTGTAACTCCCACGCCCACCAGGCAGCCTAAACGCCTTGCCCAGGGTATAAACACCCCCTGATGCCTATATCACCATGTATGGGGCCACAAGCTGAAAGAATTCTCTGGTTTTGAAGCCGCAGTCGCTCAGAAGGTACAGGAAGGCCACATCATTTGTGTCGTTCTCCCAAAGCACTTTCAAGCCATCAATGCCATCCAAGAGAAAGTCCCACTACAGGTCCCTTATGAGGTTACCTCGAGCCTTTCAGAACCCTCGACTTCTCAGCTCTAGGAAGTCTACTATGGACAAAGTAGGCTCAAATCCCTGAACCAAGCCAGGGTTGCTCATGGACCCGAGGGGATGAGCTAAACCCCTCCTCAGGGACACAAAAGGAGATGAGCGCCCAGGATAGCTCTCCGAAGGAATCGCCTTCTTCATCCACCAGTCTAGGAAGAATTTCTCAGGCCTCTTCCTCCATTGACAACCTTACAGGACTTCATCCTAGGCGCAACTCGCCTTATCTTATCATCCAATCAGATGGACATCCATTGAGTCATCAGTAGCATGGGAGTCATCCAATATGGGTGACGACGTTAAAAGCTTCCCACAATGATCAAAGTTGGGGCAAGACCTAAAACACCCCCTGCAGACGTCTAATTCTAGCAACGATGTAAAAAGCTGCCCAGAACATTTTAACTCCTCTTCTACTCCCTCTTTCTCTATTTCTTCCATAGGTGGGGCTCGGCAGTGCTCAGAGTTTGACACTTTAAATAGAGAGCTCGGAGGCACAAGCCTCAGCAGGTCGTCGCGGAAGCGCCTAAGACAGATACTGGCCCAAGCAGTTGGATTCTTGACAGTTGTTGATGCCTTGTCAACCCAAGCCAGGATCGAGTCATCCTCATGCTCTTATTCCCACTAGGCTTGTCACATGATTCACGTTCCTGAAGTGTCACCCAGTTCGGGGCAAGTACCGAGTGACCCCAATAACGAGGTCGTGGACCCCCCATTCAAAGTCGACCCTTTCATTGCTTGGTGCTGCCAGTGACCAGAAATCGTCTCTCACACTGGGCCCCTCCTAGAAGCGAAAATGTTAGGATCGTGTGTCTCTGCACTCGATATTGATGAGAACCATCCCGAATCCCCAGACGAAGAGTTGCAAGAGGCTGCAGAAAAGTGGGAAGAAGGTGGTCAGGGCACAGTTGACGAGCTTGAAGAGATAAACTTAGGGGATGAGGCCGACCTAAGGCCAACTTTCATTTCGGTGAAAATGTCCCCAGAAGAGAAAGAAAGTTATATTTCCCTCCTTTGAGCATACCGGGACGTCTTGGCCTGGCATTATCATGAGATGTCTGGTCTAGACCCCCAAGTTGTTGTACATCACCTCAGTAGCGATCCGACTGTCAAACCCATAAAGCAGAAATCAAGAAGGTTTAGACCAGACCTCGAGATGCAGATTGATGCTGAGGTGAATAAGATCAGACAGGCTAGATTCATATGTGAAGTCAAATACCCAAGATGGCTAGCAAATGTTGTCTCAGTCAAAAAGAAAAATTGCCAAATCAGGGTCTGTATTGATTTTCGAAACCTAAACACCGCCTGCCCCAAAGAAATCTTCCCCGATTGCCCTCCTTGCTACCAAGGATGTCATTAAAGCAGAGCAGGAAATGTCCTGAGGAAAAGAATCCAAGACTGAGCAGCAGGAACCTAAATTCTTCTACCAGATGTGGGTAGAGGTCGAACAGGTGGAAGATTGGTGGGAGCCCATCATGAACTTCATAGAGCATGGAAGGCTGCCTGAGGATCAGGTGGAATGGAATAATATAAGATGAATGTTTACTAAGCACACCCTTCTAGATGGGGATGTCCTCTTTCATCAATTATTTGATGGAATTCTCCTCAGGTGTATCGATACAAAAGAAACAAGAAAAGTGCTCGAAGAAGTGCTCTAAGCTCTACGAGCGCATACACAACCTCAGCTATTATTGGCCTTCGTGATTGATGCCAAAAACTAAGCTAAAAGATGTCAAGTGTGCCAAATTCACTCAAGACTCATTCATCAGGCCCCGGAGCCTCTCCATCCTATAGTGACATCATTGCCCTTTTCTCAGTGGGGTATGGATATTATAGGACCCATCGACCCTCCTTCTGCCTTGGGTCATGCCTCCATTCTAGCAGCGATAGACTAATTTTCCAAGTGGGCTGAAGCAGTCGCTCTCAAGTAGGTTCCAGGGACCACTGTAGCCACCTTCATGCACCGCGACAGCATATATTGGTTTAGAGTTTTGGACTAAATAATCTCTGATAATGGCCCTCAATTTAGAAGGCATCATGTTGATCGCCTAGCCAACCAGTTCAATTTTGAGAGGAAATACTCGACCATGTAGTACCGTCGAGCCAACGATTTAGTTGAGGTGTTCAACAAAACCTTGTGCGGGTGCTCCAAAAGTCAGTTTCGAAGTAAAAAAAGAATTAGCATGAGAAGCTGCGTGAAGCTCTGTGGGCTTCTCGCACCACGACTCGCAATGCTACAAACTCTACCCCTTATTCTCTTGTCTATGGAGGTGAGGAGGTTTTACCCCTCGAAGGTCAAATACCTCACTCCGTGTTGCTATACATCAGGGGCTAACTGAAGATGAGAGAGTCAAGCTCTGTTAGCAGGAGTTTGATTCCCTTGACGAAAAGAGACTAGAGGCTCAGCAAAACCTCAAGGTCAATCAGAGGAGAATGAAGAGTGCCTTCGACAAAATCAGTCAAGGTTCACTCATTCACCCATGGAGATCTAATCTTAGCAGTCAACAGACCGATTGTCATGCATGGGCGTCGAAAAGAAAAGTATGAACCCAAGTGGGAAGGTCCATTCATAGTAAAAAAGGTCACATCAAATGGGGCATATATATTGTCAAACTCAAATGGAGGAGAGACGATGGCCCCCATCAATGGGCGATACTTAAAGAAATACTATCCCTGGTATATCCCTAAAAAAAAAAAAGGAAAAAATGGTGCATCTAGTAAAGAGAAGGAAATGGAAAAGAAGAACATTAACTGACTCGAAAGGAGTTCATTTATTTCATTGCATTAGAAAAAGGCGTAAGCTACAATCAATAGACCATCATTACGGAGGGTACAATGTTCTTGCATCTGAGGATAAGAGGACGATTGCAGGCACAAAAGAAACGCCCTCATCATGAAGAAGAAGCAAAACCACTTGGAAGTTAGATTCAATTCATCTGTCATTTGTTCTCAAAGAGGATGGTTACTGGCCAAAAGAGGAAGCCAACCATTTCCGAGTCAGCTTCAATCCATCTAACATACAAAGCTGACCTCTCCTGCAAGGAGCTGGCCCATGATGGATTCCCTTCCTCCAAAACAACATGGACTTCACTGTTGTGCTAGAGGACTTAGCTTCCAACATACCACACTAATCGGGCCTTCTCATTTGCCATCACTCTTGGCCCCCACAAAGGCGTCGCTTTCCATGGTCATTGTCGCATGCAACTCAATAACGCGCGTGACTCAACGCCGCAGGTGACCACTGTCTTGCAAAACTCAATGCCGTGTGCTACATGGCTATTGCAAAACTCAATGCCGTGTGCTACATGTCGTGTGCTACATGGCTATTGCAAAACTCAATGCCGTGTTCTACATGTCGTGTGCTACATGGCTATTGCAAAACTCAATGCCGTGTGCTACATGGCTAGGTCAGCACCGGGAGAGAACATTGTTACCAGCGGCATGCTCCCGAACATGGCTATTGCTGTGCACATCTTGAAGATGCGTGAAGGCAGAGTTGCATGCGACTTAATGATGCTCATGTCCTTACTGTGCCTCGGTTGCCACCATCCCCAATTCCCAGGGGGAATCAACCCTCGTGCTTCTTTGGTTTCCCTAAACATCGCTCCTTGCCGACTGTCCACCTTCTCATGACCGTTTGCTTCCCCTGTAGCCCTTCCTAACCTTCTACTGAAAGCTCAACAGAAAGCTCCTGAGAGCCTGTCTGCTGCAAACTTTTGTCGGGAAACTGTCGTCGAAAGTCTCCCGCCAGAAGCTTCGGCTCTCTATCTCTCTCTAAAAACTCTCTTCAACTGTTTTACCCTTCATTAAAATACTAAAATGGGAATTTCCCCCTTTTTATACTCAGCAGCTCCACAAACTGCCCCTCATAAGTTTGAAAAGACATTGCAGTCCATAACCTCATACAGCAATAAGACCAGGCCGGGGTGGGTCAAGCCCAAGGCCTGAAAGAAGCTATCACTACGCCTTCATCAAGGACCATCGCCGCATGGTTCATCAAGGGCCATCGTCATGTGCTTTGTTGAGGGCTATCGCAGTGTGCTTCGTCAAGGGTTCTCGTTGTGCCGCACCTTCGCCAAGGGCCATCGTTGTGCGCATCATTAGGGGCTATCATCACGGCTTCATCAAGGGCCATCACTGCGCGCTTCGTCAAAGGTTATCGCCGCACGCTTCGTCAAGGAGCTATTGTCGTGCGCTTCGTCAAGGGGCAATCACCTTGTGGTTCGTCAAGGAGCTATCGTCATGTGCTTCGTCGGGAGGCTATCACTGGTTAGGTGCCTCGATCTTGCCTTCCGAATTTGGATGATGGGCACGTATCCCAAGATTCTAGCGAACTCGAGATTTGAGATCGCTCTCTTAGAACATTGCCCAAGAATAAGGGTAGGTATACCGATCGATGAGAGAGGAATTGAAGGTCGGTTCGAGACTTACTTCGGTTGTCTCACGTGGGCAACCCCTTAGAGCACAAAGAAAGCCCCCAAGCTGGTTTAGCTGGTTCAGAATCATTTCCCTTGACCTACAGTCCTCTTATTTTCTGCACAATACTTCCATGGTTAATTTGTAAGACAAGTGGGTCAAACATACCCACTCTTGTCTTAGGGAAACATATGTTCATGCGAGAGGGTGATGAAGTGTAAGGCTTAAATAAAGATAGAAAGAGAAGAAAACTTGATGAAGAGGTTAGACTAGCATGACAACCGAGAATTTATCGACTCGGAGTGGTAGTAAGATGGGCATAGTTCTCAAGACCAGCATGACAACAATACTACCCGAAACCGAGACCGATATGGTGGTACTAAGCTAAGTCTACCATCAGTCAGGTGAAAAGAGAAAAGAGAGTGAAAAGAAGACACGAGACAATAGAGAGATGAGGCCCCGACGGTGCTAAGCATCGCCACTCATGATCGTGGAGTAGCAGCGTCGCAGCGCTCGACACTACTGCTCATGGTTAAAGAGTGAAAAATGAACTATAGAAGATGATAGGTATCACCGTTGCAACATAAGAAGACAACACGCCCCCGCACAGGTGACGATAGTCTCTGATGAAGTGCACGACGATGGTCATTCGTGAAGAGCACGGCGATAATCCTCACAACACGCACTACGATGGTCATTCGTGAAGAGCACGGCTATAATCCTCACGACACGCATGACGATAGACATGGGATGCAGGAAGGACGATGATGAATGCCAAATACATGTAGCACGCTTCGCAGACAGTGATAGGCATTGCCGAGGCCTCTAGCAGGCGACAAAGGGTATCGCAGTCTACTATAGACACACAACAGGGAAAGTTGCGAGTGACAACAGGTTTCATCATCTGGATTCTTCACTAAAACATCGAAGCTACGTCATTGAACGAAGATGGGCTGCGCCGTCGACAGGCCTCATTGGACGAAAGAGATAGAAGAAAAAAAAAAGAGATGGAGACTCGACCATGACACTGCCAGTGCCATGCACGACCTGTGCGACCTCAGAGGAAGCATGCACGGCACTATCACTGCCGTGCATGACCCCTACGAGGAACTCACATGGAGAAGAGAGAGAAGAGAGGAAATAATAGAGAGGGAAGAAGAAAATAAAAAGAAGAGAGAAGATTTACCTTGAACCTAGGGGTACTGCTCAATAGTTTCTCTCACCTCAATCTCTTTCTTAAACATGACCCAACAATGAGAAGAAAGAGAAACTTGCATTGAGTAAAAACTCTCTCGTACGTGTATAAGGAATTTGCCGATTAAATTGAATTAAAAGAATTTAGAATATAGGTTACAAAATGACATATTTGCCCCTTCCTAACAATTCATGGAATTGCAGAACAGTCCCTATGTTGCCCTAGAACTTGTGTGACTTGCATGGCTGATCTGGGGCTGTTCTGATGCCCGGTTGATCATAGGATGATTGTTTTCTTGTCGTGCACGATCATGTGACTTGAAATTTGAATTGATCTTGAAACTTTGGATTGATAGTTTACTCGTTCATTGATGTTTTGTGATGATTTCTTTGCTGAATTACATAGAGCATATAGTTACAATCGTGAGGCAACAAATGAAGCTCGATTTTGGGCTCAAACGAAGATTTTGCAACTCTGGGATTTTTGTCGAAATCTGAAAATCTAACGACGAAATTTGCAGTCTCTTCATCGGCTTTGTGTGCAGATTCCGACTGTCCATTACGTACAGGGTCCGGGTTAGTTATAGCCCGAGACCTTATGCACACGATGGAATTGGTCTCGCAAAGATTGTGCTCGTGAGTGACGGGATCTGGCCGCTCAAGTGAGGCACGATGCTGCGGAATTTCCTACACTTTCTTCACTTATCAGCAACTTCTCTCTTGCTTTTCTTCGCGCTCGAATGTCCTCCCGGGGGGTGCCACATATCGAATCGCTTGTCTTGACTAGACGAACATGCGCACCAAATTTGAGCGCAATCCAACTTGGGATGGGTGACATATATATGTCAAAAGTCACTGGTCATGACTATCCCTTCTATGGCGTGGAGTTACAGGGTGGCCGCACAGGAATAGAGTGTGGCCCTTCTGTTTCGCTCTTTTGCTTATAATGTTTTCCGGGAGTGTCTGTTCGGGCTGAAATTTGACCCCTAGGGGTTTTCAATCGTGTGAGATCCAATGGTGGTGGTCCCACAATTATAGGGGCCGTTTCAAGGTGCTAGAGGCCGATTGTGCAGGAACTCTTTCTCAGTCTGCACTGCCTTAGACATGTCGAACTACATTAAAAATTAGTAGGAGACTTTTGAGATAACTTATGAAGATAGTTAACCGATTCCATGGCTATTCTATGACTGCCAAACTTTGCACTGTCTGCTAGGCTTTATTGAGCAGGGTCCTCATATTGAGGATAAATACCTTCTAACATCATGCCCCGTCGAATGTTGTGCTTCGAGAGAATCAAGATGTGCAGTCATTTTTGAAGTTTGAGGGATCTTGTTAAAGTCCTCACCCTCAAGGGACTACCTGGCCTTTTCTGAAGGCTGAATGCTATGAACCTTTGGTTTGCGTTGTTCGCTGCTACACCAGGTTTGCTTTTGATGCTCTCGATATATCTGTAGGTCGCATCTAGCGGGGTCCAGTTGGGGGCTTCTGACCTATCCTGAAAGTCTGGTCCCATGTAGGCTAGGGGGTTTTGGTGAGATGTACCCTAAAGCCTATGGCAGGTTGGACCTTGGTAATCTGTTTCTTGCCTTCGTGATGGTCCTTAGCATTTTCGAGGGATCTTTTGATCATTGTCCTCACCCTCAAGGACTCTTGTTATTGTTGATCTGGGGAGATCTTGTGCGACTCTCACTGCTTAACTAGCCATGTTGAAACATGGGAGATTTTATGCGGCTCTCACTCCCTGATGAGCCATGTTGAAACATGGGGGATCTTATGTGGCTCTCACCCCCTCATGAGCCATGATAGTCAGGAAATCTTATGCAGCTCTCACTCCTTGATGAGCCATGTTGAAATGTGGGGGATCTTATCCGACTCTCACCCCCTGATGAGCCGTGATGGCATGGCTCTCACGCCCTGATGAGCCATGTGGTGTTGATTTTGAAGACTTTAGGCATACCTCATTAGCCAGGATTGTGACTGTTTGGAGATTGAATGTCGACTAAGGCGGTGGTCATGAGTCAGCCTGTCTTGTTGATCCGAGTGCCCTTTAGTGGGTTTTTACTTGAACAGGGGAAGTGGCACCTTAAAGATGGTTTTCACCAACTTCTGCTATTTCTGGGCTCTTTTACCCATGACCTACTATCATGCCCACCCTTTTCATCCATTATTACTCACGATGCCCTTTTGGGGTTTTCACCGTGCCTGGATTTTGTTTTCCACGAAACTATCTTACTCATGGTTTTGTGACCATGGCCATCCATCAGTTTTACTCATGGCGTTCCCTTGTCAGGTGTACACCATGCCCTTGTTGTGTTTTCATGTGAACGCGTATTTAGAGTCTTGCCTTCTAAACCTGGGCAAAGGAGTTTAAGGCCATACAGCTAAGACGTGTACTAGTTTAGAGTCATACAACTGGATCGTAGTGGTGGTGAATGGAAGTTTGTGAAGGCCATAAAGTGAGCTTAGTGATGAATTTGACTCACTTGGGAAGATGGCATGAAGTTGCCTTACGAAGAGTTGATGATGGATGGGTGGTGGGTGAACAATGGTGACCCACTAGCAGACGGCGAGTATGAATCATGGAAGGGTTCACCATTTGGTGAGCATGGATAAGACTCACTAGAGGAAAAGATGGAAATGATGGTGAAGGTGGTGCACACACACGAATGGGCCGGCTAAGGAAGGTATGCGTGAAGATGCACGTAAAGGGTGTGTTTGCGTATGTAGGGTCACCGAGGAGGAAATGGAGGTGGTATGTGCACACGAATGGGTCGGTTAAGGAAGACGTGCATGGAGATGTACGTAAAAGGTGTGTGCGCGTATGTGGGGGCATCTTTAAGGTCATGCCTCAAGGACCTGAGCAAAGCAGTTTAACATCATGCGATCAGAATGGTCACTATAGTGTAGGGTCATACAGCTGGACCGTGGTTATGCAGTTTAAAGTCATGGAACTAGGACCGTGCAGTTTAAGATCATGCAACTAGACCGTCGCTACAGTTTAAGGCCATATAGTTTTGACCATGGCTATGCAGTTTAACGTCATGCAGCATGGCCCATGGCTACATAGTTTAAGGTCATGCAGTATGGACCATGGCTACAAAGTTTAGGTCATGCAGCATAGACCAAGGCTGTGCAGTTTAGGGTCATGTAGTACATACGAGTGTGTGGGGCATCATGTAGGTAAAGCTACATGGAGGATGGGTTGTGGATAACAATCTGACTCCTTGGGGATAGAGATAGTTAAGGTTATACACAAGCAAGAAGCTAGATAAAGATAGCGGCACTCAAGGGGTGGCAGATGGATGCGACTTCACCGGGGATTAGGAGGTTCGGTGTGACCTATTGGGGATAATGAGCAATGGCATGCATATGACTCTGCTGAGGAGGACGAGCCAGAGCACAGATGAACCTCATGAAGGTTGAGAGGATAAGAAGGGCTCTAAACTCCCTTGAGATAGTGGGTCATAGTATGACGTGACTCTTATTGGAATGTTGGTGTAAAACAAACCCATTAAGGGTTAAAGGGGTAGGTATGACTCTTGCATACATGTAACTCCCCTGGGGATGTTGATGAAATACCGTTTCAGTGAGGAGGTGTTCTATCTCTCGATTGGAGTTGTGTATACGGACCCTTCATCATGCAGTGCTTTACCGTTTTAGCGTCTTATAGCTTGGACCATGAATATGCAGTTTAATTCATGCGACTAAGACCTTGCAGTTTAAGGTCGTGCAATTAGACCTTCGCTACAGTTGAAGGTCATATAGTTTGGACCATAGCTGTGCAGTTTAAGGTCATGTAGCATGGACCGTGGTCGTACAGTTTTGAGTCATGAGACAAGGACTATGTAGCTCAAGGTTGTTCAACTAGACCTTCGCTACAGTTTAAGGTCATATAATTTGGACCGTGCAGTTTAGGGTCGTGCATCCAAACTGTGACGTGGTGAGGGAATTTGACTTCATAGGGAACATAGCCGTCACCGAAGCTGGACTCCCTGAGAAGTGAGGTTGTGGTGCAGAGGATGAACTTCATGAGAGTATAGAATGATTGTCCAGTTGAGAGTGTCACGACATATGCATGAAACTAAGTGTCAGATGGCGCACGCGACATTAGGCCCCTTGGTGAAGCGTGCGACAGTGACTCTTGATAGAACACACTGTGATAATTCTTTTGACGAGGCGCATGACGATGGCCCTTGATGAAGGAGCACGGTGATGACCCATTGACGAGGGTGAGTGACGATGGCCCTTGACGAAGGCGCGTGGCGATGGCCCCTTGGGTGAAGGGCATGGGAATAGCCCTCTTGAGTGATGGGCGTGACGATAGCCCTCTCAAGTGAAGGGTTCGACGATAACGTTCCCGGGTCTCGGGTTTGACCCACCCTGGCTTGGTCTTATTGCTGCCAAGAACTGGGGACTGGAGCATCATTTCATGTTTGTTGAAGGCAGTCTACGGCACTGCTGGGTATAAAATGGGGAAAACACCACTTTATTATTGTACCGAAGGGTAAAACAGTACAAGGGGTTTAAGAGAGGGAGGGCCAAAGATTTTTACGAAGGTTTTCTGACGATAACTTCCTCGTCAATATTTGCAGAGACAGGTGGTTAGGAGCTTGTCTATTGAGCTTCAGGAGGTCGCGAAGTTTCGTGCCATGATTGTGAACCTTTTCGAGAAGTGCTAAGGTTTTTGAGCAAGGAGCACGGCTTCTCGAGGCCTTAGCAGGATTTGCAGAGGTGCCCTGCCTGGGTTTGAACGCTTCTTCGATCATTCTTCTGCTGAAGGGGAGATTGCAGCAAGTTTAGTGGGCTCTGTTGGTCCTCTGGTTATCAAAGGAGAAGAAGGGAGAACAACAGTGGGCTCACCGGAAACTCAACGAAATTCTAGTGAGTTGGTGGTGAACTCACTGAAGTGGAAAGAGCAGGGAGAAGGGAGATCTGCAAGGTCTCAAGGAAGCCTTTTGGGGATTCCGGTGGTTTTTCACTAACTATGACAGTGAGTGGAAGGCGGGGCAGGGTTTTTCTGATGGACAGGAGTGGATTCCCAATGAGGAGGGGAAACGCCGGTGGGAATCCGAAGGGTTGGGGGAGGAAAAGGTGGACGATCGTCGTGGGCAGGTAGATGGGGAAATCGAAGAAACACAAGGGTTAATGCCCTCTGGGAATTGGGGATGGTGGGAACCGAGGTACGTCAAGGTCATGCACGACATTAAGTCATATGCGGCACCGCCTTCGTGCGTCCCTAGGCCACATAGAGCGATAGCTGCGTTTAGGAGCATGCTGGTCATGGCGATGGTCTAGTGTGGCGTTTGTTTTTCCGTGGTGATGGTAGAACGTGACATTCTGTTATACACGGTGATGGCTGCGCATGGTGTTGAGTCATGTGTGGCGATGATCATAGACGACGATATCAAAAGTGAGGGTAAAAGAGAAGGCTGTACTGCCATGGTCTGTTGGAAGCCAAATCCCCTAAAGTCCATGTTGTTGCATCATGGGCCATTCGCTTGGAGACTAGCCATGCCTTGTCAAATGAATTGAAGCCGACTCAAAAATAGTTGGCTCCTTCTTTTGGCCTGTAATTGGTGGGACTGAAGCTAATTTCTCCAAGTGTTTTTGCTTTCTTCTTCATGAGGAGAGCATTTCCTTTTTGCCTGTGGTCGTTCTCATATCCTCAAATGCAAGAGCTTTGTAACTTCCCTAGTAATGGGCCTTTGATTGTAACTTGTAACTCTTTTTAATGCAATGAAAGAAACAAACTTCTTTTGAACTGGCTTGATGTTCTTCTTTTCCATTTCCTTCTTTTCTTGCTGCACATACTGCCTTTTAAGAATACATCAAGGATAGTACTTCTTTAGGTATCGTCCATTGATAGGGGGCATCACCTCTCCTCCATCTGAGTTGCCAGTACATAGGTTCCATTTGGCGTGACCTTTTTTACTATGAACGGACCTTCCCATTTTGGCTCGAATTTTCCTTTGCGGCTCCCGTGCATAACAATCGGTCTCTTGACTGCTAAAACTAGATTCTCACAAGCAAAGGAGCGAACCTTGACGGACTTTTCAAAGGCTCTCTTCATTCTTCCTTGATTGAGCTCGAGGTTTTGCTGAGCCTCTAGTCTCTTTTCATCAAGGGCATCAAACTTTTGGTAATGGAGCTTGACCCTCTCATTTTCAGTCAGTCCCTGATGTATAGTGACATGGAGTTAGGTTATTTGAACCTTAAGGGGCAAGACCACCTCACCTCCATAGACCAGGGAATAAGGAGTGGAGTTTGTAGCATTCCGAGTGGTGGTGCGATATGCCCACAGAGCTTCAAGCAGTTTCTCATGCTAATTCTTCTTTGATTTTGAAGCTGACTTCTGGAGCATCCCGCACAGATATTTGTTGAACGCCTTAGCCAAACCATTGGCTCGAGGGTAATACATAGTCGAGTACTTCCACTCGAAGCCAAACTAGTTGACCAGATGATCAACATGATGGCTTCTGAACTGGGGCCCATTATCAGAGATTATCCGATCCAGAACTCTGAATCTGTAGATGATGTGATGACGCACGAATTTTGCTACCGCACTCCCTAGAACTTGCTTGAGAGGGATCTCTTTAGCCCACTTGGAAAAGTAGTCTGTCGCTGCCAGAATGAAGCCTTGGCCCCAGGCAGAAGGGGGATTGATGCGTCCTACAACGTCCATACCCCATTGGGAAAAGGGCCACGATCTCACTATAAGGTGTAGAGGCTCCGAGGGTTGATGAATAGGGCTTGAGTGGATCTGGCACACCTGACATCTTTTGGCATAGTTTTGGGCATCAGCCACCATGGAAGGCCCGTAATAGCCGAGTGTGCGTATGTGCTCATGGAGCTTAAGGCCAGACATATGCAGCCCATAGATACTCGAGTGCACTTCTTATAGTACTTTGCTTGCCTCTTGTGTATCAATGCATATGAGGAGAATTCTGTCAAATGATCAATGAAATAGGACATCTCCATTGAGAAGGGCGTACTTGGTGGACATCCGTCGTATGTCGTTGCATTCCGCCGGATCCTAAGGTAGCCTTCCATGCTTTATGATGTCCTTGATAGGCTCCCTCCAGTCCTCTACTTGTTCAACTAATGTGTGAAAGAATTCAGGCGCCTGCTCCTTGACCTTGGATCCTTTTCCTTGGGACATTTCTTGCTCTACCTCAACGACATCCTTAGCTACGAGGAGTGCTCCGAATTGGTAAGGCGGGCATTCAGGGAAGACATCCCTCTCGTCATCTGTGTTGACTTCGGTTCTTAAGTCAATGTTTATCTATTCAATTACCCAGAATGGAGTGGGCTCTAATGAAGACAATTGAATGGTGGCACCGAGCTTTGAGAGTGCATCAACTTGCGAGTTTAGCCTTCTAGGGATATGACTCAGGGAGAAATCGTCGAACTGGGCCATGTAGGATTTGGTCGTGTCACGATAAAGCATGAGGGTATCTTTCCTTACATCATAAATCCCCTTAACCTGCCAAATGACTAGCTCAGAGTCGCCGAAGATGTTCAGGTGTTCAAGGTCTAGCACTTGGGCGATTTCTAGTCTGATTATGAAGGCCTGATACTCGGCTTCATTATGAGAAAACACCTCTGCAAATGAAAAGTATAGAGGGATCATTCTGCCATCAGAAGTTAAGAACACAACTCCAGTGCCCCCTCTATCAGACTGGAATGCTTTGTCAAAGTACATTTCCCATGACTATGTTTATGTCATACAGGAAACGTCTTCATCTGGGAGGTCACTATATAGGGGAGATTATGAAGGAACTGGGTGAACCACACGGAAGTCTGCTAAGGCTTGACCTTTGACTGCCTTCATTGGTACATACGTGATGTTAAACTACATCAACAATAATGCTCACTTGGCCAAACATCCTGACAAGCATGGCCGGGTCATAAGGAACATGACCGGGTCCGCCTTGGAGATTAACTTGACCTCGTGACCGAGCAGATAATGGTGGAGCTTTTGTACCTCAAAGATCAAGGCTAGGAACATCTTCTCGATGGGAGGGTAATTCTTCTCGGCCCCATGCATTTTGCCGCTGAGATAGTCGAGTGGTGTCTCTTTCCTTCCATCATTGTTTTGCGCTAGGAGTGCCTCAAGTGACTCATCAAGAGCGGTCACATACAGGATGAGAGGCCTCCCCAACACTGGTGTAGAGAGAGCTGGAGGATTCAATAAGTATTGCTTAATGTCATCGAGTGTAACTTAGCACGCATCATCCCATATGAGGGGAGTGTCCTTCTTTAGGAGATGTGAAAAGGGCCTGCATCACCCTGAAAAATTCGAGATGAACCTTTAAATGTAGGAGAGCTGTCCTTGAAGAGACCGCAGTTCATGGAGGGTTGTAGGCGGTGGCATGTCCTGAATTGCGTTGATTTTGACTGGCTCGATCTGCAGTCCTCGGTACCTCACGATGAACCCTAAGAACTTTCTTGAGCATATGTCGAAGGCACACTTCAAGGGGTTCATCTTTAGTTAGTGACATCACAATCGTTCGAATACCATTTTGAGGTCATGTATGTGGACGTCCTTTGTTTAAGATTTCACCACTAGGTCATCCACATAGCACTTGACCTCCTTGTGGATCATGTCCTTGAAGATGGTCGTCATGGCTTGCCGGTATGTGGCTCCAAAATTCTTTAACCTGAAAGGCATCACAGTGTAGCAAAAGATGCCTCTTGGGGTCAAGAATGCAGTGGCCTCCTCATCTTCTGGTGCCATCCTGAATTGATTATAATCGGAATACCCATCCATAAAGGAGAAGACTTGGCAATGACATGTGGAGTCGACCAGCATCTCGGTGAACAGGAAGGGGAAGTCCCCCTTGGGGCAGGCAGTGTTCAAATCGCGGAAGTCAATACAGACCCAGATTTGGCCATTTTTCTTCTAGATTGGGACAACATTTACCAGCCATTTTGGGTATTTGACTTCACGTATGAATCCTGCTTGCCAGAGCTTGTTCACCTCAACATCAATTTGCATCTCGAGGTCGGAACTAAACTTTCTTAATTTATGCTTCATGGGTTTGATGGTTGGATCAATACAAATGTGATGGACAACAATATAAGGGTCTAGACTGGGCATCTCATGATAGAGCCAGGTGAAGACGTCCCGATTGGCTCAGAGGAGGGATATATAACTTTCTTTCTCCTCTGGGGACATTTATGCTGAGATAAAAGTCAGCCTTAGGTTGGCCTCATCCCCTAGGTTAAACTCTTTGAGCTCAACTGCATGGCCTATCTACCTTCTTCCCACTCTTTTGGAGCTTCCTAGAGTTCCTGAACTAACCAGAATTTTCATTGACCTCGAATGTAGAAGCCCATGATCTGGACATCTCGGCTTCAAGGAGGGGCACAGTGTGGGAGAGTACCGATTTATGGCTAGTCTAGGCAATGGAAGGGTCAACTTAAAATAGGGAGTCCATGACCTCGTGACTAAGATCACTTGGTGCTTGGCCCGAGCTAGGTGACGCTTCATGCACCTAAATCATGTGGCAGGCCTCGTGGGAGTAGAAACCTGAAGATGACTCGGTTTTTGCTCCGGTTGAAAGAGTGTCGACGGCTATCGAGAATCCAGTTGCCTAGGCCAGCATCTCTCTAAGGTGCTCTTGTTCTGGCTGGGTGAGGCTGGTGTCTCCGAACTCTTTGTTTAGAGTGTTGAAGTTTGGGCACTGTCGAGCTGCACCTGTGGAGAAAATAAAAGAGGAGGGAGGAGAAGAAGAGTTAGAATGTTTCGGGAAGCTTTTTACGTCGACGTCGGAATTGGACGTGCTCAGGGAATATTTTAAGTCTTGCCCTAGGTTTGACCATTGTGGGGTGCTTTTAGTGTCGTCACCCATATTGGGGGAGTCCCGAGATGTTGGTGACTCGATGATGTCTGTCTGATTGGACAAAAGGATGAGGCATGTTGTGCCTATGATAAATTCTTGCAAGGTAAGCAGTGGAGGAAGGGGCCTGAAGAATTCTTCTTCAACTGGTGGCTGAGGAGGAGGATGCCATCGGCGGGCTGACCTTGTCCCCGCCGTCTCCTTTGGGTTCCTTGAGAGAGTGTCTGGACCACCCTATCAGGCTCGTGAGTTTCTCTAGCTTGGTAGATTGCCTCATGTTTCAAGGATTTGAGCCTATTCCGCCCATGGTAGACTTTCCTGGCTGAGAGGTCGAAGGCTCTGAAGGGAACAGTGTATACTCTGGAGGAGCTGGTAGTGTGGCTTCCTTTGGAAGGGGAGCGATGGCCTGGACGTGTTCCAGGAGAACCGTGCAAATGATGTGGCCTTGCAGGACATTCTCCATGACTATAGCTTTGAACCCAGAGCATTCGTTGAGTTCGTGGCCCGTAACTTTGTGATATGGGGATCAAAGGTTTTCTTGTTTCGGGCAAGACGCCTCAGCTGCCAGGCGAGCTTGGGAGTGATAAGGCCTTGTTGGAGCATTGCCTTGAAGAGGGCCTGTAGAGGGTCTAGCTCAGCTCTTCCTTGGGCTTGCGTCAAGAGGTCTTCTTACTCATGAGGAAGAGGGACTCGAGGGTGTCCTTCTGGGTTGCCTTGAATGTCCTGGTACGGTTGCGTCTTCTCTTTCAAGAGCTTATGGAAGCCAGTGCTTTCACTAATATCATGACCTCATATGTGGCGATACGCACACGAAAGTTTCTTAGTTTTTGGAGGTAGGAACTTGGGCTGCCTTGCCAGCTTGGGAGTGACGAGCCCTTCTTCAAGAATTATGGAGAAAAATGCACGAAAGATAGTGGATGCCCCGTCATTCTCTTGGATTGTGACTATGTGAGAAAACTCAGTTGCCCCGAACGCTTTCTTCAACTTTATCTGACCCCTTGTTGATAAGGGCTTAGATCGTGTCATTGAGCAGTCGTAAGTGGGGTGGCATACCCACCTATGATAGACACAGCACTTCTCATTTGCTTCCCGCCCAACCGACTCCGCATTATTGGCCTCTAGCAACTGTATCGTGTTCTATTCTAGCAACAACCGAAGTAGTGCAGTGGTCCACTTTGTGTCAAAGGGGTAAACCATAGTTTTGTATAAGGCTTAGTAGTCTTTTCGCCTAGAATATTTAGGAGGCGGGACACTGTTGTAAGACTGCTACTTGCCCCTTACCGGAGAAGCCTTTGCCTTGAAAAGGCCTAAGGTTTGAGGAACTGCGTCTTCGGTGTCAACCACAGTGATGACCATGTCGATTACTATATTTTGACTGACTCGGCTGTTGGAGCGAGAGTTTGAGCTTGTAGGTTGCCGACGAGGGTTGCCATGATGCTTGGATAATCCCTCAATACAAACTGCCTTGGAGATGAGCTCTGACATGGAGGGTGGATTGGATACCTCGACATGTACAGCGATCTCGGGAAGCATGTTTCGTATGCAGGTCTGAACTGCTTCCTTCTCAGTCATGAGAGTGGCATCGAAGGTTGCCAACTCTCTATAATGGGTGATGAACTTGTCAATCGGTTCACCGGGGTCTTACAACGAGGTGAGGAGTTCGACGGTCTCCACATTCCTTTGTACTTCGTAGAAGTGATGGTAGAACAACTGCTCCATCTCTTGCCATGTGTGTACCGAGTTGGGAGGCAACCGAGCATACCACTAGAAGGCTGGCCCTTCAAGAGTTTTGACAAACTGGCGAAGGAGGAGTTGTCCCTTAGTTTTTGTCTCCTAACAGGCCGCCTGGAAGTGAGCAGTATGCTGATGCAGAGACGTAGTACTATTGAACAAGGGGAGCTTCCCATTTTGATAGTTCGGAGGGAAGGGTACCTGGTCTATGTACGAAGAGTACAACTTTTGATGGAGCGGCGTCTCCTGCATGTCTGGGAACTTGTTCTTGAGACTTTGGGCCACCATAGCATCTATGTTGGTCTTGGAGACCTCGCGGGAGGTAGAAATGTCTTAGGAGGCTGATGGAGGTTCATTCGCTCCTCTTGCGTGTCATTCGGGTCATTAATCACCATGAAACTGACCGTCTCTTCTGGAGGGTTAAAGCCTGATGGGACAGTGGACTGCCAAGGTCGGTGAGTGGTGCGTGGGAAGTTAGTCTGAAGGGGTTGGGCCTACCTCGACTGGACTCAAGCCTTGTATGCTGATCTTGTGAGGTCTAGTTCTTGACGGTCTTGGGACCATGGTTTCTGAGTAGTGACGACTCAACAATACTCTTGAACTCGATTAGGCTCTAGAGTTTGGAGAGGGAAAAAGGGGTTACGAAGCAAGAGGTCATCAAAGGTGGTGGCCTAGACTGCCTTGGAGGCTTCTTTAGTCAGGATTTGATGACCTCTTTCCTTCTTAACCCTGAGACGGCTGTAGACTTCACTTCAGAACCACGCCTAAGGCCTGGACTTCCCCACCTTCTTCGAACACACAAGGGTCGTGTCTAGGAGCTGGAGCAGAGAGTGGGGTCCAGGGATGGAAGGTAGCTTGGGTTTCTGCCTTGGAGGCTGGAGGCCTTTGTCTAACATCAGGCCGTTGCCCCCAGTTCCTTTGAGAGTGGCCTAAGATGGTACTCTTAAGGAAGACCTTTGAGTACCAGGGATAAAGGTGTTTTCCTGGTGTCTGGAGAGTGGAAGAGGAAGGAGATGGTTCACGACTCGATCTGAGTTGAGGTCGAAAAGGAACCTGCTAAGGCAGTGCATGTGCACCTTTAGAGTTAGCCATCCGGGTGACTTGGGAGTCGACTCGGGCCTGGTCAATGGGTTTAACCTGAGGAGGTCGAGACCCCCGAGCTTGTGCTTGTGAGGGGTGATGCCGAAGCCCCTCTTTTGCAGGGTGAAGCTGTGTGTGTTGGGAGGGAGGACGGAGTGGTCGACCCTCATGTGCTCGAGGTGGCGTAGAGCTAGCGCTGCCCCAGGCTAAGGAAAGCAAATGCATGGTGCATGTAGGGTTTGGCCCAAGGAGGCCGAGCCCTAAATGTGAGCCCAAGGCAACATGAGGGTTGCCTCGAGGTGCGACTCGAGTGGATGGACCACGAGCCCTTGGATGTGTGCGAGGGGTGAAGATCTCAGGACCTCTGCCTTTATGTGCTAACCCTCTAGGTGTGGAGGTTTGAGGTGGTCAAGGAGCATAAGGGGTTGTCTTTTGGTGAACCTATGGGAACAATGGCAACTCGTTTGCCTTTCACGGGAGTGATGAGGGCAGCCTTCCGGTGTGGCTTAGCAGTATGACCAACAAGAGACTTGCTGGTAGCAGGGTGTGTGCTATGTGTGGTGGCAGATGTCCCACTGATGCAAGAGGCCTTGGTGGAGGGTCCACCAGGGTGAGGCAGCAGGGAGGCGGGGAATTTTAAGTCCCCTCTCGCACTAATCGAAGTGAGAACCTGGGAACCGAACTGTGAGTCTTGACTCAGGAGGAGAGTTGAGAAGGAAGCTTGAGCAGTTCACTTCCCTGGGACGGTCATGAGTGTGGTGATAAGGCATTCCATAGAAAAACCCCGATGCCATAGAAATTAATGTAGAAAGTAAAAGAGGATACTGGTCAAATAAGAGCGAGCCGATTAAGGGGTAGTAAGTCCCTAGTGGAGTCACCAAGCTGGTTAGGTGCCTCGATCTTGCCCTCCAGATCTGGATGATCTGGCGGCATGTATCTCGAGTTTCTAGCGAACCCGGGATTTGAGATCGCTCTCTCAGAACCTTGCTTGAGAGCAAGGGTAGGTATACCAACCGATGAGACCAAGGGTAGGAATTGAAGGTGGGTTTGGGACTTATTCGGGCTGGCTCGCGTGGGTGCCCTCTTCGATCACGAAGAAAGCCCCCCAACTACTTTAGCTGGTTCAGAATCATCTTCCTTGACTTGCAATCCTCTTGTTTTCTACACAACACTTTTATGGTTAATTTGTAGGACAAGTGGGTCAAAGAGACCCACCCTTGACTTAGGGCAACAAATGTTCATGCCAGAGGGTGATGAAGCGTAAGGTTTAACTAACGATAGAAAAGGGAAGAAAACTTGACGAAGAGGCAAGACTAGTGTGACAACTAGGAAGTTATCGACTAGAAGTGGTAGCAAGATGGGCATGGTTCTCAAGACCAGCATGGCGGCAATACTACTCGAAATCAAGTCTGATATGGCAGGGCTAGGGTAAGTCTAGCCTCTGTCAAGTGAAAAGAGAAAAGAGAGTGAAAAGAACACACGAGACAATAGAGGGATGAGTTCCCGATGGTGCTAGGCGTCACCATTCACGATCTTGGAGTAGCAGAGTTGTGGCCCATGGGCGGCGCTCGCCACTACTGCTCATGGCTAGAGAGTCAAAAATGAACTACAGGCGACTCTAGGTACCACTGCTGGAAACATAAGAAGACAACATGCCTCCAGGCAGGTGGCAATAGTTTCTGATGAAGTGCACGACGATGGTCATTCGTGAAGCACGGTAGTCCTCACGACACGCACCACAATTGGTGTGGGATGCAGGAAGGACGACGATGAACCTCGAATACGAGAAGGACACTTCGTGGACAAAGATAGGAGTTGTCGAGGCTCCTAGTAGGCGGCGAATGACATCACCGTCTACCATAGACACGCAACAGGGAAAGACCCCTACGGGCTACAACGTATTTCGTCGTCTGGATTCCTCACTGAGACATCCAATATATGTCTATGAACTTCGATGAGTAGCACCATCTATTGGCCTCACTAGACGAAAGAGATAGAAGAAAAAAAAAGGAGAAGGAGACTCACGCATGGCGTTGCCATCGCTATGCGTGACCTGTGTGAGCTCAGGGGATGCATACACGACACTGCCACTGTCGTGCATGACCCCTGCAAGGAACTCAGATGGAGAAGAGAGAAAAAAGAGGAAAGAATAGAGAGGGAAGAAGAAAAGGAAAAGAAGAGAGAGAAGATTTACCTTGAACCTAGGGATACTGGTCAAAATTTTCTCTCACCTCACTCTCTTTCACAAATGTGTCGCAACAATGAGAAGAAAAAGAAACTTGTATTAAGTAAAAACTTTCTCTTTTGGGAAAGGTTGAATCCTCTAGTGTATACAATGCTAGTACGTATATATAGAATTTGCCCTAAACATGGGTGGATGATCAAAAGTAACCCTAATTTCTGGAAATTAAGATGAAATTGAATTAAAATAATTTTGAAAATAAGGTGAAAAATGACAGATTCACCCTTTCTTAACAATTCATGGAATTCTAGAATAGTTCATGTGTTGCCTTAGAACTTGCATGGCTGATATGGGGTCGTTCTGATGCCCGGTTGATCATAAGATGATTGTTTTCTTGTAAGGCTCTGCATGGCGATTGATTTGATATCAACTAACACCCATAGATAGTGTTTTTAGTGCACGATCTTGTGACTTGAAATTTGAATGGATCTTGAAACTTCAGATCGATAGTGTACTCGTTCCTTGATGCTTTTCGATGATTTCTTTGCTGAATTACACTGAGCATGTCGTTACGATCTCGGGGCAACAAACGTAGCTCAATTCCGTGCCCGAACGAAGATTTTGTAACTTTAGAATTTCGACCGGAATCTGGAATTCAACGATAGAATTTGTGGTCGCTTCATCGCCTTTGTGTGTAGAATTCGACCGTTCATTATGTACGGGGTTTGAGTCGATGATAGCCCTAGACCTTACGCATATGATGGAATTGGTCTCACGACGATCGGGATTGCGAGCGGTGTGATCTGGCCGCTCGAGTGAGGCACTAACGCTGCTAAATTTCCTACACTTTCTTCATGGATCCACAACCTCTCTCTAGCTTATCTTCGAGCTCGGATGTCGTCATGGGGCGTGCCACATATCGAATCGCTTGTCTTGACTAGACGAACATCCTCACCAAATTTGAGCGCAATTAGACTTGGGACAGATGTGATATGAGTGTAGAAAGTCACTGGTCTTGAGTATCCCTTCCGTGGCGTGGAGTTGCAAGGTGGCTGCAAGGGAATAGCGTGCAACCCCTCCCGTTTCACTCTTTTGCTTATAACTATTTTTTGACTGTCCGTTTAGGCTGAAATTTGACCCCTAGGTTTTTATCGTGCTGGATCCAATTGTGGCGATCCCATGGTGATTTGAGACACCAAAAATGTAGCTCTAGTTATAAGGGCCATTTGAGGGTCCGAGAGGCCGATTCTGCTGGAACTGTTTCTCAGTCTGCACTGCCTTAGACATGTCGGACTACGATGGAACTTGGCAGGAGAATTTTGAGAGAACTTATGAAGATCTTTAGTAGATTCTAGGGCTATTCTGTGACTGCCGGAGTTTCCACTGTTTGCTAGGCTTTATTGAGCGGGGGCCTCAAGTTGATGAAAAATACCTTCCAACAATTGTCACACCCTTCATCATGGGCTTAGCGCCATCAGTAGCATCCCGAAAATAGCATCGTACGCATGCCACGACACTCCCATATAGACCTTTGTCCAGCAACCCCAGGAACATCATTCCCTGTACCCTAGTCTCACTCTTCATGAGTCAAGTCCCTAGTTACGACTCGATTCCCAAGAGAGTCACTTTCCCCTATCACAGCCTTCGTCCTATTCGCGTGACCTCAAATACGCGGCCACGGTCTTGTTGCACAACCTTAAACTGCATGGTCCAAACTATATGACCCTAAATTGTAGTGGAGGTCTAGTTGCACGACCTTAAATTGCATGGTCCTAACTGCAAGACTTTAAACTACATAGCCATGGTCCGAGCTACAAGACCTTAAAATTGTAATGCACGACATGACAAATAGTCCACATGTAAGACCTTAACTATGAAATGGATGCCCCTTTTCGACCAAGTGTATTCTATTGACATCCTCAGTGAAGTTGTGTGTATCTAAAAGAAAAAGAGGGTCCCCTTACCCCTTCAATCCTCGAAAGGTCTGTTTCACTCCAACATCCCCCAGTAAGAGTCACATCTTATTGCAACCTACTATCCCCGGGGGTTTAGAGCTTTTCAACCCCCAGTGAGGTTGCATCTGTGCTCTAGCATGTCATTCTCAGCAAAGTTAGGTTATACCGATACTCATCATCCCCAAGGGAGTCACACTTGCGCTCTTAATCCCCTGTGAAGTCCGCTTCCACTTGCCACTCATCGTAGGGCCACCATCTTCATCTAAATCTCTTTTCTTGTGTATAGCCTTTACTATATTTATCCCTAGGGAGTCAGATTGCCATCCATAGACCAATCCCCCCCCCCCCCCATGCCACTTTACCTACAAGGTGACCCAAACCCTGGTCCATCCTAAACTGCACAACCTTGGTCCTAGTTGCATGACCTTTACATGATCTTAAACTGCACAGCCATGGTCCGTGTTGCATGACCAAACTGCACAGCCTTGGTCCATGCTGCATGACCTTAAACTGCACATCCATGATCTGCAGTACATGACTTTAAATTGCATAGCCATAGTCCAATTATATGACCTTAAATTGTTGCGGAGGTCTAGTTGCACGACCTTAAACTGCGTAGCCTTAGCTGCATGACTTTAAACTGCATAACCACGGTTTGTACTATATGACCATAAGGTATAATCCACGTTCTAGCTGCATGACATTAAAAGTCTCAGCATCGTGGTCAAAACTATAAGACCTTAAACTGTAGCGGAGGTCTAGTTGCACGACCTTAAACTGTCTGGTCTTAGTTGCATGACTTTAAACTACATAACCACGGTCCAAGCTATATGATCTTAAACCATACTACATGTCCTGACCGCATGACGTTAAACTGCTTTGCCCAGGTCCAAGAGGAATGACCTTAAAGACACCCCCACACATCCGTGCAAATCCCCTTTACATGCATTTTCATGCACACTTTTCCTAACCGATCAATTCGTGTACGCGTACCACCTTCATTGACTCTCCAGTGAACCCATTCACTTCACTACCACTATTCATCATTCCTTTGTGAGTCTCACCTATGCTCACAAAATGGTGAGCCATCTCGCCATCCATACTCGTCATCAGTTAGTGGGCCACCATTTTTCACCAACCATTCATACACCTTCCATCTTTCATACGTTGCCTGGCGCCATCCCCCCAAAGTGAGTCAAGACCATCACCATACTCACTCTATGGCCTCCACAGACTGTCATTCTTCACCACTCCGGTCCAGCTGTATTGCCTTAAACTATAGTATATGTCCTGGTCGCATGATGTTAAAAGGCTTCGCAAAGGTCTCAAAGGCATGACCCTAAACACGCCTTCACAAAAAAAAATAGGCATGGTGTATACCTAGACAAGGGAATGCCATGAGTAAAAATGACAGACTGGCATGGTCACTAAATTATGAGTAAAAGAGTTCCATGATAGCAAAAACCCCGGCATGGTGAAAACCCCAAAAGGGTACCGTGAGAAAAAACAGATGAAAAGAGTGGACATGGCCGCAAGGTCGTGGGTAAAAGAGCCCAAAAATCAAGGAAGTTGGTGAAAACTATCTTTGCGGTGCCACTTCCCCTATTCAAGTGAAAACTCGCAAAAGGGCGCTTGGACCAACAAAACAGGTTGACACAGCACCACGGCCTCAGCAGACACACAGTTGTCAATTAGTCAAAATCCTAATGAGGTCTACCTAAAATCCTCAACTACTAGTATCCAATCATAATGCAACGTGGCTCTCCCGAGAGTGAAAGCCTCATAAGATCTCCCATGTTTCACTTCCAAAAACAATAAAGAGTTCTTGAGGGTGAGGACGACGACCGAAAGATCCCTCCAAAATGCTAAAGATCCCCATGAAGGTAAGAAACTGACTAAGCCAAGGCTTAATCTTCCAGATACTTCATAGTAATGTCTCACCATGAGATCGCCTCGCCTAAAACCTTCCTTGGCCAATAGGCCCATATTTTCAAACTGACTGCTAAAAAGCCCCCAACTGGACCCGATAGGATGGGGTCCATGAGACTGCCTTACCAAAATTCCCCTTAGCCGACAGGCCCTGATTTTCGAGATAGGTCAAAAGCACCTGACTGGACCTGGTTAAACGGGACCTATAGAGATACCTTGATCATCAAAAGCAAACCTAGTGTAGCAAGAAACAATGTCGACCAAAGGTTCATAGGACTTGGTCGCTAGAAAGGCTCGATTCTGACCAATGAGGTCCCTACAAAATCCTCTAGTTGTCAAAGTCACAAATAGTCCCTCGAGGGTTAGGACATTGATAGGATCCCTCAAAAGTCCGTTCTCCCTTTAAAGGCTCCACGGATGTGCACGTACATTACGTCTAGATGTCTGAGCATCCTAGTTATAGCATTGCATGGATCTACTCGACATTCACGTAGTCCAATGGATTGTCAGGGGAAATTTATTGAATGATTGTACTTCTCAATTCTCTTGAAGCACAAAATTCGATAGGGCATGCTGTTGGAAAACATAATTCTTCATCATGGGTCCTCAGTCAATAAAGCCTAACAAAAAGTGAAAATTCCTACCATATCATAATAGCCCCAGAACTGGCCAACATCTTCATAAATACTCTAAAAGTCTCCTGCCAAGTTTCATCGTATTCTGACATGTCTAAAGTAGTGCAGACTGAGAAACAGTTTCGATAGAATCAGCTTCTAGCACTCTGAAATGGACTCTATAATTAGAGCTATATGTTTGGTGTCTCAATTTTCTATGGGACCACTGCCATTGGATCTGGCATGGTTGAAAACCCCTAAGGGTTAAATTTTAGCTTAAACGGACACTCCAGGAAAATGTTATAGGAGAAAGAACGAAACAGGAGGAGCCGCAAGCTATTGCCGTGAGGCCACCCTGCAACTCAACTCCATTAAAGGGACAATCACGATCAGTGACTTTTGGTGTTCATATCTCACCCGTCCTGAGTCGAATCGCGCTCAAATTTGATGAATCTATTTATCTCATGGAGATGAGTGTTTCGATATGTAGACGTGGGGCGACGACTCCCGGGCATGAAGAAAGTTAGAGGGAAGTTGTTGATTCATGAAGAAAGTGCAAGAAAATCAGCAGCGTCATGCCTCGCTCGAGTAGCCAAATAATGCCGCTCATGAGCCCGATCGATGTTAAACCAATTCAATCGCGTGTGTAAGGTCTAGGATATCTCTGGTCCGAACCCCGCACATGATGAATGGTCAGATTCCGCACATGAAGCCGATGAAGTGACAACAAATTATGTTGCTGAAATTCTAGATTCTAGCAAAAATTCCCAAGTTGGAAAATCTTCGTCCGGGCATGAAATCGAGCTGTATTTATTGCCTCGTGACCGTGATGTCATGCTCAGTGTGATCCAGCAAAGAAATCACAAAAAAACAACAAGGAACGAGCACACAACTAATCCAAAGTTTCTAGATTCATTCAAATTTAAAGTCACATGATCGTGTTCTAAAAACATGATCCACGGCTCGAAGTCGGTATCAAATCGATCGCCATGCTGAGTCCTACAAAAAAACATTCATCTTTTGATCAAACAGGCACCAGAACAACCCCGGATCATCCATATAAAATCATGCACATTCTAGGGCAACAGAGGAACTATCTTGAAATTTCACAACTTGTTAGGAAGGGGCAAATCTATCATTTTGCACCCTATTTTTTAAGTTCTTTTAATTCAGTTAAATCTTAATTTCTAACAAATAGGTTTAATTTTGATCAATCCACCCATGGCTGAGCACAAATCTGTATATACCATGTACCATCATTGTACACAAAGGCTTGAAAACCCTTCATCAAAGAGAATTTTTACGTAATAAAAGTCCCTTTCCTTCACATTGTTGGGTCACATTTGGAGAGAGAGAGTAAGGAGAGAGAAATTTTTTTGATCGGTACCCCTAGTGTTAAGGTAAATCTTCTCTCTCTTCTTGTTTTTCTTCTTCTTCTTCTTCGTTTGGGCCTCCCTCAGAGGCCATGCACGATAGTGGCAGTGTCGTGCATGCCTCTTTCTCTTCTTTTTTCCCCGTTCCTGTGGTTTCACAGGTCATCCATGGCGATGGTAGTGCCATGCGTGAGATCCTTTCCCCCTTCTATTAGTTCATAATTATCGCTCCTTTCCCCCTTCTGTTAGTTCATCCTGATCGCTCCTTTCCCCCTTCTGTTAGTTCATCCTTGAGATAGCGCTGCTCTTCGCCATCCGTAGATGAATCATAGACACCTTAGGGAAGAACGCAGACGGCAAAACTAATAACCGCGCATAGGGCATCCACCTGTTGCATACCAATCGCAGAAGGTGATGCCTATCGTCGCCTGCTATAGGTCGTGGCAACACCTATCACCGTCCACAACCTTCCTTCATGCGTTCGATGCCTGTCACCGTTCGCGAGCTCGGTGCCTATTGCAGTCCGCGAGCTTCCTTCGTGCGCTTGGTGTCTATCGCCGTCCACGAGCTTCCTTCATGCATTTTGTGACAATCGCCATCTGTGAGCTTCCTTCACACGCTCAATGCCTATCGCTGTCCATGAGCTTCCTTCGTGCGTTCGATGCCTATCACCGTCCGCGAGCTTCTTTCGCGTGCTCGGTGCTTATCGCTGTCGGCGAGCTTTCTTCGCCTTCTCAGTGCCTATCGTCGTCCGCGAGCTTCCTTCACGTGCTCGGTGCCTATCGTCGTCTGCGAGATTCCTTTGCATGCTCGGTGCCTATCGCCATCCACAAGCTTTCTTCGTGTGCTTGGTGCCCATTGCTGTGCGCAAGCTCTTCTTACGTCCGATGTCGATCGCCGTGTGCCATGGTAAGAATTGTCACCGCATGCTTTCGTGAGTGTTCCTAAGGAACATGTTCCTCCAACGTCGTTCCCAACCATCCTTTTGAGCAAACATCACTTGTCTAGCTCCTATGTCTTAACCTGAACCAATGTGAGGTGGGACTTTAAATTCCCTCACTCCCTATCTCCTCGCTCTAGTGGAACCTCCACCAAGGCACCCTGCATCGGCAGTACATCTGTTGCCACACACAATATACACTCAGCCACTGGCATGTTACTTGTCCGTCGTGTTGCCGAGGTACGCCAAAGGGCTGCTCAGTCCCTTTCTGCAAATGGCAAGCAAGTTGCCATTGCTTCTGTGGGTTGTCGTAAGGCTCGCCTCACATTTTTGCACCACCACGAGTCTCTATCCCTAGAGGTTCGACACATCAAGGTAGGGGTCCTGTGGCCTTCATCTCTTACACACACCATAAGGCTCGTGGGTCACCCACTCGAGCCACACCTCCGGGCAACCCTTATGCTACCTCGCGTCCGTGTCCAAGATCAAACCTCCCAAGGCCAGGTCTTGCACATGCTGCTCATATGCATCTCACTGTTCGGGGCAACATTGTCATTGCTTCAACCCGGATACACCGAAGACGACCTCCTCGTCCTTCTACTCAGCACACACAAGCACAACCTGTAAGGGGCAGGCCTCCACCTGTTCTATTATAAACAATTGCTTGCAGTTCTCGGCCTCCTAAGGCCAAACCACTTGCTCAAGCCCAAGCTAACCCCCAGGTCCCCTGAGATCCTTCTTCAAGGGGTGCACATGCGTCACCGTCATAGACATCCCGTCACTCTCGACTCAGGCATTCTCATGAGTCTGCTATGTTCATGCCTGCTCTTCCTTCTTCGAGCAATTACCTCCAGCATTGGTACTCCAAGACTTTTCCCAAGAGTACTATCCTGAACCAGACCCGTTATTTTGGTCATGTCTCTAGAACCCACAAGAGAGCTCGGGGCAATGACCTGATGGAAGATCGAATCCTTCATCCTCCCCGACCCGAGATGACTCCCGTCCTTTGCCCTTATCCTTTGCCGCACCTAATGGAGACCGCTTTATCTTGTTCAGGAGGAGCTGACTAGCCACAGTCCTGATCACAATTTTGGCGCGAGGTCCATCAAAGCCTCAAAGCTAAGCATGATAGAGGTCTACAAATTCTGACCAAGGAAGTGACCAAGGCGGTCCGAGAAATCTGCTCTGATGACCCTCTTCGCTTGAATTCTTTCTACCCTCTTCAGATGACAAAGCCTGAAGAAGAAGGCCATGAGCCCTGCACTGTGGTTAGTGTCATAAAAGATGACTCAGCCACTCAGCAGCCACGGTCCCAGCACCCTTGAGAACTGGTCCTCACGCGATTGATATATAAGAGTCGAATTCAGTTGGGGCATGTTGGCTCCTTGCTGACTGATCTACCGCACACGACCCATCAAATTCGCAAGCCCTCAACTACAACTAACACTAATCTTTCGAGAGAAACACTCAGCGTAATGGATGTAAGCAAGCCTGGTGACACGTAGGAAGAGTGCATGAATAACTTTGAGGATATGATGCGTGAGATGATGAAAAAGATCAATCGTATGGACACTACATGCTAATCAACTAACCATGAGGTCAGTTCCCATCACTCTAATGGTGCACCTCCAAGGTAGCCCCTTCCCTCTGCCTCACAGGACAATTCTATCCCTCACCTCCACTCTTAGGTAGACATCGATGCTATGGTGACCCATAGCTTACAGAACAAACAAATCTTAGGGATACAGGGTGCGCTGCCTTTCCAAAGGTTGTACCTTTCATATATTGACCAGGTCCCGTTTCCCTCAGATTACAAGAAAGGGAAGTTTCCTTTGTTCAACGGAACCACGTCCTCGAACCAACATATTACCCACTTTCAGGTTGAGTGTTGAGAAACAGCGGCTGATGGGAGACTTCTTCTTCATTAGTTTGTTGAAACCCTTGACAAACCAGTTTTTCAATGGTGTGCTCGAGTCCCTCCAAACTCAGTGCATACATCGGAGGAAATGGAGAAACTATTCTATTAACGCTTCTATGAGGTCCAAAGAGAGGTCCAAACCATTGAACTTCTCACTCTAACTCAAGAACCCGTTGTGCCCAAGGACCAGTTCATATCGAGATGGAGGTAGTTTGTTGCTCGCCATCCTAATCCTATGCTCGAGAAGGAAGCATTTCGGACTTATGTGCTGAACATGGGACCTGAAAATGCACTACATGTTGAGGCCTCTAATCCGACCTCCATGTTAGAATTGATCAGTAAATCAATCCCCATAGAAATTCTATCGTGCCACCACAGCGAGTCATGACAACCATTTACAAGCTTTGGAAACAACCGCTGCAATGGTAGACCTAAGACTAACACCTGGGGTAACTAACAAAAAGGAGTAATCAGTGAAGCATTCACTGTCACTGATCCAAGGAAGGCTTCCTCCCAAACTTTAGACATCTCCTAATGGGTGAGCATAGCATAGACAACTCCTAAGGCAGGGAAGCAACAACAACCATACAATCGGGTACCACCACCGACGAATCTTAATTGGGATGAGTATTTCACATAGGAACAAGGTTTACCGCTTTGAAAGGAATGGGTCCCTGCATTGTTCCAGTTATTATTAGAACAAACTATGATTCAGCTTTCAGAAGCCAAGTTCCCTGAGCAAGCCAACCTTGACACTCAGGCGAATTATTGTGCTTACCATCGAAGGATCAATCATCCCACATATGACTGCTACATGCTAAAAGATATTATCGAGGCTCCAATCCAAAAGGGTGAAATAAATCTCGAATACTTAAAGAAGGCCTTCGGGGTAGCAGAAGCCTCTGATGCAGTAACAATCCAGGAGGAAGACAAAATGCCTGATATCCTTCACGCCTTCTTTATTATAGTGCTTCAGAAAGGCATAATCACACCGAAGCCCGCAAGGCAGCCTCGACGCATTTCTCAGGGGACTGAAGACCGTTGGTGCCCGTATCACCAAATAAGGGGTCACTACCTGTGGGAATGCACCAGTTTCCATGATATATTCACAAAGAAAATGCTAGAATGTTAGGAGTTTTACAATGTTCTAGTAAGTGATCCCCAAGTCATCGCTCCATCAGTGTAAGAGGAGGACCTCCCAACACAAGGCTCTCCTAATCATGAAACAAACTCTGCTGAACCCTTGACTTCCCTTGCATGAATAGTCCACCATGGGTAAAGCAAACTCAAGTCCTTAAGACGAGAAGCTGTTCAGCAAGTAGGGTCGTTCACAAGCTTAACGAGATGAATCTAACACTACTTCAGAAAATCAGAAGGAGACGGGTACTATGGGCTGCTCACCGTAGAAACAAAACAGTTCAACCGCCAGTTGAGCAGGAATTTCTCAGGCCCCTTCCCCCACTACCAACCTTACTAGATTTTATCTCTAGCACAATCCTCCTTCCTTCTCATCGAGAGGACCTCCCGGAGTTATTTTCTCTCAGAGCACGTCCAATGAGGGTGACGATCTAAGCAAGGGAAAGACCTAAAAGACCCCTGCACCCGTCCAACCCTGGCGATGACGTAAAAAACTGCCCAGATCAGTCTGATGAGGGGAACGACCTTAAAAGTCCCCCACCTTCTAACCTTTCTCCTTCTTCTTCTTCTGCTTCTCATACTTCCTCTTCTATATCTCCTGCAATATGTCCGAACTTCAAGGCTCTCAACAGAGAATTTGAAGGACTCAACATAAGCAAACTGCAACGGAAACGGTTGAAATAGGTGCTAGCTCAGAAAGTAGGATTTCTAACAATTGCTAATGCCCTGGCAGCTAAAGCTAAAATAGAGCCATCCGCTTCAAAGAAGCATAGAAAGTCAAAGCCAAAGAGACCCCAGTGATCCCCTGAGCCCGACTTTGAGCAGAGACTGAGAGATACAAGGGGGCAGAGTTTTTATTCTCAAGAAGCTTGCCACATGGTACAAGTCTCTGAAGCACCGGCTAGCACGTGGCAAGCATTGCAGACACCCGTGAAAATATCGGGTGATTCATATGAGGACACTTCAAGCTCAACCATCGCTGAACCCAAAGACAAGCTCCTACAACCTGATTGGCTTCTTATGTTTGGTGTTGACCCTTCTGTCCCTTAGTTCGAGAAAGGCGCTGAAATCATGACATACTTTGTAGCCCTATTGGAAGTAGAGATGTCAGGATCATGGGTCTCTGCACTTGAGGTCGATCAAAGGACCTTTGAAAACAACGATGAAGAGTTGCAGGCGATAAATCTTGGAGATGAAGCTGACCCCAGACCCACTTTTACTTCAACGAATCTATCCCTAGAAGAGAAAGAAGATTTCACTACTTTCTTACAAGAAAATCGAGATGTCTTTGTATAGCATTACCATGAGATGCCTAGTCTAGACCCTGAATTTGTCGTCCACCGTCTTGGCATTGACCTGACTGTCAAGTCTATCAAACAAAAATCAAGTAGGTTTAGGCCTGACCTTGAAATGCAGATAAATGAAAAATAACCAAAATCAGACAAGCAGGCTTCATTAGTGAAGATGGTTAGAAAATGCCATTTCAATCAAGAAGAAGAACTGTCAAATTAGGGTTTGTATTGACTTCCGAGACCTCAATATCGCCTGTCCTAAGGATGACTTCCCGTTCCATTCATCGAGATGCTCATCGACTCAACGGCTCACTGTCAAATCTTTTCCATCATGGATGGGTACTCCGAGTATAACCAGATAAAGATGGTGCCTGATGATGAGGAAGCCACTACGTTTTTTACTCCAAAAGGGATCTTTTGTTACACAATGATGCCTCTTGGATTAAGGAATGCTGGTGCCACATACAAGAGAGCAGTGACGACCATCTTCAAAGACATGATGGACAAGGACGTGAAGTATTATGTAGATGACTTGGTGGAAAAATCCAAGGAGAAAGATGCTCACATGAAAGAACTTGAAAAGGTATTCAAGCGACTACGTCTTCATCAGCTTAAAATGAACCCACTAATGCGCTTTTGGCGTGCATTCAGGAATGTTCTTGGGGTCATTGTTGGACATCGAGGGCTTGAAGTAGAGCCAGACAAGATCAAAGCGATCCAAGAAATCACATCACCAACTACATTGTGAGAACTACGCTCTCTTTAAGGGCAGCTAGCGTACATCCATAGGTTCATCTCAAATCTCTCAGGTCGCTGTAAACCCTTCACACACCTGTTAAATAAGGATACCCCATTTATCTGGGATGAAGCATGCCAAGCAGCTCTTGTTGACATCAAACAATATTTACTCAACCCTCCAGTACTCTCTACACCTGTGCTAGGAAAACCTCTCATCCTATACATGACCACTTTGGATGATTCACTCGAGGCATTATTGGCACAAAACAATGACGAAGGAAAGGAAACCGCATTATACTACCTCAACTGCAGGATGCAAGGGGTCAAGAAGAATTATCCCCCTATTGAGAAGATGTGCTTGGCCCTAATCTTCGCGGTAAAAAAACTCTGTCATTACTTACTTAGTCATGAAGTGAAACCTATATCAAAAGCAGATCCTGTAAAGTTTCTCAAGTCACACCCGTGCTTATCAAGACACCTTGCTAAGTGGGCATTATTGTTGATGGAGTTCAACATCACGTATGTCCCACAGAGGGCCATCAAGGGCCAAGCCCTGACCGACTTTCTCGCAGCACATCCCGTACCTGCAGAGTCTCCATTATGAAGCGACCTCTTTGACGAAGAAGTATTCTGTGCTGAGCTTGCTCGTGCGTGGGAAATGTACTTTGATGAAGGCTTTCAATCTGATTGAGGAGGAGCAGGAGTGGTATTCTTGACTCCGAAAGGAAGACTATTACTACTTTCTTTCTCCCTCACCGAAGCCAGTTCTTATAATGAGGCAGAATATGAGGCCCTTATAATTGGGTTGGAGATAGCCTTTGACCTAGACTTGGAGCAGCTCAAGATCTATGGCGACTCTGAGTTGGTTATCTGACAGCTCAAAGGGATCTATGATGTAAGAAAAGACACTCCCAAGCCTTATCACGATACTGCAAAATCGCATATGGCCCAGTTTGAGGACGTATCCCTGAGTCACATCCCCAGGAGGCTAAACTTGCAGGCTTATGCACTGGCAAAACTTGACGTTGCAATTAAATTGTCCTCATCATGACCCACGCTTCTTTGGGTGGTAGAATGGAGACACATTAAACTAAAAACTGAGGTCGACGTGGATGATGAGAGAAATATTTTCCTTAAGTGACCCCCATATCCGTTTGACACACTTCTATCAGCTAAAGAAGTAATTAAGATTGAACAAGAAATGGCACAGACTCAATGAGCTAAGGGTAGAAACCAAGAACCAGAATTCTTTGACCTAATATGCACGGAAATTGAGCAGGTAGAAAATTGGAGAGAACCCATCAACAGTTTCCTAAAACATGGCAGGCTCCTTGAAGAGCGTGTCGAATGCAACAGCGTATGTCGAATGTCAATCAAGTATACCCTCCTTGAAGGAGATGCTCTCTTATGATGATCATTTAACGGTATTCTTCTTAGATGTGTGGATGTTCAAGAAGCAAATACGGTGTTAGAAGAAGTCCACTCGGGCATTTGTGGACTACACCAGTCTAGTTTTAAGCTCTATGAATGAATACGTAGGTTGGGATACTATTGGCCTTCCATGATCACCGAATCCTTAAACTATGCTAAAGAGTGCCAAGTGTGCCAAATACACTCAAGCCTAGTTGACCAGCCTCCATAGCCCTTACACCCTACAGTGGCATGATGCCCCTTCTCACAATGGGGTATGGACATTGTAGGGCCTATTGACCCTCCTTTGGAAATGGGTCATGTCTTTATTCGAGATGCAATAGATTATTTCTCTAAGTGGGCTGAAGCAATTCCCCTCAAGAAAGTTCCTGGCACAACAGTAGCTAACTTTGTTCAACATCACATCATATATCAGTTTGGGGTGCCTAACCAGATTATATCTGACAATGGTCCCCAGTTTTGAAGTCACCATATTGATCACTTGATCAACCAATTCAGTTTTGAATGGAGATACTCAACTATGTACCACCCTCGGGCGAACGGCTTAGATGAGGCTTTCAATAAAACCCTGTGCAATGTTTTACAAAAATCGATATCAAAGACAAAAATAACTGGCATGAGAAGATTCTTGAAGCACAATAGGCTTATCGTACTACTACACGAAATGCTACTGATTCCACTCCTTATTCTCTGGTCTATGGGGGTGAAGCAATTTTACCTCTTGAAATTCAAATCCCTTCACTTCGAGTCGTTATTCACTAAGGAATAACCGAAGAAAAGAGAGTAAAGCTCTGATATCAAGAGTTGGATGAGCTCAATGAAAAGAGGTTAGTAGCTCAGCAAAATGTTGAACTTAACCAAGGGAGAATGAAGGAGGCTTTTGACAAGTCCATCAAGGTCCGCTCATTCACCCGTGGCGATCTAGTTCTTGTTGTCAAGAGGCCTATTATTATGCATGGCCGATGTAAAGGGAAGTTTGAACCTAAGTGGGGAGGTCCCTTTATAGTAAGAAAAGCCTCGTCAAATGGAGCCTACGTACTGGCACATCCTGAGGGAGAGGAGGCAATGCCCCCTATCAATGGGCGAAACCTAAAGAAATACTATTTGTAATGCATATTCAAAGTATGCAAGATAGTCTAAACAAATTCTAACTCTTTTTATTGCAGTAAAAGTAATCCAAGAAGCCCATAAATAGGGGAGTTACAATTCTCTTCTATATGAGGAAAAGAAAACATTTGACACCAAATGTGTTGCTCTTGCATCTAAGGATAAGAGGACGGTTACAAACCAAAATCTAAAGTTTCACTCTTACATCTGAGGGTAAAAGGATGGTGACAAGCCAAAAGAAGTGCTCTCCTCATGAAGACGAAGCAAACCCATGAAAGAATTGCTCTCCTCATGAAGAAGAAGCAAACCCACCAAAGATGCACCCTCATCATGAAGAAGAAGCCAAACCACTTGGGGAAGTTAGCTTCCATTCATCTGACGAGTAAGAGGATGGTTACAAGCCAAAGGATGAAGCGAAACCCCTCTGAGAAGTTAGCTTTAGTTCATCCGACATGTATATCAAACATTCAAGCTAGAGATATTATCGGACGTGTGTATCAAACATACAAGGCAAAATTCATTCAACGTGTGTATCAAACATACAAAGTAGGTTGCTCTGGCAAGGCACTGGCCTATGATGAAGAGCATACCCTATTCACAGTGGATGCCCTTCCACAGAACAACATGGACATCAATGTTGGGCTGGAGGGCTTGGCTTCCAACAGGTACTGCAAGCCATGGCTTACCATCATTCACCACCCCTTACCAGCCAATGTTAGCGGCACGCACGAACATCGTCGGACGTAGTTCATCGTCAGCTGCCGCAAGTCCTGCATGTGACTTATTGCCACATGCGAGCAGCATTGTGCACGTCATGACATGCCACATGTGCTGATGAGTGCCGTCTGAAGCCTGTGTCTGCTATGTTCTCCAAAGGGCAGCATCGGCTATGCTCGTAGCTCTTAGCACCAATTACCATTCTTGACGATCAGCACCGACTGTGTCAGCTCTGGTTATGCTTCTAACCATCAGCGCTGGCTGTGTCAGCGCCGGCTTGCCACTGTTAGCGTCGACTCTGTCGCGACTATTCGCCTCCAAAAACTCCTTATTTTCAGTGCCTAAGTCTCTTCACCTCCTTAATGCTTGCAGGATTTTCAAGGGCAACCATTCACCTCTTGTAATGGTCAACCTTCTGCGGTGGTTCTCCTCCAGTGACCGTTCATTTCCCCCAACCATTCGTCTTCCCTGCGACGGTCCACCTTCCGTAACTGTTCGCTTTCCCTGCGACGGTCTGCCTCCCGCAACCGTTAGCTTTCCTTGCAATGGTCCACCTTCGGCAACCGTTCCATTCCCAGACGCTTTGGCCTCTCCCCGAAAACCCACTAAGAGACTTTCCCTGCCTGCGCCTTGGTCGGGAAGTCACCAAAACCTTGTCAAAAAATATCTACAAGGCCACCGATAACTGGGAAACCACCTAAGACACCCAAAAGACTCTCAAAGCAAGAGGAAATGCCCACTGCTGGACTTCCCGTCTCTTTTACCCTCAACGACCACGGCAGGAGTTCCACTGCTTCTCGAAAAGCCCCAATGCTAACTAAAAAGCTCCTGCAATGCCTCCTTTTCTAGCAATCCCTTTACAATATTTCCAAAACCTTCACAGTACAGTTTTTCGGAACACTTGATCTCTTGCTAGAATTCCACTGCTTGCTGGAGCTTCTACTGGGCACCCTCTACTCATTGTTAAATTTTTTATGTTTTTTTACCTTCTGTGAAAATGTGAAGGAAATGGGGTTTTACCCCCCTAATATAGCCAACACTACCCTCAAACACGCCTCATAAACTGGGAATTCAAGTCATGTCCTGGAAAGCTAAACGATGATGGGCCGAGTCAGGCTTTGACCAGAGGCTCGAGGCAAGTCTCATCGCAACTTGTAAAATTCCAGCAAAGAAGCCAAGATCGGGTCGGGCTCAGGTCATGACTTGAATATTAATCCATACCCAGCGCCGGCTATACAGTCGAAGTCACTTAGCACCGGCTGTGTTTCGATAAACCTAGCGCCGACTGTGTGATAGGCAACTCAACACTGACTGCGAACAAGCAACAGCATAACGTCAACTGTGTCTAGTAACTCAACATCAACTATGCTCAAGCAATAGTATGGGTCGTCCTCAATGCCGACTGTGTTTATAACTATCTAGTGCCAACTTAATGATTAAGAAGCAGTGTTGGTCGTCTCCATCACCTATTGCATTTTTGAAGACTTATCGTCGGCTGAGTACTCAAGAAATAATGGTTGTTACACCTGATGTCGACTGTATTTTATGCAATCTAGGTCGAAGTCGTGTGTGTCCTTTCACTATCCCCAGCAGAGTTACAGCTTGATCTTGACCTATTGCCTCTAGCAAAGTGGAACCCAAGTCGACCAAACTTAGGTCATGACTTCTTATTCCCAATAAGAGAGCCATACGCATAGTATTGTCCCTAATGGAGTTAGGGACCTTTTTTCTGTTGTAACCCCCAGTGGTCTTCCCCATGCTTAGTTATTCTGTCCTCAAGGATATAAAAGACCCACATTCTTCCCCTTTTTCCAAAAGAGGTTGGGTTTCCAATTTTGTCCTCAGGGAGTCACATTGCTTCCGCATGGAGTCTCACTTACATGGCGACCCAAGCCTTGGTCTGCATTGCATGACCTTAAATTGTAGTGGAGGTCTAGTTGCATGACCTTAAACTGCATGGTCCTACCTTAAACTGCATAACCCTGGTCCGTACTGCATGACCATAAACTGTAAAGGCCTGGTCGGCTCTGCATGACCTTAAACTGCACAACCCTAATTAAGTTGTCAGACTCTAAAACTATATGGTCCAAACTATACGCCCATAAACTGTACGGGAGGTCCAGCTGCATGACGTTAAACTACTCGGTCTAATCTACATGACTTTAAACCCTAGTACACGTCCTGACCGCATGGCGTTAAAAGGCTTCTCACTGTGGTCCGTGCTACATGACCTTAAACTGCATAACCCTAGTCTTGTTGCACGACCTTAAACTGTATAGTCCTAGTTGCATGACTTTAAACTTCATAACCATAGTCCAAACTATATGACCTTAAACTGTAGCTGAGGTCTAGTTGCACGACCTTAAACTGCATGGTCCTCGTCGCATGACGTTAAACAGCATAACCCGGTCCAAGCTATATGAGGCTAAACCATAATGCACGTCCTGATCGCATGATAATAAACAACTTTGCATAGGCCCAGGAGGCATGATCATATACTAGCCCCCACATACACGCACACACCTTTTACGTCCATCTTCGAGCATGCCTTCCTTAACCAACTTGTTCGTTTGCATGCACCACCTTTACTATCTCCTCAGTGAGTCCATTCCTGTCATCATCTTACATCATTCCCCAGTGAGTCACGCACTCACAAAATGGTGAACCATTCCGCCACCTATACTCGTCGTAAGCTAGTGGGCCACCACTTTCCACATTCCATCCATATATCATAGGTAGTCTCGTGCCATCTCCCCAAAAGTGAGCTAAAACCACTATCATAAATCACTTATGGCCTCTACCAACTGTCATCCATCTCCACTATGGCCCAACTGTATGACCTTAAATTGTAGTGCATGTTTTGGCCGAACGACGTTAAAGGGCTTTGCACAGGTCCTCGAGGCATGACCTTAAACACGCCTTTACAAAAATGATGAAATAACGACCATGGTACATACCTTAACAAGGGAATGCCATGAGAAAAATATGGATGGGCATGGTCACAAAACCATGAGTAAACGAGTTTCGTGAATAAAAGCCGAGCATGGTGAAAACCCGAAAGGGCATCATGAGTAAAAATGGAAGAATAAGGGTGGACATGACTGAAAGGTAATGAGTAAAAATTCCTCAGAATAAAAAGAAGTTTGTGAAAATCGTCTCTACGGCGTCCCAGCCCAAGTTCAAGTGACATTCTGCAAACGACGCTTCTACCAATAAACAGATTGATGCAGTGCTCGCCTTAACAGGCAGCTTCCACCCTCACTCAAAAAGAAAAAAATTCCTGGTGTTACAATACCAAGGTCAAAAAATATGTTCTCTAAGTAAAAGATTCCGACAACCTGAGTACATTTGCGAACAGGACTCGAAAGACTGAAGACTGGCCAAGACAACAAGACATGTCTCATGAAGAGGAGCATCTTTCCCATGAGGTCATGAAATGCAGTCCAAGATGCTGGAGTTTCCCCAAGACGGCTAAGTCAACCATGACTTTGGAGGGACAGTCAGATGATTGTCATAGCTGCAAAGCAGTGGGTAGGAGTGATTGTACCCAAAGCTGGTCATCTCGATAAACTGAGGTACCGTACTCGCCAAGGAATAACTGGTTAGTTATGACTTTGGAGCGACAGTCAAATGATTGTCATAGCTGCAAAGCAGTGGGTAGAGGTGGTTGTACCCAAAGCTAGTCACCTCAATAAACTGAGGTACTGTACTCGTCAAGGAATAACTGTGCATAAAGCAGGCAACGCCGACGTAAGACCCTTCAGCATATCATTCTCACAATCCTTGAAACATGGCCGAACACCAGAGGATACAAACAAACCCAGATCGAATGGGAACAATTCCCTTCGACATAGCACTCAATTGTCAGACATGCCCGATTCTGACTGATGAGATCCGTATAAGATCCTTAGCTTAAAAATCACAAACAATCCACGTGAGAGTGAGGACTTCAACAAGATCCCTCAAAAAAGTCTCTTCTCCCCCTAAAGTCTCCATGGATAGCCCCGTTAATAATGCATCCCTACGTCTGAGCATCCTAGTTGCACCAATGCGTGAATCTCCTCAGTGTTCACGTGGTGTTGTGGCTAGGAAGATAAAAGTAATAAAGCCGAAAGAAATTTTCTGAATTTTATCCTTCTCGCTTCTCTAGAATTGCAATGTTCATGGGGCAAGTTATTTGAACGCATTTTTCAACACGTTGGTTCCTGATCCGGAATAAAGAAGAAGCAGGTCAATAAAAGTCTACAAAAAAGTGGAAATTTTGACAGTCTCATAATTGCCCCAGAACTACTCCAAATCTTCATAAGTTCCCCAAAAGGCTACTTGTCAAGTTGCATTGTAATTAAACATGTCTAATGCAATTAACATAAAGAAACAATGTCAGAAAAATTGGCCTCTAGCACCCTAAAATGGACGCCGTAACTAGAACTATACTTTTGGTACGTCAAACAGCTGTGGGACAACCACCATTGGATCTAGTACTGTTGAAAACCCCTATGAGTCAAGTTTCAGCATAATTTGACACTCAAAGACAAAGTTATGGGTAAAATAATGAAAAGGGGTAGGCCGCACACTATTCCCGTGTAGTCACCTTACACCAAAACACCATTAAAGGTGGTTGTTTAGATAGTAACAAGCAGTTACTTTTGGGGCCTATATCTCACTCATTCCAAGTCGGATCGTGCTCAAATTTGGTGAGCGTGTTCGTCTCGTAAGGACAAGCGCTTCAATATATGGTACGCCCCGTGACGATGCCCAAGCAGGGAGAAAAACTAGAGAGAAATTGTTGATCCGTGAAGAAATTTACAGAAAATTCAACCGCGACATGCCTCACTCTTGTGGCCAAATGACGACACTCACATACTCGATGGACACGAAACTAGTTTCATTATGTGCGTGAGGTCTGTGGCCATCTTTGGTCCAAACCTCACGTATGATGAACTGTTGGATTTCATACATGGAGGTGTCAAAGCTGCTGTAAAATCTGGCTGCCAGATTTCAAGATTTCGGTAAAAAACGTAAGATGACAAAATCTTCATTCGGACATGAAATCAAGCTGTATTTGTTGCAACGTGACCATGACGACATGCTCAACATGATTCACAGAAGAAATCAAGAAGAAACATCAAGGAACGAACCCACAATAGATCCAAAGTTTTCAAGATTCAAGCAAATTTCGAGTTCGTGATCATGGCTTAAAAACATGATTCATAAGTTGGTATCAAATCGATCGTGATGCCAAACCCCACAAAAAAATAATCTTCCTTTGATTAACGGGCATCAGAACAACCCCAGATCAGTCATGGAAGATCACGCAAGTTCTTGGACAGTAGCCAGGACTGTTATGAAATTTCACACATTGTTAGACAGAGGCAAAACAATCATTTTCAGAATTTCTTTTAATTCAATTAAATTGTAATTATATTCAATTCTAGGTAGTTTTTAGGCGTACACCCATGTTTTAGCCCAATTCTATATAAGCATGCAAAGTCAAATTATTAAGGACTTTTGGTTCATTTCACACAGTGATCAATAAAATTTCAATTTCTTCTTGAGCTTGTGAGTGCATCTTGGAGAGAGAGAGAGAGGAGAGAGAAGAAATGGGTCGATACCCTTTGATAAGGTAACTTTCTCTCTCCTCCCCTCTTTCTCTATCCTTCTCTCTTTCTCTCTCTTCTTCTCATCTCTTTCTCTCTGTTCTTCTCATCTCTTTCTCTCTTTCTCTCTCTTCTTCTCATCTATATCTCTCTTTTTCTCTCTTCTTCTCATCTCTATCTCTCTTTCTCTCTCTTCTTCTCATCTTTATCTCTCTTTCTCTCGCTTCTTCTCGTCTGTATCTCTCTTTCTCTCTCTTCTTCTCATCTCTATCTCTCTTTCTCTCTCTTCTTCTCATCTCAATCTCTCTTTCTCTCTCTTCTTCTCATCTTTATCTCTCTTTCTCTCTCTTCTTCTCATCTCTATCTCTCTTTCTACTCCTCATCTAACACAATGAGCGAAACCTAGTGCCGACTACATCTCTCTCTTCTCGTCTAATATAGTCGGTGAAGCCTTGCATCAACTGCATCTTCTCTCTCTTCTCTATCTAACTCAGTCTGTGAAGCCTAACACTGACTGTATGTTCTCTCTGTTCTCTGTTTAACATAGTCGATGAAGCCTAACACCGACTGCATTTTCTCTCTCTTCTTTGTCTAACACAGTTGATGAAGTCTAGCATCGATTGCATCTTCTCTCTCTTCTCTATCTAACACAATTGGTGAATGCTAGCACCAACTGCATCTTCTCTCTCTAACATACTCGGTGAAGCTTAATGTTGACTGCATTTTCTCTCTCTTCTCTATCAAACATAGTTAGCGACGCTTAGTGCCAACTGTGTTACCTCTCTCTTCTTTATCTAACATAACTGACGATGCTCAGCACCGACTGTGTTACCTCTCTCTTCTTTGTTGAACTCAGCCAGCGATGCTCAGCACCGACAAAGTCCTTTTCGTGGTCTTTACCTAATACAGCTAGTGATGCCTAGCGCCGTCTGTGTTTTTCTCTCTTGCCCCTCCTTCTTTCTGTTCTCTTCTTCTCTTATCTTGCTTCTTATTCTTTCTTTATGATCTTCATTCTGTTATTCTTTCATTTGATTAAGAAGGGTCGAGATTAGCCTTTCATGATAGTTCTGTCGTCTAGTCGTAATGCTGTTATGCTAGAATTACTGTACCTACTTTATTACCACGATATACTAACCATCGCCTCTAGCTAGTCAGTACCGGTATCGACGTCTAGTAGTAATCCTGTTCAGCCGATTTGAGTTATAGAGCCCATTTAATCTAGCTCAGTCACTGTGTTGATCGCCCCGCCTGGTACAAATCTTCTCTCCCCCATCTTTCTTCTCTCATTCTTCTCTTCTTCTTTTGAATGTGCATGCTTATGTACGTTCACTAAAGAGGCGAGGTGAGCTCTGTTGAGCCACCTATCTTATAATACTTGCCATATGTGTGTTATTTTAGAAAACATGTGAATACAAGCTAAAGGAGGTGATTTCGAACTAGTTTTAATACTGGGGGCTTCTTTGTGATCTAAGAGGGCGCCGACATGTGCTCGCCCGAATAAGTCCTGAACCCACCTCAAATTCCTCTCTCATCGGTTGGTAATACCTGACCTTGTTCTTGAACGAGGTTCTCGAGAGAGAGATCTAAAAAGTCCCGGGTCTACCCTAAACTTGAGATGCGTGCCGCTCGATCATCCAGATCTGAGGGCGAGATCGAGGCACCTAACCATCGAGACCAGGCACTCAGGTTTTCCCTAAGCATACCATCTTGAATCAGGTGCCTCAAGTCAGACATGCACCTGGGCCCCACAAGGGAATTCAGGGTAACAACCTGATGTCAGACAAAGCTGTTGAAAGGTATTTTCATCAACATCGGGCCCCCGCTCAATAAGGCCTAGCAAGTAATGGAAATTCGGACAGTCTCTGAACAACCCTAAAACTAGCTAAGATCTTCATGAGATCCCTCAAGAGTCTTCTGCCATGTTTCGTTGCGTTTTGACATATCTAAGGCAATGCAGACTGGGAAACAGTTCTAGTAGAATCGGCCTCTACCACCCTAAAACGGACCCCTATAACTACAGCTATATTTTCAACATCTCAAATTTTTGTGGGACCACCACCATTAGATCCGGCATGATTGAAAATCCCTAAGGTTCAAGTTTCAGCTCAATCGGACATTCCAAGAAGACGTTATAGGTGAAATAGTGAAACAAGAGAAGCCGCACGCTATTCCAGTGCGGCCACCCTACAACACTACACCATTGAAGGGACGGTTACGACTAATGACTTTTGACGCTCATATCTCGCTCGTTCTAAGTTGAATCATGCTAAAATTTGGTGAGGATGTTCGTCTAGTCAAGATGAGCTATTCGATATGTGGCACGCCCTGTGACGATAACCAAGCACGAAGAAAAGCTAGAGAGAAATTGTTGATCCATGAAGAAAAGTGTAGGAAACTCAATAGTAACGTAACACACTCGAGTGGTCATGCCGCTCACGAGCCCGATCGATGCTAGACCAATTCCATTACGAGCGTAAGGTCTCGAGCCATCTCTGACCCAAAATCCTGTGCATGATTAACAATCAGATTTTGCACACGAAGCTGACAAACAAACTGTAAATTCCATTGCCAGAATTCTTGATTCCAGCCAAAATTCCAAACATGCAAAATCTTCGCTTGGCCATGAAATCGTATTGCGTTTAGTGCCCTGTGATCATAGTGGCATGCTCAGTGTGATTCAGCAAAGAAAATACAAAAAAACATAAAGGAATGAACACACTATCGATCCAAAGTTTCAAGATCTACTCAAAATTCAAGTCACATGATCATGCACCAAAAACATGAATCATGACTTGAAGTTGGTATCAAATCAATCACCATGCCGAGCTCTACAAGAAAAACAATCATCTTGCGATGAACCAGACACCAAAACGACCCCGAATCAGCCATGCAAGATCACGTAAGTCCTAGGGCAACACAACGACTATTCTAGAATTCCACAACTTGTTAGGAAGGGGCAAATTTATCAGTTTGCACCCTATTTTAAAATTTCTTTCAATTCAATTTGATCTAAATTTCCAGCAATTAGGGTTATTTTTTATCATCCAATCATGTTTGGGGCATACTTCTATATATACGTACCGTCATTGTAC
>NW_006499973.1:4837688-4856616 GCF_000471905.2 Amborella trichopoda | reverse complement strand
TTACCATTGTGGTGTCACGTTTGAGAGAGAGAGCGAGGTGAGAGAAAATGTTGGCCAGTACCTCTAGGGTTGAGGTAAACCTTCTCTCTCTTTTTTTTTCTTTTATTCTTTTCTCTCTCTTCTCCCCTCTCTTCTCCCTCTTCTTTGTCTAAGTTCCTTGCAGAGGTCGTGCACGGCAGTGTTAGTGCCATGCATGCCTCTCCCTTTGTCCCACAAGTTGTGTATGATGGTGGCAGTGTCATGCATGATTCCCCCACCCCTTATATTTGTTTGTCTCGGCAAAGAACCCAGATGGTGAAACTTGTTACCGCCCGCAGGGGTCTTCCTCTACTACACGTCTAGCTGAGACGTGATACCTATCGCTGCTCACTAGAGGCTTTGGCGACACCCATCGCTATCCTTGAGCTTCCTCCCTGGGACCGACGCACATTGCCATTCTCCCTGTGTCCCACGCCTCTTGCCGTGCGACCTGGGAGAAGTTATCGGCTTGTGCCTCGTCAAGAGCTAGTGCCATCCATAGGGGATGCGTCATCTCCTTACAATGCCCAACGTAATGCTTATTGATGGCCAGACTTCCCTTTTCTCTTTGACGTCTCGTTATCTCCTCTTCACCTCTTCACCTCTTTCTCCTTTCACTTGACTGAGGGTAGACCTAGCCTATCCCCGACATGCCGACCTCAATTTCGAGTAGTATTGCCACCGTGCTGGTCATGAGAACCATGCCCATCTTGCTACCACTCCGAGTCGGTAATTCTTGGTTGTCACGCTAGTCTCACCCCCACATCAAGCGCTCTTCTCTTTTTTATCTTTCCTCAAACGTTGCACTTCATCGCCTCCTCATGTGAATGTGCATTGCCTTAAGACAAAGGGTGGGTCCCTTCGACCCCACTTGTCTTATAAATTAACCATAAAAGTGTTGTGCAAAAAAACAAGAGGATTTCAGGTCAAGGGAGGCAATTTCGAACCAGCTCAAGCAGCTGGGGGGCTTTCTTCATGATCGAAAAGGGCGCCCATGTGAGCCAGCCCAAGTAAGTCCCGAACCCACGTAAAATTCCTCTCTCATTGATTGGTATACCTTCCCTTGCGCTTAAGCAAGTTTCCAAGAGATCGACCTCAAATCCCGGGTTCACCAGAAACCGAAGACATGTGTTGCCAGATCACTTAGATCCGGAGGGCGAGATCGAGACATGTAACCAGCTTGGAGAGTCCACTGAGGACTTACTACCCCTTAGTCGGTTCACTCTTGTTTGACAAATTTTCTTTTTACTTTCTGCATCTTTTTCTATTGTGCCTGGGTTGTTCAACCCATTCATCCGAGTTGGGAACTGTCCCAGGGAAACGAGTCACTCAAGCCTCCTTCCTTACTCTCCTTCTGAGTCAGGTTCTCACTTGGATCGGTGTGAGAGGGGACTTAAAGTTCCCTACCTCCCTGCTTTCTCGCCCTGGTGGACTCTCCACCAAGGTCCGTTGCATGGGAAGCCCTCTTGTTGTCGCACGCCCTGCTACTGGCAAATCTGCTGCCAGTCATACCGTTGCAGTACGTCGAAACGCTGCCACGTCCATCCTTACAAAAGGCAAGCAAACAGCGGTCACTACTGAGGTTTGCCTCAAGGTGACCCCCTGTGCTCCTTCGCTACTCCGAGCCTCGACACTTGGGGGGTTGTTACACAGAGGTAGAGGTCCAGAGGTCTTCACCCCTTGCACACACTCAAAGCCTCGTGGTCTATGCACTTGAGACACACTTCGATGCAACCCTCATGTTGCCTTGAGCTCGCGTCCATGGTCAGACCTTCTCGGGCCAAACCCTACATGCGCCATGCATTCGCTTTCCACAGCTCGGGGTAGCGTTAGCTCCATGCTGCCTCGAGCACAGGAGGGTTGATCGTTCCGTCTTCCCTCCCGGCGCACACATATTCACCTTATGGGAGACAAGCTCCGGCCTCATCCCTCACAAACACAAGCTCGTGGGTTTTGTCCTCCTCAGGTCGAACCCATTGACCGAGCCCAAGTTGACCCCCAAGTCACCCGAATGGCTAACCCTAAAGACACACACGCACCATCTTTGCACGGCCCTCTCGAATCCAGGCTCAGGCAGAGTCGTGAACCAACTTCTTCCTTTGCCGCCTCCCCGACATCAGGCAAGCACCTTGAGCCTTGCTATCATAGGTCTTCCTTAAGAGTACCATCTTGAGCCAAGCCCGGGTCAACCAAACACCCAGGACTTACAAAGGAATTCGGGGCAATGTCTTGATGTCAGACAGAGGCCTCCAGCCTTCAAGAAAAGAACCCCAGCTGCCCTCCATCCTTGGGCCCCACTCCCTGCTCTAGCTCATAGACGTAACCCTCATCTGTTTGAAGAAAACGATGCATTTCAGGTCTTAGGCTTGGTTATGAAATGAGGTCTAGAACCGCCTCAGGATCAAGTAAAAAGGAGGCCTGTAGATCCTGACCAGGGAAACCTCCAAGGCAGTCGAGGTCACCACCCCTAACGATGTCCTGCCTTGTAATCCCTTCTTCCCTCTTCAAACTCTGAAACCTGAGCAGGTTTAGGAATACTGTTTGGTGATCACCACCCAGAAGTCACTGTCCTAAGACCGTCAAGAACCGGTCCTCACAAGATTGGCATACAAAACCCGAGTCCAGTCAAGGCAAGCTGAGCCACTCCAGACTGACTTACCACGCATGGCTCGCCTGCCTCGACAGTCTACTGCATCACCTGACTCTGATCTCCTAGAAGAAACGGTTAGTGTCATGGTCATCAATGACCCGAACGACGCTCAGGAGGAGCGGATTAACAAGTTCGAGGAAATGATGCAAGCCATCCTCGGAAAGATGGAGCGCCTAGAGGCCTTCAGGTCCCCTTCTTCGTCTGATTCCCCGACTAGTGAAGACACAGATCCTATACAGACTCTCCCTTCTTCCTCCTAAGACAGTGCCTCGTCTCGTGGGGTCTCCCAAACCGACATAGATGTTATGGTGGCTCATAGCCTCATGAACAAGGTCACGGGAATGATGGAGACACCACACTACCAAAAGCTGTATCCTTTGTACATTGACCAGGTGTCGTTAACCCCGAACTACCAAAAAGGGAAACTCATCCTGTTCAATGGTACCACATCTCCTCACCAGCATACAGCCCACTTCCAAGTGGCCTGTCGGGAGCCGGCAACTGACGGATGTCTCCTCCTTCGCTAGTTCGTCGAGACTCTTGAAGGATCGGCCTTTCAATGGTATTCTTGACTGTCGCCAAACTTGGGGCACACTCGACATGAAATGGAGCAGTTTTTCTACTAACTCTTCTACAAATTCTAAAGGAACGTAGAGACCATCGAGCTCCTCACCTTGATGCAAGACCCTAGTGAGCCAGATGACAAGTTCATCACCCGATGGAGAGAGTTGGTGACCTTTCCCGCCACCCCCATGACTGAGAAGGAAGCAGTCCAAACCTGCATATGAAACATGCTTCCCGGATCGCCCTGCATGTCGAGGCATCCAATCCACCCTCCATGTCAGAGTCAATCTATAAGGCAGTTCGTATTGAGGGATTATTTAAGCACCACGATAGTTCTCGTTAGCAATCCTCCAGCTCAAACTCTTGCTAAAACAGTCAGGGCAATCAAAATGCAGTGATTAGCATGGCCGACACCATGACTGACACCAAAGGCATGGCTCCTCAAACTCTCGACCTCTATAAAGCAAAGACGCCTCAGATTAGGGGCAAGCAGCAATCCTACAATGCGGTCCCACCTCCTTCAAACAATAAGCAGAACGACTACTAAACCCAGCATTAGAATAAGGTTTACACTTTTGACACGGAGTGGACCCCTGCACTGCTCCAACTGATATTAGAATATAACATGATCCAACTACAGGAGGTCACCACTGTAGAGTCACGGGGGCCGGAGTTGAATGAGAAGTACTGCTGCCACTTACGACTGCTATAAGCTCAACGACACTGTTAAGGCCCTTATCAACAAGGGCCAGATAAAGTTCGAAGACTTGAAAAAGACATTCGAGGCAGCTAAGGCATCTCACATTGTCACTATCCAAGAGGACGACGGGGCACCCTCTATTCTTCGTGCATTTTTCTCTATAATGCTCGAAGAATGGATCTCCACCCCAAAGCCGACAAGGTAGCCCAAGTTCCTGCCTCCAAGGATCAACAACCTCTGGTGCGCGTACCAGCGGATACGAGCTCATGACGTCAGCGAGTGCACTGGATTCCATAAACTCTTGGAAGAAAAGATGCAGCAGTGTCAGGAAGTTTAGCACGACCAGGCACACACACGCTTAGGTCCCTTTTCTGCTTGTGCAAGAAGACCCCCCTGACGCAAGCCCAGTAAGATACTGAGCAAGACCCTTTGCAGGCCCCCTTTGAGGCAATGCTCGAGTAGAGTTATGTCACACCTAAGTTAGCCTGACAGCCTAACTGTCTTGCCCGAGGCAAAGAAAAACTCTGGTGCTCCTATCACCGAGTGTGGGGTCACGAACTCAAGGAGTGCACTGGGTTAGATGCCATAGTCGCGGAGAAAGTTCAGTAGGGACACATCCAATGCCTCGCTCCCTTTCAAGAGGAAGCCTCGCTAAAAGCTCCTCATGAGCATGCATTGGACCTTTTAGAGCCCTCGACCACTCAGCCTTGGGAAGTCTACCATAGGCGAAGTAGGCTCAAATCCCTGAAACATAAGGCAGTCTATCAAGCTAGGACCACTCACCAGGTTGATAGGGGGGTCCAAGCACCCCTTCAAGGATCTTGAAGGAGACAACAAGCACTTAGCTTAGCCTACTGAATGAATCATCTTCCTCAACCACTAGTCGAGGAAGAATTCCTCGGGCCCTTTCCTGTAGTGCCGACCTTATGGGACTTTATCCCAGGTGCAGCTCACCTTATCTTATCATCCAATCAGGCAGAAGACCTTAAGTTATCAATATCTCAGAAGTCGACCAAAATGGGTGACAACGTTAAAATCACCCCACAACGGTCAAAGCCGGGGCATGGCCTTAAATACCCCTTGCAAACGTCTAATTCCAGTGATGACGTAAAAAGCTACCTGAAACATTCTAAATCTTATTTTCCTTCTCCCTCCTCTATTTTCTCCACAGGTGCAGCTCGACGATGCCCAAATTTCGACACTCTAAACAAAGAGTTTGGAGGAACTAGCATCATCACTCCACAATAAGAATGCCTCAGAGAACAACAGGCCTAGGCGGCAGGATTCTCTACAGCTGCCGATGCCCTGTCAACCCGAGCAATGAACGGGTCATCTTTAGACTCCTGTTCCAAAGTGGCCTTTCACATGGTGCAAATCTTGGAAGTACTAATAGCACGGGACAAATGGGTCTAAGATCGGGTAAAAACCTATACAAATGGGTCTAAGATCGGGTAAAAACCTACAACCCACACCTCAGAAGCTCAAGGTCCTCATACTTCCTGATCCTTCATTTTCCCCTAAAACTAAAACTCAAACCTCTACGTCCCTAGTACAAGTTCCTATTACTACCCCATCAACCCAGTCTGCACTGGCAGAACAAAGTTAACAAGTGTCACAAATCAGATTTCAACCAAAGCTTATTCCTAAGCCCACCCTACCACCTACACCAGTGACTGGATCACGAACACAGAAGACTAATGACGATAGAGTGAAGTACGATGTAGTTGGGAACTTGAGAAAGCTTCGAGCCCTTTAAAGTATCTATGACGCCTCCTGTTATCTAGAGACTATCGTATGGCTCTAGTCTAAGCTCTTTCTAACCCTGAGGTGCACGAGACTGAGGCGGAACCTATTGAGGTTGATCCAGCCATTCTAAGTGGGTGCTTGGCAATCTCCTTTTTCAAAGATAACTTTCAGTTGAGAGGCAAATTCCACAATTGCCCCCTCTACGTGAATGGTGAACTGCACACTTACCCTCTCAATCGGATCATGCTGGACAAAGGGTCAGCAGTTAACTTGATCTCAAAAAGGATTCTCACTCGACTGGATTAGGGTCTGACGACCTCACTCCTACCCACATCACTGTGCAAAGGTTCAATGAATCAAGAGAAAAGCCAGCCGGCACAGTGCGTCTTCACCTCATGATCAGTGATCTTATGCTCAGTTTCATGTAATCGACATCGATACCTCTTAGAACGTCCTACTTGGTCGACCTTGGCTTCACGATCAGGGGGTGGTTCCTTTCACGCTCCACCAATGTTTCAAGTATAGTCGAGATGGAAGACAACACACGGTCTATGCTGACAAAAGACAGTTCCCTGTAGCTGAAACTCACTACGCTGATGCCAAGTACTACTTCACAGACCTTCCAAAACCAGAAAAGCCAAAAGATGGTGACCAGACTTCAAAAGAAGGTCCTACACTTCTCCGAGGAAGAATTGGCGCACTTACAATGGGAAGAAACAAAATAGAAAAAAGAGAAATAATGCTTCATAAAAATCAATCAATTACTTCATTGATCTTTCTGCTGTACAATGCAGCCGATTTTTTCACTTGTTCAATCTCGTTCTTCAGCTCTGCTACCATCCTCATCTCTTGCTCCATCAAGGTGGTCGCTTCTCTCAAATAATGTTGAAGGGAGGGCCAAGGCATTATCAGAAACCACTTTATCCTTCGTTTCCCAATCCGCAGTCTCTTTCTCGAGCTTGTCAAGACTCTGCGTGAGCTCTAATATCTGCGCTCTCAAGGCCATCACCTTGGGATGATAGATGATGGCCTCCTCACTAAGGCCTGTTCTCTGGGAGTCCGCGGTATCTAGCTGCTACGATTGAGTGTTGACCAATTCACGGTAGAGCAGTAGAGATGACTCCAAAGGGGGAAACATCAAGCTTTCCAGTTGCTGCACAGTTGCTTCTTCTTACAGTGCGGTCACCCTCCATACCTCCAGCTCATTGATAACTCTGTCAAAAGAAGGAAGGACTTCAGGTGCATTGCCTAGGGCAATCTCCCTCAATCATTGGATCGCTGATCCAATCTCTTTAAAAGACAGCTTCTTTAATTGCTGGAGGCCTGTCTGAAGCATCCCAAAAATGACATCTGACAACCCTCTGAAAGAACACCTGGGCAATGCAGCAAGAGCAACCATAGTAGGAGGAACCCCAGCTATAGCCTAGGTCTCGGGTTCCTCAGGAGCAACCTCAGGCTGCTTTGGCACCTAGGCAACAACTTTCTCGCTCTAGCCTTGGACATGACCACGACGAGCAAGATCCCTTGGCACCCAAGCACCATCGGCTCGTCCTCTACAGGCACTGTAACCACAACCAGAGCAAGGCTAGCCTCCTCGCCTGGAGCCACTACCTCAGACTTAGGTGGCACATCGGTAGTCTCCTCGCTTGGGGCAGCGACCTCTCCACTTGTCCCCTCCTCTAGAGACATCTCCACCTCGGGAGGATCCACACCCCCTCCCTCTCCTTTCTTGCCCTGATCTGCCACGACGATCATTTCATCAATGGGCTCTCCCATGGCGTCTGCCGCCTTGGCAGTCACGAGCACCGCCCCAAGGCCCGGTTGATTCCTCGGAACATCTTGCTTCTACACCCCTCGCAGATCTGTTGCTCGAGGTAACTGTCTCCTGCTACTCGGATGGTCCCTCTTTAGCACTAGGGGGTTCGTCCTCTTCTATTATCATGACCTCTATCGGGGTTTACCTTCCCTCAGCAAGCATGATGACTATCAGAATTCAAGAGGTCGTTGCTACCTTTGCTGCCTCATCAAGACCAGCCTCTTCAGCCCTAAACACTTCCCTCGGGATTGGGCCCTCCCCTTTAGCCACAGTCGGGGCAGCAGGCTCCGAGGCACTGACTTGAATCTCTGATGAGTGGGGAGAAAGCTCAAGCGAAAGAGAAGGCAAGGCCACAACAGAAAACGTTGATGGGAAAAAGGCCAAAGATGCATAGCCCTCCGAGGTAGCCGAGGTCGAGGAGCCGTCTCCTGGCTTGTGAATGACTGGGACCTTGCCTCCATTGCGCCCCGAAGCCTTGGTTGCCTTCTGGGCTGGGGCATGAAGAGTCACTGGGGCTGTCTACTTTTTCTCCAGTCCTTTCACTAGCTCGGGTGCAGCAGCCTGCGTTTTCTTCTTCACAGGCTCGGGCGCAACAACCTGCTTTTTCTTCTTTGCCACCGGCTAGGGGGCAACAACCTGCTTTTTCTTCTTTTCTTTCACGGGTTCAAGTGCAGCAGCCCTATTTTCTCTTCTTCCCTTTCATCTGTCTAGACACAATAGCATTTGAAGTCCCAAAATTGGAAGAACTTGCGGCCAATTTGCTATGAGGGCCGCTCCTTATCAACTCATTTAAGTCCTGGATCGAATGCCCTTCATACCCCACGACTTTACGGCCATCCCTCCATTTGAAGATCTCACAGAGGATGTAAAAAATACTTTCTTCTTCTTCAAACTAGGAAAACGTGACAAAGACTTGTCCACGATAAGTCAACGAGGCCACCCGAGTATGCACCTGTCACAAGGAAAGCTCAGGGTAAAGATTTTTCCTATGGGAGGGGTCTTAGCCAATTTTTGCTGCCAGGTGTCTTGGCTCCAGCGGCCATCATCCTTTATCCAAGGTGGTCCACGTCCCAGTACCCCTTGTTCATGATTCTCCACCAATGATTGTGAGCTTTGGTTGCCCGTGCCATTCTTTCAAAATGGAGCAACACGTACTTGTTGGCCCAGGTGGCGTTCAGGCATGTGGCCCATGCAGTGCAAACACGACTCAAGTGCCAAGCCTCCTGGCGGCTTCTCAATTCATCCTTCGTCCAGCAGGCTGCCCTACTATGTCGCTTCTCAAAGAGCATAGAGAACGGGAACCCCTGATCTAGCCCATGCTGTCGGGTTAACCGATGAGAAAAGTAGCCCTCATTCTTCACACCATGGACACTGCGATAGGCAAGATTGCCGCTGACACTTAGCATATACATTAACTCTTTCTAGCTGGTGAAGTCACCATCTAGGTGATGGCGCTGCTCGTCGACATACGTGTAGTCTGTGAGGCTTCCAACTAGAAACACCACCTGGGTCATATAGAGGTGGTCGTTGAAAAACAGGTTGCATGCATGGCCCGAGCGATGGAAACTTACTTTCCGCCTAGCAATCTTAAGAAAAAATGGACACATGCTATCCTCCAGCTCTTGGGTTCTAAGAAATGTGTCCCGAAAGTAAGCTCCAAGCTAGCCGTACACGTAATGAACATGGAAAGGGGGCTTGAAATCCCCTGGGAAAGCCTCACCCTCTACTATGCCATTTTTCCCCTCTTCATCCCCCTAGTACAGTCTCCCCTTGAAAATGGCACCCAAGACATAACAAATGATGCATAGCAGGGGCTATGCGAGCCCGTATTCCCTCCCCCGCACCATGTAATAGGCTAAATAAAAGGTCCTGGGATGAAAGACGTCTGACCCTCCCGGTAGGGCAAATTTGCACAATAAAATACAAAGTAAGCCACCAAGAAAACATTTCCATTCTTCTTCTGTCGCTCAAAAACTAGTGGGGTTTCCTTCCCCTCTTTTCTCGGTGACGGACCAGCTTCATCCGTATAGTCGCCATAAAAGAACGCTACCCACTTGGCGAAGGTAACCTGCTCCTTCTTGGGCTCATCATAGAGTTGTTGGTAGATCTCGAGCAACTCACGAAGCCTAACCGGTGGGGCTTCTTAGCTTACCTTTTCCCCTACCAAAATGATTGAGTTTGGGAGAATAAACTCATCATACATGGCACCGAGGAGAGGCAGCCGCCGACAAAGTGTAGGTCCATCAGTGAAATCCTTGCCTCTCCGTGATCAAGCAACCATGTGGTTTTAGCATGGCTCATACTCTCCAACAACACTTTGACCATGTTTGAGCAATGGTTGTAGTAGCCTAGTGAGCACTGGAGGGCATCCAGTCTCAAAATATCCTTGAAGTCCCACAGCACGTTCGGGTCTAGGAGGAATAACCCTTAGGTACTGGTGCTCCCCTTGCACCCGCAGATCAGAAAAAGACCATTGCATGCCCGGGGTTTCCACCATTCGCTTGCCTAAGGTCAGCAATTTCATGTTAGAGGCTACGTTTTGGTGTAGGCAATGTAGAAGGCCCACCTCTTCCTCTATGCTCACTGTTCCATCATTATCTTCCCTCGTCACTAACTAAATGGGGGAACTCACAAAGGTGACACGCAAAGGCCACCTTGGTTTACATAAGGCTTTGATGAGCCATATTAGTTCACCTCTCACCCAGTTCTTGCCGGTGAAAACGTCAGTGCCAAGCTCCCCTTCTCACGGGAGGTTCTTCCCTTCTGGAATGACCCACAAGGCTCGGTCATTAGAACATAAACAAAGGACGCTAGGCGGCCACGAATAATTGCGCTCACCAGGGCGAGACTATCGCCATCTGCCCAGCAAGACACTATCGCCGTCTTACAGCCAAGGGCCGAACTATCACCGTCTACCACCGGTATGGAATTGCCATCTCACCTCCGAGGATTATCGATGTCCTGCGAACCAAGGCGTATTAATGGCTCACTCCAGCTATTAGCATGCGCTGCACGTGCGACCCTTGAAACCTGGACACGTCGCCTGACACTTGCAGCAAGTCTGGTCGCCACGCATGCAGAGGGTGACTGTTCGCCGTCCCATGACTCCTCTCGTCCTCGACAGGTATGAGTACCCCAATCCTTCTGGTTTCATCGGGAATTCACTCCCGCCCACCTGGAAAATGCTTCTCGCCTTCTGCTTGTTTCTGGAGTTAGTGAAAAACCACCGAAAATCCCCAAAAGCTGCCTTGCGATCCTGCAAATTGCTCTTCTTCCTGGTTTCCCACTTCAGCAGTTCACCAAAGCTCACCAGAAGTCCGCTATGTTTCTGGTGAACTTAATACGCCCCCTTCTCCTTCTCCTCCAACAACCAGAGACCTGACAAAGCTCTCTAAACTCTCTGCAACCTCCCCTTGCGCAACAAAATGACTGGAGGGGAACTAGAACTTTGGCAAGTCACCTCTGTGAACCTTGTTAAGGCCCCGAAAAGCCTTGTTCCTTGCTCAGAAAGCCTCGGTACTTCCCGGAAAGATTCTCAACTACACTACGAAGCATCGAACCTCTTGAAGCTCTCCAGAAAAATCCCTAGAGACCTGTCTCTGTAAATTTTGGCAGAGAAGTGCTCACCGGAAATGGCCAAAAGCATTGGCTCTCTCTTTCTCTGAAAAGCTTCCTACTATTTTACCCTTCCGTAAAATAGTAAGCTGGGGTTTCGCCCTTTTTTATACTCTGTAGTACCAAAGACTTCCCCCCGACAAACTGAGAATGACGCTCCCGTCCTCAGCTTTTGATGGCGATAAGACAAGGCCAAGGCGGGCCAAGCCTGAGACTTGAATTATCATCATCGCACGCCTCGTCAAGACTTGCGTCGTGTGCCTCATCAAAAGGCTAGTGTCATGCACCCAATCAATACTTTTACAGAGTGCCTCGACCAAAGACTATCGTCGCGCATCTCATCCAGAGATTATTGCCTTGCGTCTCTTCCAAGGGTCATCGCCTAGCACGTCCCGTCCAAAGATCATTGCTGCATGGAATGTCAGAGCCTACTGCCACGTGCTTCACCAAGGGACCTAATGCATCACCTAGGCTTACTGATGCAAGCGCCACTCCACACTTGGTGCCGCGTGCATGCCTTGGCACTCCCCTCCAGACCATCATCTCTCATCCTCAGGAAACTCATTCCCTGCATCACAACCCTACTCCTCAAGGAGCCCAGTCTCTGGTGACGACTCTATTCTCCATGCAGTCGCACTTTCTCCCCACGTCCTCGGTCCGTGCTGCATGGCCCTAAACTGCACAGCCATAGTCCTTGCCACATGACTCAAAACTGTGAGACCATAGTTCGAACTATATGACCTTAAACTGTATCGACAGTCCGTGCTGCATGACCCTAAACTGCACAGCCATAGTCCTTGTCACATGACTCAAACCTGTGTGACCACGGTCAAAACTATACGACCCTAAACTGTAGCGGAGGTCTAGTTGCACGACCACAAACTGCATGGTCATAGTTGTATGACTTTAAACTACATAGCCATGGTCCGAGCTACAAGACCATAAAACTATAACCCGCAGTGTGAAAATGGTCCATAAGCATAAGTCCAACCTCACCCCCAGCGGAGGTAGATATATGCAAGGGTCATACTCACCTCATCATCTCCAGAGACTTACGACCACTCTTATCCTTTCAACTCAAGGTGGGGTTCATCCGTGCTCTGGCCTGTTAGAGTTCCATGTACACCGGTATTCATTATCCCTGTGAAGTCACACTGCCCCTCCTAGTCCCCAACAAAGTCCCATCCACTTGCCACCACCTTCTTTATCTCTCTGCTGGTATATAGCCTTAACTATCCTTATCCCTCGGGAAGCAGATGGCTATCCACAGACCTATCCCTCATGGAGCTTCATCTACATGGTGACCCACACTCGTGATCCAAAACTACATGACCTTAAATTATAGCAATGGTCTAGTCGAATGACGTTAAACTGCATGGTTCGCACTGCATGACATCAAACTACATAGCCATGGTCCGCATTGTATGACCTTAAACTACACAGCTATGGTCCACATAACATGACCTTAAACTGCACAGTCATGGTCAGCATTGCATTCCCTTAAACTACATAGCCACAGTCCATGCTGTATGACCTTAAACTGCACTACCTTAATTCATGTTGCATAAACTTAAACTACATAGCCATGGTCCAAACTATACGACCCTAAACTGTAGCGGAGGTCTAATTGCACGACCTTAAACTGCACAGTCTTGGTGGCATGACCTAAAACCGCATAGCCACGGTCCAAGCTATATGACCTTAAACCATAATGCGCAGCTTGAATGCATGACATTAAACTGCTTTGCCCAAGTCTAAGAGGCGCGACCTTAAAACATGCCCCCTTTAACCACACACCCTTTTCATGTGCATCTTCGGCATGCTTTCCCTAACTGGCCCATTTGTGTGCACGTACCCTCTTCTTCTCCCCAATGAGCCTACTTAGGTGCACACACCTTTTACGTGCATCTCCACGCACGTCTTCCCTAGCCGGTCCATTCGTGTGCGTGAGACACCTTCACCATCTTTCATCATCACCTATGTGATTCTTACCCATGCTCACCAAACAGCAAGCCTCTCGGCATCCAAATTCGCCATCAGCTAGTGGGTCACCCCCTTTCACCTACCATCCAATCAACTCTCCACAGGCAACTTCATGCCATCCTCTCAAGTGAGTCAAAGTCATCACCAGACTCACTCTGTAACCTCTAAAGACTGTCATTCCGTACTGCTACGGTCCAGCTATATGACCCTAAACTATAGTGCATGTCCTGGTCGCATGATGTTAAAAGGCTTAGCACAGGTCTCGAAGGCACGACCCTAAAACATGCCTTCTCTAAAATAAAAGGGGCATGGTGTACACCTGAACAAGGGAACGCCATGAGTAAAAAGGACGAACGGGCATGGTCACAAAACTATGAGTAAAAGAGTTTCATGGAAAAAAAAACTCAGGCACGGTGAAAACCCCAAAAGGGAACTGTGGATAAAAATGGATGAAAAGGGTGGACATGACTACAGGTCATGAGTAAAAGAGCCCAAAAATAACAAAATTTGGTGAAAACAGTCTTCACGGTGCCACTTCTCCTGTTCAAGTGAAAACCCGCAAAAGGGCGATGGACCGACGAGACAAGATGATACACGACTACCACCTCAGCTAGCATTCAATTTCCAAATGGTCATGATGTTACTGAGGTTTGCTTAAAATCTTCAAAAGACAGCATCCACTCACTAGCCAAATGGCTCGTCAAGGAGTGAGAGCAAAAACGATCTTGGTTTCATGGCTCATTAGGGAGTGAGAGTCGCATAAGATCTCCCCAATTCAACAACAACAACAGTCCTTGAGTGTGAGGACGATGACAAAAAGATCCCTCCAGAAATGCTAAGATCCATCGCGAAGGCAAGAAAATGATGAAGTCAGGGTCCAACCTATCATAGGCTTCAGAGCTCGTCTAACAGCCTAGCCTACATGGGACCAGACTTTTGGATTGGCTCAGAAGCCCCAGACTGCACCCCGCTAAACGGGACCTATAGAAGATACCTTGAGCATCAGAAGCAAACCTGATGTAACAACAAATGACACCGATCGAAGGGCAATGCACTTGGCCTTCAAACTGGCCTTGTTCAGTACGAGGAGGTCCTGGCAAAGGCCTCATGCTCCAGAACCACAGAGAGTCATTGAGGGTGAGGACGATGACCAAACGATCCCTCTAGAAATGCTAAGAGCTAGGGTCTAACCTGCGACAGACTTCAGGGTAGTCTTCACTAAACCCCCTAGGCTACATGAGACCAAACTTTCGGGTTGGGTCATAAGCACCTAACTGGACCCCGCTAGACGGGACATACAGGAGATACCTAGAGCATCAAAAGTAAACTTGGTGCAGGAGCAAACAACACTGATAGAAGGTTCGTAGCAGTTGGCCTTTAAAAAGGCATGGTTCTGTATGAGGAGGTCCCGACAAAGCCCTCATCTCCAGAACCATAGAGAGTCCTTGAGGGTGAGGATGATGACCAAAGGATCCCTCCAGAAATGCTAAGAGCCATCAAGAAGGCAAGAAACTGATGAAGCCGGGGTCTAACCTGCCACAGGCTTCAGGGTAGTCTTCATCAAACCCCCTACCCTACATGGGACAAGACTTTCGGGTTGGGTCAGAAGCCCTCGACTAGCTAGACTGGACCTACAGGAGATACCTTGAGCATCAAAAGCAAACTTTGTGTAGCAGCAAACAACGCCGAGTGAAGGTTCGTAGCAATTGGCCTTCTAAAACGGCCTGGTTCTGTACAAGAAGGTTCTCACAAAGGCCTCATGCTCCAGAACCACAGATAGTCTCTTGAGGGCACTGACTCTACAAAAATCCCTCAAACTTCCCAAATTATTGCACTTCTCAATTCTCTCAAAGCACAACATTCGATGGGGCATGCTGTTTGATGGTAGGTTTCATCAACATGGGGCCCCCGCTCAATAAAGTCTTAGAAAGTAGTGAAAATTCAAACAATCTCAGAACAACCCCAGAACTGACCAAGAACATCATGAGGTGTCTCAAGAGTCTCCTGCCACGTTTTGTCATGTTTAGACTTGTCTAAGGTAGTGTAGACTAAGAAATAATTTTGACAGAATCGGCCTCTAGCACCCCAAAACGGACCCCTATAACTAGAGCTACATTTTTTAGTGTCTCAAATTGCTGTGAAACCACCACCATTAGATCCAGGATGGTTGAAAACCACCAAGGGTCATGTTTTAGCGTAAACAGACATTCCAAGAAGAAGTTATAGGTGAAAGAGTGAAGCACGAGAAGTCACACGTTATTCCCTTGCGGCCACTCTGCAACACTACACCATTGAAGGGACAGTTACGACCAGTGACTTTCCACCAATGTTCACAAAATCTAACCGGAACAGTTAATGAGTTTTGAGGATGGGAGCGGTTTGAACTGGAACCGGACTAACTGGGGCGGTTAATCGTTTTAATCGGTCAAGTAGTTTTTTTTTTAAAAAATAAAACGTTGAAAAACATCCAAAAAAATTAAAAAAAAAAATTGAAAAAAAATATAAATAACTTAGATTAAATGTATACTATTATATTACGTACATTTATCTTACAAAAAAGATTTAAACAAATTTTTATATGAGTTAATATTTGAATACTATGAAGATATGCAAGGCAATTTAGAATTTGACATTAATTCAATTAATGAAGTTACAAAGTCCAACTAACAATTCTAGTAGTAATGAGAGTGACGATGGGGATCATGATATTATTGTGTTTCACTATCAAGATTTACAGGGCGAAAATATGAGTAAGGCTTGGTAGAGTCTGTAATGCCGCAGTTGTGCCCCCCCGCCAGTCAGGAATATTTTTTGTGGTACCCCCTTGGCCAAAGTCTCCTAGACTCATCCAGCCTTCATGCTTTCCCCCACCGTGTTATGTGTTAACCCCCACCTTGTTCTGTGTTAACCGCACCCTGTTCTGTGTTACCCCCACCCTGTTTTGTGTAAATTTTCTTGAACATAAAAGTTCATTAAAAAAAATTTATTTGGGAAAATCACTCCATCAATGGGACCTTGTAAGAATGGATATTTAAGCCCTGCTTTCTCATGAAAATGAACAAGTTACAATAACATCCAATAGAAAAAAAAATTATAATTAAGATGACCATGAATCACCATTCCATTCAATTAATATTTCTCAATAAAAAACATGCATGTGTGCCTCTAGACCATGAAAGCTGAAAAAGCCATGCATGAGGGGAATGCATTAAGAATTGTGGTGCTTTTAAACCGAGATTGATGTGATTTTCCCAATTATTGGAGAAGCACGAGGTAATACTAGGAAATATGCTTTCTAGACGACTAAGGTCAAGTAAATCCTTCAATGGAGAATATGAACAAAAATAAGTGCCCAAACATTTCCCAAAGCACATGGTACACCATGAAATTGAATAAGAGCAGCAACCTATTAAATAAGAAAAAATCCATATAAAGATACCTCAATTCCTGATGAGCAGTTTGCATTTCATGCGATAATGACCCTTGCCATGAATATATATTCAAGGTAAAAAGTATTTCTCAAAAGGTTCTAAATGGATGCATCTGAAGGGAAAAATACATCCACTTTTCAAAAGTGAAATTTAATACACTCCTTACTATAAGTTTAAACTATAAAGTATGCATTGCTCCAAGGAGTTCTACAAGCTAGTACAATAGCTCAATTTTGTATGTTGATCAAAACTGAAGATCTGATAAGATATGCTGCCAAAACATAAACCTCTACAAAAATGAGTTGTAAACACAATTAAAGTTGAACAACTAAATATATCCATTTTTCATAACATTGCTGCATGCATAAAGATATAAAATATTAATTGCTGCATACATAAAGATATAAAATCTTAGGGCTTTATGACACAATTGCATAATGAAATATAGCCAACAGGTAGTCAGATACCTAAAGACTACATGGAATACTAAGTGTTTTTTGAATCAAAATGTCTCCACAAAATCAAATCATTCATAAAAAATGTCTCCCTTAAATTTAAAGAATACTTGGAACACAATTTTTTTTTTTTATTGAATATATATATATATATATATATATATATATATATAGATATTCATCACCAAAAAAATATTTTTATAAATATAAATATTATAGGACATTTAAAACAATCCTCACAAAAAAAAATATCAATTTTATTTTTCATTCAATAAACCCTAAAATTTTGAAAGTCCCTAAAATCCCCAAAATCGATGTCCAAATTTTTGTTTTTGTTCTAAATTCGTTCATTTATTTAATGCAATCAGTAATCTCACGCAAATTTTGTTTATATATATTCTCATATTCATCAGAAGAAACATATTTTTATAAATATATATATTATATAACATTAAAAAAAAAAAGCCCTAAATTCCTAAAATCGAGCTTCAAAAAACCCTAAATTTTTGGTTAAAAAATAGTTCTTTTATTTATTGCAATAAATAATAATAGTCAAATATTGTCTGAAAAATCTTAAAAAAGCTGCAAACTTAAGAAAAACCTTATAAGAAATTGTGTTCAGGCATACCTTGTCTGCTACAATCTCAAAATCGACCCACAAATCTCTCCATTTCAATGAAATCAGAAGTCTTGAAATATATGTATCTCTGTGCTCATTATAATCCCCAATTTTTTATCGAAAAAAACTCAAAAACCAGGCCAAAATCAAATGAATGGTGGATTTTTCATAAAAAATTGAAGAACACCAAAAAAGGAAAAAAAAATTCACCAAAATCGATCTAATCTTGGAGGTTTTTATTCAATATTGATCAATTTATAGAAGATTTGAAGGTATAGTACAATATTTGAGCCAAAAAAAAACAAAAAAACAACAGCAAAAAGTTGCAAAAAATGGTGGATCATGGGTTCTTCCCAAATAACAAGCACCGTTAAAAAAAACGGCCGTTATTTTCTGTGGCGCTGTTATTTTGTTATATCGCTCGATATAACGCCAAACCGGATCGGTTTTTACAAAACCAACTGGTTTTGTCAAAAAATCGTTGATTCGAGGCTAAACTGGCCGGTTTTTTAGGGCGATTTTTTTCAGGACGATGTGTTTTTTTACTATACACTAAAACCGGACCAAGCCGGAATCGCGACCCCACCGGTAGCGAGCTAACCGATCGGTTCCAGTTCCGACAGGTAGATTTTTCGAACACTGCTTTCGACGCTCTTATCTCACACGTCCTAAGTCGGATCGTATTTTGGTGAGCATGTTCGTCTAGTCAAGATGAGCGATTCAATATGTGGCAAGCCTTGTGATGATACCCGAGCGCGAAGAAAAGCTAGAGAGAAGTTGTTGATCCGTGAAGGAAAGTGTAGAAAATGCAGCAACGTCGTACCTCGCTCGAGTGGCCAAGTCACATTGCTCACGAGCCCGATCGACGCGAGACCAATTCCATTGCAGGCGTAAGGTCTTGGGTGGCATGCTCAGTGTGATTCAGTAAAGAAAACACAAAAAAACATCAAGGAATGAACACACTATCGATCCAAAGTTTCAAGATCTATTGAAAATTCAAGTCATTTGATCATGCACCAAAAACACGATATATGTCTCGAAATTGTTGTCAAGTCGATCACCATGCTGAGCGGTATAATAAAACAACCATCTTGCGATAAACTAAGCACTAGAACGACCCCGGATCAGCCTTGCAAGATCACGCAAGTCTTAGGGCAACACAATGATTGTTCTGGAATTCCACAACTTGTTAAGAGGGGGTAAATATGTCATTTTGCACCCTATTTTCTAATTTATTTTATTTAATTTATTCTTAATTTCCAGCAATTAGAGTTACTTTTGACCATCCACCCATGTTTGGGGCATACTTCTATACATACGTACCATCATTG
>NW_006499973.1:4704375-4837668 GCF_000471905.2 Amborella trichopoda | reverse complement strand
GTGCTATCATGTTTGAGAGAGAGAGTGAGGTCAGAGAAAATTTTGGCCGGTACCCCTAGGGTTGAGGTAAACCTTCCCTCTCTTCTCCCCTCTCTTCTCCCTCTTCTTCGTCTGAGTTCCTTGTAGAGGTCATGCACGGGAGCGGCAGTGTCATGCATGCCTCTCCCTTAGTCCCCCAGGTTGTGCATGGCGATGGCAGTGCCATGCATGAGTCCCCCTCCCCTTCTATTCGTCTGTCTCTTTCTTCCAGTGAAGTCTGTAGACGACCCTGCCTTCGCCATTCACAGACGTAGCTGTGACATCTTGCCGAAGAGCCCGGACGGTGAAGCTTGTTGCCGCCTGTAGGGGTCTTCCTCTACTGTGCATTTAGCTGAGACGTCGATACCTATCTCCAACAACAACAAGCTTTGGCGACACCCATCACCGTCCACGAGCTTCCTCCATGCGATCGGTGCACATCATCGTTCTCCCTGTGTTCCATGCCTCTCACCGTGCGACCTGGGAAAAGCTATCGCCATGAGCTAGCACCGTTCATAGGGGATGCGTCGTCTCCTTGCATTGCCAACCGCGACACTTATTGATGTCTGAACTTTCCTTTTCTCTTTGCCGTCTCGTTATCTCCTCTTCACCTCTTTCTCTTCTCACTTGACTGAGGCTAGACCTAGCCTAAAACCGACACGCCTACCTCAGGTTCGAGTAGTATTACCACCGTGTTGGTCCCGAGAGCCATGCCCATCTTGCTACCACTCAGAGTCGGTAATTCCTGGTTGTCATGCTAGTCTCACCCCCACATCAAGCTCTCTTCTCTTTTTTATCATCGAACCTTACACTTCATCATCTCCTCATGTGAACATCTATTGCCCTAAGTCAAGGGTGGGTCCCTTCAACCCACTTGTCTTATAAGTTAACCATAGAATTGTTGTGCAGAAAAACTAGAGGATTGCAACTCAAGAGAGGCGATTCCGAACCAGCTCAGCTGGAGGGCTTTCTTCGTGATCTAAGAGGGCGCCCACGCAAGCCAGCCCGAGTAAGTCCCGAACCCACCTAAAATTCATCTCTCATTATTTAGTATACCTGCCCTTGCTCTCGAGCAAAGTTCTAAGAGAGCGATCTCAAATCCTGGGTTCATCAGAAACACGAGACACATGTCGCCCGATCACTTAGATCAAGAGGGAAAGATCGAGGCACCTAACCAAGAGGCCTCAAGTCTCCAAGGCAGAAAGTCAGGTTACCTTCTATCTATAGAGCCCACTCTCTACTCCAATTAATAGACACAACCCTCTCGTGCTTAAGAAAAGCTGGGCAGTCTAAATCTCAGGCTCGGTTTTGAGGTGGAGTCCACAGTAGCCTCAAGATTAAGCAGAAGAGAGGCCTGCAAGTCCTGACCAAAGAAGCCTCTAAGGAAGTTGAGGTCACCACCCTTGGTGACCTCTTGCCTCATAATCCCTTTTTCCCTCTTTAGATTTCAGAACCTGAGCAGGTCTAAGAATATTGCTCGGTGATCACTGTCTAGAAGCCACGGTACGAAGACCGTCGAGAACCGGTACTCACAAGGTCTGCGTACAAGGCTCGAGTCCAATCAAGGCATGCTGAGCCCTTGCAGACTGATTTGCCTCATACGACTCGCTAACCCCAGCAGTCCACTACTCCTCTTAGCTCTAACCTTCTAGAACCAACGGTCACTGTCATGGTGATCAATGAGCCAGACGACACCCAAGAAGAGCGGATGAATAGGTTCAAGGTAATGTTGTAGTCTATCCTCAAATTGATTGAACACCTAGAAGCCTCCAGGTCCCCTTCTTCTCACCAAGAGACGGATTCCCCATCTGGTGAAGACACAGTTCCTAGACAAACTCCCCCACCAGTCTCCCAAGATAGCCCTGCTTCCTGCATGATTTCTCATGCTGATATAGACGTCATGGTGACCCAGAGTCTCAAGAACAAGGTCACAGGCATGCAAGAGGCGTCGCTCTACCCGAAGACATATGCTTCGTATATCGATCTGGTGTTGTTTCCCCAAACTACCAAAAAGGGAAGCTCCCCCTGTTCAACGGTAGTACGTCGCCTCACCAGCATACCGTTCACTTCGAATCAGCTTGTCGAGAGATGACAATTGACGGGTGACTCCACCTCAGCCAGTTCGTCGAGACTCTCGAAGGGCCAGCCTTCCAGTTGTATTCTCGGTTGCCTCCGAACTTGATGCACACATGGCAGGAAATGGAGCTGTCATTTTACTAACGCTTCAACGAAGTCTAAAGGAACATGGAAACCATCGAGATCCTCACCTTGACTCAAGAACCTGATGAGCCGGTTGACAAGTTCATAGCCTGATGGAGAGAGTTGACAACCTTTCATGCTACTCTCATGACTGAAAAAGAAGCAGTTCAAACCTGTATAGGGTATATGCTGCCTGAGATCGCCCTACATGTCGAGGCCTATAAAGCTGTTCATATAGAAGGTCTATCTAAGTACCATGGTGGATCTCGTCAGCAACCATCTGCTCGAACTCCCGCTTCAACAATTGGAGCAACCAGCAAAAAGCGATGATCAGTGCAGCTGTCACCGTGACTGACACTAAGAATGCCACTCTTCAAACCCTGGACCTGTCCAAGGCACAAATGTCTCAGACCGGGGGCCAGCAGCAGTCTTATAATAGGGTCTTGCCTCCTAAAAATGTTAATCAAAGTGACTACTGGATCCAGCACTAGAACAAGGTATATCCTTTTGACAAGGAGTGGGTTCCCGCACTGCTTCGACTACTACAGGAGCAAACAATGATCCAGCTGCCAGAGGTCAAAATTGAAGAACAAGTCGGGCAGGAGACACATGAGAGGTACTGTGCCTTTCATAGGAAAGTAGGCCACCCAACTCAAGACTACTATATGCTCAAAGACACTATCGAAAACCTTATTAACAAGGGTCAGATAAAGCATGAAGAGTTAAAGAAAGCATTTGGGGCAACTGAGACTTCTCACATAGTGACAATCCAAGAGGGTGATGAGGCACGTGCAATCCTCCGTGCACTAATCTCCATATGCTCGAAGAAGAACTCATCACAACTAAGCTGACAAGGCAGCCCATGTTCCTGCATCCAGGAACTATGAACCTCTGGTGCGTGTATCACCAGACCCAGGGCCATGACTTGTGCGAATGCATCGGCTTCCGTGATCTCTTGGCAAAGAAGATGTGATAATGCCAAGAAGTTCATGGTAACCTAGAAGGACACCCTCAAGTCCCTCTTCTGCATGTACAAGAAGAACTCTCGACACAAGCCTCGAGAAGCGCTAAGTTACGCCCTCTCCGAGGCGATGCTTCAACAGGGTCTCGTCACTCCCAAGCTCGTCAAGCAGCCTAAGGGCCTTGCCCAGGGTACAAAAAACCTCTGGTGCTCATATCACCAAGTATGGGGCCACGAGCTAAAAGAATGCTCTGGGTTCGAAGCCATAGTCATTGAGAAGGTACAGAATGGCCACGTTGTTTGTGTCATCTGGTTAGGTGCATCAACTAGCCCTTCGGATCCTAGATGATCGGGCGTCTCGGGTTTAGTGGGAAGACCGGGGACATTTATGAGAATTCCATCTCCGGAAGCTCGTTCGAGAACGGGGGCATGTGTTACCAACCGGTGAGAGGAATTTTAAAGGTGGGTTCGGGACTTACTCGGGCTGGCTCGCATGGGCGCCCTCTTTGATCACGAAGATAGCCCCAATAATGAAAACTTGTTCGGAATCTCCTCCCTTGGGTTGTATTCTTCTTGTTTTCTGCGATCACGCACATATATGGCAAAGGTTGTAAGACAGGTGGGTCAAACCTCACCCTTTTCCTCTTTGATGAACGCACACACACATGCACATTAAAAAAGAAGTAAAGAAGAAAGACGGGGGAGAGAAGAGTTTGACTGAGCAAAAGGATCAGGTTAGCAAGTTATTGGCTTGACATGGTAGCAAAACGGGCTCGATATTAAGGCCAACTCACAGGATCACTACTAGACGTCATTATCGTACCGGCTAGCTAAGCACGATGGTCAGTCTGTCATGGCAATAAAGCCGGCAAAGTCATCTTGACAATAAAAACATTACGGCTAAATAATAAGACGTCCATGAGTGGCTAACCTTAAACCCTCTTAATCGAACAAAAAGATAGCAGAGTGATGGTTATGGGGGAAAGAATGAAGTAAGAGAAAATAGGAACAGACAAAAGGAGGGAGAAGAGACAAGAGGATAAAAGAGAGAGGGTAGGAAGAGCAGTCGGCGCTAGACATTGTTGACTATTTCAAAAGATAAGAGGGAAAGCAGTCGGCGCTAAGCCTCGTCGATTGTGTCAAAAGATGGGAGAGAGATGAAGTGAACCAACCGGTGCTAGGCCTGCACTGTTTGTAATGAGAGAGAAGCAAGGGGGAGAGATCGAGAGGATGTTAGGCTTTGTCGACTGCAAAAGAAAAGGGAGAAATCCAATAGGTACTTAGCTTCACCGACTATGACAAAAGAGGAAAGAGAAATCCAATCGACGCTAGGGTTCATCAATTGCATTAGAAGAGAAGAGAGAGAAATTCACCCGATGTTGGGATGAAGGAAAAGGAGAGAGAACCCCACTTGATGCTGCGAATGAAAGAAGAGGAGCAAAGAGAAAACCTCACCCAGTGTTTGGGATGAAAGAAGAAGAGGAGAGAGAAAAAACCAACTGATGTAAGGCCTACACCAGTTATGATGGAAGAGAGAAATAAAGATGAGAAGAAGAGAGAAAGAATAGAGATGAGAAGAAGAGAGAGAGAGAGAAAGAAGGGAGGAGAGAGAAAGATTGAAGGAGAAAGAAAGAGGGTAGGAGAGAGAAAGAAAAGAGGAGGGGAAAGAAAAAGAGGGGAGGATAGAGAAAACTGTTCGATGCTAAGCTTGCATCAAATGTGATGGAAGAGAGATAAAGATGAGAAGAAGAGAAAGAAAGAGATAGAGATGAGAAGAAGAGAGAGAAAGAGATAGAGATGAGAAGAAGAGAGAAAGAGAGAAAGAGATAGAGATGAGAAGAAGAGAGAGGAAGAGATAGAGATGAGAAGAGGAGAGAAAGAGAGAAAGAGGGGAGGAGAGAGAAAGAGGAGAGGAAAGAGAAAGAGGGGAGGAGAGAAAATCAATCGACGTTAAGCTTGCGTTAGTTTTGATGGAAGAGAGAGATAAAGATGAAAGAAGAGAGAGAAAGAGATAGAGATGAGAAGAATACAGAGAAAGAAGGTAGTAGAGAGAAAGTTACATGTACGAAGGATACCGACACTTTTCGTCTCTCCTCTCTCTCTCCAAGACGTACTCACAGGCTCAAGTAAGAATGGAAATTTCTATTGAATGACTAAAGACTGAACCGAGAGTTTTTTCTTACAATGAGGTAGTGCCTTTTTATATAGAATTAGCCCCAAACATGGGTGGACGCCCAAAAACTATCTAAATATAATGATAATTACTATTTCATAAAATTTAATGAAATTCAAAAAATGGGTGCAAAAAGATTGTTTTGCCCCTACTTAACAATGTGTAAAAGTCCACAACAATCCCTGCTGCTGTGCGAGATCTTGTATAATCTTCCATGGCCGATCTGGGGTTGTTTTGATGCCCGTTTGATCGAAAGATTATTGTTTTCTTGTAGGGCTCAGCATGACAATAGTTTTGATATCAACTTCGAGCCATGGATCGTGTTTTTAAGCCACAATCTCGAGACTTGGATCTTGAACGAATCTTGAAAACATCGGATCGATTGTGTACTCATTCTTTGATGTTTTTTTGTGATTTCTTCATCGTAGTACAATAAGCATGTCGTCACGACCACGTTGCAATAAACACAGCTCGATTTCGTCTCCGGATGAAGATTTTATCGTCTTGAGTTTTTGGTTGAAATCTTGAAATCCAGTTGTCGAAATTTACAGGAACTTTGACACCTTCATGTGTGAAATCCAACCATTCATCGTACATGAGGTACGAACCATAGATAGCCTCAAGCCTCACACATATAATGCAATTGGTTTTGTGCCGATCGGGTGTGCGAGCGTCGTGATCTGGCTGGTCGTACAAGGCGTGCTGCTGCTAAATTGTCTGCAACTTCTTTCATGGATGAGCGAATTTCATTTAGTTTTTCTCTTTGCTCTGATGTCATCACAGGGCGTACCACATATCAAATTGTTCGTCTTGATGAGACGAGGATGCTCACCAAATTTGGGAGCGACCCAACTTGGAACGAGTGAGTTATAAGCTCCAAAAGTGACTGCCCATGACTGGGAAAACAACCACCTTTAATGGTGTTTTAATGCTAGGTGGCTACACAGGAATAGTGTGCGGCCTACATCTTTTTAGTCTTTTACCGATAACTTTGTCTTAGAGTGCGCGATTAAGCTGAAAATTGACCTATAAAGGTTTTCGACCGTGCCAGATCAAATGGCGGTAGTCCCACAGCTGTTTAACTCCCCAAAAGTGTAGTTCTAGTTGCGGGGTCCATTTTAGGGTGTTAGAGATCGATTTCGTTAAAATCGTTTCTTCGTGTTCACTGCTTTAGACATGTCTAATTGTGATGAAACTCGGCAGGTGGTCTTTTAAAGTGCTGCTGAAGATATCGACCAATTTTGGGGCCACTCTGAGACTATCAGTAATTTTCACTATTTTGTAGGCTTTATTGGCCTGCTTCCTATCAGAGACCAAGGTGCTGAAAAATACATTCAAATAGCTTTCCCTGTCGAATGTTGTGCTTCAAGAGAAGAGGGAAGGAAAATCATTTGGAAATTTTCCTTTGACTTTTAATTTTTTCCTTCCTAGACACAGGACCACGTGAACGCTGAGGTGATTCATGTAATGACGTAACTTGGCTGCTCAAAAGTAGGGATGAATTATTCGTGGGTCCATCCGTGAAGGCTTTAGGAGGATAAGAGAATTTTTTGAGGGATTTTGTCCAAGTCCTCACCCTCATGTGGACTATTTGTGATTTTGAATCTGAGAATTTTGTACAGACCTCGTCAGTCAAAATCGGGCTCGTCTAGCAATTGAGTGTCATGTTGAAGGGCATCATTCCCATTTGGTCTAGATTCGTTGGTTTGCTTTGGTAGGCACTGTTTGCTGCCACACCAGGATTGCTTTTGACGTTCAGAGTACCACTTTGGGTCTCGTCACCGAGTCCATTTGGGGGCAACTTCTATTAGCCGATCCCAAAGGTCTGGTCTTGCCGGCTAGGCCAGCTGACATCTCTGGCAGGTTCTCCCCCTGCTTTGTCAGTTTCCTACCTTTGTAATGTATGTTTGTAGATTGTGTTTGTGACCTTGTGGGAATAATGTTCTTCCTCATGAGACTTGTCTTGCCATCTTGACGAGTCTTCTGTCTTTCAAGTCCATTGGCAACTAGACTCGGACTGTCGAAATCGTTTCCTTGAACCTCATATTTTTGGAGTCCTGGTATTTTTGAAATCGGGGATTTTCTTCTTTTGAGTGAGGTCTGAAGACTCTTGTTGAGACGAGTGCTGCATCAACTTGTTTATTGGTCAAAACATCCTTTACGGATTTTCACTTGAACTTGGGAAGTGGCGACGTAGAGACGATTTTCACCAACTTCTTTTTATTTGGGACTCTTTTACCCATGACCTTTCCATCATGTCCACCCTTTTTGTTCATTTTTACCCACGATGCCCTTTCGGGTCTTCACAGTGCCCAATTTTTTTATTCATCAAACCCTTTTACTCATGGTTTCCTGACCATGCATGTCCGTCATTTTTACTCATGGCATTCCCTTGTTCAGGTATACACCATGTGCATGTTCAGGTATACACCATGCTCGTTATTCTTCTCTCCTTTCCTTTTGTAAGGGCGTGTTTAGGGTCATGCCTTTGGGACTATTACAAAGCAATTTAACGTCATGTGGCCAGGACGTGCACTATGGTTTAAGGTCATACAGCTGGACCATCATGGTGGTGAATGGCAGTCTATGAAGGCCATAGAGTGAGTATGGTGGTGGTTTGACTCACTTGGGGAGATGGCTCGAGGCTACCTATGAGAGATGGATGATGTATGAAATGTGGGCAGATGATGGTGACCCACTACCTTACAATGAGTTTGGATGGCGAGATGGTTCATCATTTTGTGACCACGGATGAGACTTACTGGGGAATGATGTATGGTGACGCACGTACACTAGCCGGCAGGTTAGGGAAGGTGTGCGTGAAAGTGAACATAAAGGCATTTGCACGTATGTGGGGGTATGTTTATGGTCATACCTCCTAGACTTGTGCAAAGCAGTTTATTGCCATGCCAGCAAGATGTGCATTATGGTTTAAGGTCATACAGATGGATCGTGGTTATGCAGTGTAAAGTCATACAACTCGAACCGTGCAGTTTAAGGTCATGCAAATAGATGTAGTTTAGGGTCGTATAGTTTTGACCATGGTGTTGAGTTCTTTAACGTCATGTAACTCGGATGTGTACTGTGGTTTAAGGTCATACAGCTGGACCGTGGTTATGCAGTTTAAAGTCATACAACTAAGCCTAAGCAGTTTAAGATCATGCAACTAGACCTCTACTATAGTTTAAGGTTGTATAGTTCGGACCATGGTGCTGAGGTCATTAATGTCATGCCGCTAGAGCGTATACTGTGGTTTAAGGTCATACAGCTGGACCGTGGTTATGCAGTTTAAAGTCATACAACTAGGACTGTGCAATTTAAGGTTGTGCAATAATACCTCCACTATAATTTAAGGTCATATAGTTTGGACCATGCAGTTTAGGGTCGTGCTTCTAGACCATCGTTACAATATAAGGTCATACAATTTGGACCATGGTGTTGAGCCTTTTATCGTCATGTGACTTGGACATGTACTGTGGTTTAAGGTCCTACAGTTGGACCATGGTTATGTAGTTTAAAGTCATACAACTAGGACCGTACAGTTTAAGGTCGTGCAACTAGACCTAAGGCCATATAGTTTGGACCTTGGTGTTGCAGTTCAAAGTCCTACAACTAGGACCATGCAGTTTAAGGTCGTGCAACTAGACCATCACTGCAGTTTAAGGTCATACAATTTGGACCATGGAGTTTAGGGTCGTGCATCTAAACCAGGGTTGTGCAGTTTAAGGTCATATAGCAAAGACCACTTTGTGGGTCGCCATGTAGGTGGAGCCGCATGGGGAATAGGTCTGTGGATGGTAATCCAACACCCTGAGGATAAAATGGCTAAGACCATTAATAAACTGAGGGCTTAGATGGAAATGGTGACCAACAGAAGTGGATTTCATTGTGGTTTAAGGAGGTAAGCATAATCTCTGGGGTGAAAGATGAAACTGGCTTTCTGAGGATGAGATAGCTTAGTGTGAAATGAATGCACTCGAAATTGAAGAGGTAAGAATGACCCTAACTCCACTGGGGATAATGGGTTGTAGTATGGGTGTGATTCCTACTGGGGGATGAGGGACAACTGCTGACTCTATTGGGGAGGTTACAGTTTGGGTGCAAAGGCCATGGTGCAAGCCCGTTAGGGATGACACATCATGGCTTGGGTGCAACTCCCCTAGGGATGGTGGTAGGGCATACACTGCTTCAACCTGGAGTCGGTGATAATGGGATGTTTGTAATAAAGCCGGCTCCAGGTGTAGCGATCATGGTTTCTTGAGAATGTCCAACCGATGCTGATTTCTTAAAACCACAACCGGTGTTGGGCTGTTTGAAACTCAACTGGCGCGTGCTGTGACATTGTTTGAACATGACTGGCACGAGTTCAACTGGTGCTAAGGTGATTTGAAACTCTCTTGGCACTGGTCAACCGACACTAGGGTTGTTTGGGAGTACACTCGGCGATGGTTAACAGGTGCTATGATGAGATTTACCTCAGGCCTCAAGTCAAAGCCCAACCCGACTCAACGTCGCTTGGTTTCCTTTGGATGCGGCTAGAATTCCCAGTTTGTGAGGGGCATCCGAGGGCAGTGTAGTCTATATAAAGGAGGTAAAACCTTGGTTTCCCTCATTTTTCATCAAGGGTAAAAAAAAACTTACGGAACAATTTTCTTTAACAGTGAGGAAAGGGTGTGCCCGATTGAAGTTTCGACGAGCAGTAAGACTTCAGCAGAAGTTTTGCAGGGAAGGTTCTTTAGGAGACAGCAGCATTCTGACGGTTTGGCATACAAAACCTTCGGTGAGCAGACTTTGCCAAGAATTTGGTGAAGTTGCAGAGAAAGTAACGGGGAACGGGGAGCTCTGCGGGGATCTTCAGGGAAATAGAAGAGGTTCCGCTTGTAATGTTTTTCTGGTAGAAGAGAGGGGAAACACAACAATGAGTATTTCTGCTCGTCTTGAGGGCTTTTTGGGAATTTTTAAGAGGTTTCTTGGTGTTGTGGTACCTTTTCGACATTGTTCGTATTGTTGTAGAGGTTTCAAAAAATTTTGGAGAAGTCTGCAGAAGTTTTTCAGTGAGGTCCCTGTGAAGTCCAGGGTAAAAAGATAGGCGGGAAAGTTTTTCAGTGGATTTCCAGCCGTATTGGAGAAGTTTTGATGGAAAATGAACGATCATAGGAGATGGGCCGTACAATTGTAGGAGGTGATCCGTCATGGGGAAGGCGTACGGTTGCGAGAGGTGAACCGTCGTCCTTTGAAATTGTGTGACTATTAAGAAGGTGCAAAAACTTAAGTTTTGAAAAATGAGGAGTCTTAGGAGGAAAACAGTAACGACAGAGTCGGCACCAACTGAAGTGCAACTGACACTAAGACAATCGGCACTGATGATTTCGAGTGCTGACACAACTGACGCTGACCCTCAAACAAAGCAGTCAGTGCTATGGGTTAAGCACGCAACCGGCGCTGACCTCTAAAGGACCCAGCCGGCGCTGCCTTCAGTTGGTGTTGATCAGCACGTGTGGCTTATGATGATGCAGAGAATGACGCTCGCATACATTGATAAGTCACGTGCAGGGTTTTCGACTTTCGGGGATGAGCTACGTACGGTGATGTACATGGGCCGGCAAAAAGTGGCGAAGGATGGGACGTGGCTTGTGGTACCCATTGGAGGTCAAATCCTCCAGGACAACAGTGAGATCCATGTTGTTTTGTGGAAGGGCATCCACTGTGAATACGACGTGCTTTCCATCATAGGCCAGTTCCTTTCCAGGGCAGCCCACCTTGTATGTTGGATATACACGTTGAGTGAATCCTACGTCGTATGTTTGATTTACAGGTCAGATGAGGCATCTAGCTTGTATGTTTGACATACATGTCGAATGGACTGAGGCTAACTTCTTGGAGTAACTCAGCTTTTTCTTCTGGCCCGTAACCATCCCCTTACTCGTCGAATGAATTAAAGATAACTCTCCCAGTGATTTCGCTTGTTCTTCATGTGGAGGGCCTTCCTTTCGTGAGTTTGCTTCTTCCTCATGAGACAGGCATTTGTTTTGGCTTGTAACCGTCCTCTTACTCTCAGATGCAAGTGCAAGAGTACACGTTTTGGTTTGTAACTGTTCTCTTATCCTCAGATGCAAGAGACTTGTAACCTCCCTAGTAATGAATTCTTGTAACTTGTAACTCATTTTTGCTACAATAAAAAAAAGAGTTGGCATTTTATTTGGACTATCTTGATTTTTTTCGTGTTGAGTCCCTTTCGCTTGAATACACATCATGGATAATACTTCTTTAAGTATTATCCGTTGATAGGGGGCATCGCCTCTTCTCCATCAGGTTGTGCTAATATGTTGGCTCCATTGGGCGAGACCTTTTTTACTGTAAAGGTACCTTCCCACTTAGCCTCAAACTTCCCTTTACGTAGGCCATGCATAACTATAGGCCTCTTGACAGTTAAGACTATTTTACCACGTGTGAATGAGTGGATCTGGATAGACTTGTCAAAATTCCTCTTCATTCCCCTTGGTTGATTTCAAGGTTCTACTGATCCTCTAGCCTCTTTCCATCGAGTCCATCCAATTCTTGATACAGGAGCTTGACTCTCTCATCTTCGGTTATTTCTTGGTGAATAGCGACTCGCAATGAAGGGATTTGTATTTCGAAAGGTAAAACTGCTTCACCCCCATAGACCAGAGAATAAGGAGTGGATGGGTAGCATTTCGTGTAGTAGTACGATAAGCCGACAGTGCTTCAAGAAGCTTCTCATGCCAATTCTTCCTTGTTTTTTATATTAACATTCTTAAGACATTGCTCAGAGTCTTATTAAAAGCCTCAGCTCATCTATTCACTCGAGGGTGGTACATAGTTGAGTACCTCCATTCAAAATCGAACTGGTTAAATAAGCAATTAATGTGATGACTCCTAAATTGAGGGTCGTTGTGAGATATGATCTGGTTGGGCACTCCAAAGCGATATATGATATGATGTCGAATGAAGTAGGCTACTGCTATCCCAGGAACCTGCTTAAGGGGGACCTCTTCAGCCCCCTTAGAGAAGTAATCTACTGCAGTTAGGATAAAAGCATGGCCCATTGCGGAAGGGGGTCCAAGAGGCCCTACGATGTCCATACCCCATTGTGGGAAGGGTCATGACGCAATCGTTAGATGTAAGGGCTCTGGAGGCTGGTGAACCAGGCTGGAGTGTATTTGGCATACTTGGCAGTTTTTATCATAACTTAAGGAATCGGCTATCATGAAATGCCAATAGCATCCCAACTTGCGTATTCATTTTTAGAGCTTAGGACCAGACTGATGTAGTCCGCAGATGCTTGGGTGGACTTCTTTTAGCACTTTATTTGCTCTTTGGATGTCGACACAACTAAGAAGAATGTCATCAAATGACCGTCTGAAGAGAGCATCACCTTGAAGGAGGGAATACTTGGTGGACATTCGACTCGATCTTCTGGGAGCCTACAATGTTTTAAGAAACTAATGATGGGCTCTCTTCAGTTTTCTACCTACTCAATTTCTGTGCATATTGGGTCAAAGAATTCTGGTTCTTGATTTCGATCCTTAGCTTCTTGACTCTATGCTATTTCTTGTTCGATCTTAATTACTTCTTTGGCTGATAGGAGTACTCCAAATGGATAAGGAGGGCACTCAGGGAAGATATTTCTCTTGTCATCAGCATCGATCTCGGTCCTTAGTTCGATGTGTCTCCATTCTGCCACCTAAACAAGCATAGTTCCTGATGAGGATAGCTGAATTGTAGCACCGAGTTTTGCAAGTGCATCAGCTTATGAATTTAGCCTCCTAGGGATGTGACTTAGGGATACTTCTTTAAACTGGGCCATTTGCAATATCGTGATAAGGCATGAGAGTGTCTTTTCTTACATCATAGATTCCTTTGAGCTGTCGGATAACTAACTCAGAGTCACCATTGATTTTAAGCTACTCTAAGTCGAGATCGAAGGCCATCTCGAGTCCGATTAGATGGCCTGATATCCTGCGTCATTATGAGAACCGGCTTGAGCGAAAGAGAAGGAAAGTGGAAATACTCCACCTCTCAAAGTTAGGAATACTACTCCAACGCCTCCTCAATCTGATTGGAAGGCTTTGTCAAAGTATAATTCCCACACAAGAGCAAGGTCAGTACAAAATATTTCTTCATGTGGGAGGTCACTCGATAGAGGACATTCTGTCGGTATGGAGTGTGCCATGAGAAAGTCAGTCAAGGCCTGGCCCTTGGTGGCCTTTTGTGGGACATACATGATATCGAACTCCATCAACAATAATTCCCACTTAGCAAGGTGTCTCGACAAGCATGGGCATGTCATGAGAAACTTTACAGGATCAGCTTTTGATATAAGTTTCATTTCATTACCAAGCAAGTAATGGCAGAGTTTTTGTACTGCGAAGATCAAGGCCAGACACATCGTTTCTATCAAGGGATAATTCTTCTCGGCCCTTTGTACCCTGCGGTTGAGGTAATATAATGCAGTTTCTTTTCCCTCTTCATTGTTTTGCGCCAACAATGCTCTGAGTGACTCATCCAAAGCAGTGACGTATCGAATGAGGGGTTTTCCCAACATTGGTGTAGAGCGCACTGGAGGGTTGAGTAAATAATGCTTGATGTCGTCAAGGGCTGCCTGACATGCTTCATCCTAGATGAATGGGGTATCTTTCTTTAGCAGGTGTGTAAAGGGTTTACAACGACCTGAAAGGTTCGCGATGAACCTACGAATATATGCCAGTTGCCCTTGGAGGAAGCGCAGTTCTCGAAGTGTAGTCGGTGATGGAATTTCTTGGATTGCCTTGATCTTAACTTGCTCAATTTCTAGCCCTTGATATTTGACGATGAACCCTAAGAATTTTCTGGAGCACAAGCTAAAAGCGCATTTTAACGAATTCATTTTAAGTTGGTGGAGACGCAACCGCTCGAATACCTTTCCAAGGTCTCTCATGTGGACATTCGTCTCTTCAGATTTTACCACCAAATGATCTACATAACACCCCACATCTTTGTGCACCATGTCTTTGAAAATGGTCGTCATTGCTCTCTGATATGTGGTGCCAGCATTCTTTAATCCAAAAGGCATCATTTTGTAACAGAAGACCCCTTTTGGAGTTAAGAAAGCGAAGGCCTCTTCATCTTCAAGCGCCATCCTTATCTTATTATACCCAAAGTATCCGTCCATGAAAGAAAAGATTTGACAGTGAGCCGTAGAGTTGATGAGCTTCTCAGTGAATGGCAGCGGGAAGTCATCCTTTGAACAAGCGATATTCAAATCACAAAATTCGATACACAACTTGATTGGACCATTCTTCTTCTTGACCGAAACGACATTTGCTAGCTATGTCAGATATTTGACTTCGCGGATGAAGCCTGCTTGTCTAAGTTTGGTCATCTCGGCATCTATCTACATCTCGAGGTCTGAACCTATTTTAATTCGATTTGATGGGTTTGACAGTCAGATCAATGCCAAGATGGTGAACAAGTACTTGAGGTTCTAAGTCAGGCATCTCATGATAATTCCAAGCAAAGTTGTCACGGTTTACTTTCAAGAAGGTATGGAACTCCTCTTTCTCCTTTGGACGCATACTCGCTGAAATGTACGTAGGTCTGGGGTCCGCTTCGTCTCCAAGATTTATTTCTTCTTCTTCATCAATTGTGGCCTGACCACCTTCTTCCCATTCCTCTAGAGCCTCTTGCAATTCTTCATAATTGTTTCAAAGATTGTTTACCTCAAGTGCAGAGACCCATGATCTTGACATCTCTGCCTCAGATAGAGGCCCAGAGTGGATTTTAATTTTTGCACCTTCCCCCGCTTGAGGAATGGAAGGATCTTCTATAAACAGGGATTATATTTCGGATTGCACCGGTTCGTCTTGGAGATTACAAGGAATTTGGGATTCAATGATTGTAGTGAAAGAAGTGTGCCAATGTGAATCACACGGCCTTTGAGCAGCCATCTGCAGTGTTAGGTCCACACTGGCTGGTGCTTCACAGACTTGTATCATGTTGCAAGTTTCCTGATAATATGCCCCCTTTACTCTCTCAATCTCTGCTCAAACTCAGGCTCAGATGGCCACTGGGGTTTCTTTGGCTTTGACTTCTTGCGCTTCTTTGTAGAAGGTGGCTCTGCCTTGGCTTTAGCTGCCGGGGTGTCAACAACTATTAAGAATCTTGCTACCTGTGTCAGAGTCTTTCTCAATCGCTTTGTTGTTTTTTATGTTCGATCCCTCAAGTTCTCTATCGAGAGCCTCTAAATTTGTACATATCAAGGTTGTACCTGCGAGATACATAGATGAGGAATAATGAGAAGTAGGTGAAGAAGGAGGAGTAGGGTTAGAAGGTGGGGAACGTTTAAGGTAGTTGCCCTCATCAAACTGCTCTGGGTAGCTTTTTACGTCATTGTCAGAGTTGGATGGGTGCAGGGGGTCTTTTAGGTCTTTACCTTGCTTAGACCATTGGGGAGTGCTTTTAACATTGTCACCCTCATTGAACGTGTGCATAGGGGCTTTTAGGTCTTTCCCTTGCTTAAACCGTTGGGGAGTGCTTTTAACATTGTCACCCTCATCGGACATGTGATGGGGGGCTTTTAGGTCTTTCCCTTGCTTAGACCATTCAAGAGTGCTTTTAACATCATCACCCTCATCGGACGTGTGCTGAGTGGGAGACGGCACGGGAACGTCTTCTTGACAGGACGAAGAAGGAAGAACGATCATGCCAGGGACGAAGTCTAGTAAAGTTGGCAGTGGAGAAAGGGGCCTGAGAAGCTCCTGCTCAATTGTGGGTTGAGCGGTCTTGTTTCTTCGACGAGCAGCCCTTGCTGGCCATCTTTTTCTGGTTTTCTGAATTGGTGTTTGATTCGTCTCGTTGGGGTGGCAAATTTCTCTAGCTTGGCAAACCGCTTCTTGCCTTAATAACTTGAGTCTGCTTTGGCAATGGTAGATTATCTATGGCTCGGAAGTCTAGGGTTCCGCAGAGTCTTAATCATTGATTGGAAGGTTCAGCCCAGTGAGATCTTCATGCCACGATCAGGAAGTGATTTGGGGATCACTTACAGGGAGGTTGTAAAATTCTTGACACTCCTGCATCTTCTTTGCAAATATATCAAGGAAATTTGTGCATTCTAACAAGTGATGACCTCTTATTTGATGGTATGGGCACCAAAGATCTTCAGTCCCCATAACAAGGCGAAGATGTTGCTTTGCTTGCTTCAGTGTGATTATGCCTTCCTGAAGCATTATAATGAAGAAGGCATAAAGGATACCAGGCATTTCTTCCGTCTCTTGGATGGTTACGACATGGGAGGCCTTACTTGCCCCGAAGACCTCCTTTAGGTTTTCATGGTTTATCTGACCCTTCTGAATCAGGGCCTCAATAATGTCCTTCAGCGTGTAGCAGTCATCAGTGGGATGATTGATCCTCTGATGGTAAGCATAATAATTCACCTGAGTGTCAAGGCCATATTGCTCAGGGAACATGATTTTTGGAAGATGGATCATATTATGTTCCAATAATAATCGAAACAGCGCAGGGATCCATTCCTTCTCGAAAGGATAAACCTTGTTCCTATGCCTAGCAAAATAATCACCCCGATCAAGGTTGGCTAGTGGAGGTACCCAATTGTACGACTATTGTTGCTTGCCATCTTGGGATGTTACCTTTGCTATGCTTACCCTTTTAGAGAGATCCAAGGTTAGGGAGGGAGCCTTCTTCGAATCAGTGACCATGATGGCTGCACTAATTACCCCTTTGTGTTGCCTGCCCCGTGTGTTATTCTGAAAGCTACCATTGCCTCGATTGTTTGCTGAACTTGTAGATGGTTGTCGTGTCCCACCATGGTGGTGTGATAAACTTTCTATGCAAACTGATTTAGAGATTAACTCTGACATGGAGGTTGGATTAAAGGCCTGAACATGTAGAGCAATATCGGGCCGCACGTTTTGCATGCAAGTTTGGACTGCTTCCTTCTTGGTCACAGGACTAGGATGGCGGGAAGCCAAGTTCCTCCATCTTGATATGAACTGATCCACGAGCTCATCAGGGTCTTGAGTCAGGGTGAGACGTTCAATGGTTTGAACCTCTCTTCCAATCTCATAGAAGCATTGATAGAATAGTTTCTCCATCTCCTCCCATGTTTGCACCTAGTTTTGAGGAAATCGGGCATACCATTGGAATGTTGGGCCATCGAGGGTCTCGACGAACTATCAGAGAAGAAGCCTCCCGTCAGCTGCTCTTTCTCGACATGTGGCCTGGAAGTGGGCAATGTGCTGGTTCGGGGACGTGGTTGCACTAAATAGAGGAAACTTCCTTTTCTTATAGTCTGAGGGGAATAGGACCTAATCAATATAGGACGGGTATGGTCTTTGATAAGGCAACGCACCCTGTATGCCCGGAATTTGTCTGTTCTTTAGGCTATGGGTGACCATAGCATCAATAGCTAACTGAGAGACCGGATGAGGGAGTGAATTGTCTTGTGAGGTAGACAAAGGAGGCTGTAGTGGAGGTACACCGTCAGAGTGATGGAAATTGACATCATGGTTAGCCGACTGGCGTGCAACGTCAATACGATGAATCTTTTCCATCATCGTGTGCACCATTTCCTCAAAATTGTTCATGCGATCTTCTTGTGCATCATCGGGCTTACGCTGACTGTTTCTCTAGGGAGGTCAACATTAGTGGCAACTAAAGACTTGCAAGCTTGACTGGTCATAAGTGGTAGGTCAGTCGATAAGGGTTAGCATGCCCTGATTGAACTTCATTGTTGTACGCAACTCGCATTTGGACCGGTTCTTGACAATCTTGGGACCGTGACTGCTGAGCCAGTTCACGACGGTCTTGGGACCATGGTTATTGAGTGGCTGGGTCTTCTTCTGCAACGGTAACCACAGCACAGGGCTCTTGGAGTTCTTCTTTAGGCTCCATCGTCTGAAAGGGGTAGAAGGGATTCAGGTCAAGAGGGTTGTCAAAATTGGCTGTTTGGACTGGCTTAAGCACCTCCCTAGTAAAAATTCATAGGCCTCTATCGCATTTAGCCTTGAGGTTTTGGTGGGCCTCGCGCCAAAACTATGATCTAGGTCACGACGGGTCAATTCTTCTTGCACAAGAGAGAGCTGTCTCCATCATGTGCAGCAATGGATGAGGACCAAGAACTGGAGTCATCATGGGTCGAGGAGGCTAAAGGACTAGATCTTCCATGAGGTCCATGCCGCAAGCTCTTTTGGTAGCTGTAAAGACATGACCAAAGTGGCAGGGTTGGTTCAGGATGGTACTCTTGGGGAAAACATTCAAGTACTAAGGTTGAAGGTGCTTGCTTGATGAAGAAGGAGCAGGCAGGAGCAGGGTTGACTGATGAAAAGGCCTGAGTCAAGGGCAAGGGGATGCCTGATATGTCAACGCTTGTGCGCCCTTTGAAGAAGGATCTCGGGCGACCTGGGGGTCCACCCAGGCTCGTGGAGGTGATTTGGCCTTAAGAGGCCGAGAACTATGAGTAGGTGTCATCAAGAGAACAGGTGTAGGCCTGCCCCTTACAGGGTGCGCTTGTGTGTGCATGTTAGGAGGATGAAGAGGTCGTCTCCTGTGTACTCCAGTTGACGTAATAACGGTGTTGCCCTGAGCAGTGAGATGCATATGAGTAGCGTGTGCAGGACTTAGCCTTGGAAGGTTTGACCTTGGACACAGACTCGAGGTAACAGAAGGGTTGCCTCGTGGTGTGGCTCGCGTGGGTGACTCACGAGCCTTGTGAGGTGTGTGAGGGGTGGAGACCACGGCGTTTTTGTCTCGAAGAGTTGAGCCTCTAGGGATAGAGACCAATTGTGTTGAAATGTGAGGGGTAGCCTTATGTCAACCCATAAAAGCAATGGAAACTTGCTTTCCTTTTGTAGAAAGGAACTGGCCAGCCTTCCGGCATACCTTTGGAACACGACCAGCAAGTGACTTGCCGGTGGCTGGGTGCATGCTGAGTTGGGCAACGTAAGTGCTGCCCATGCAAGGCACCTTGGTGGAGTTTCCATCAAAGCGAAGGGATGGGGAGTGAGGGATGTTCTAGTTCCTCCTTACATCGGTCAAGGTTAAGACTTGCGAGCTAGACAAGGGGTCTTTGCTCAAGAGGATGGTCGGGAACAAAGTCGAAGGAACTTATTCCCTAGGGACACTCTCAAATGCAGCGATAAGAAAATCCCCGATACGGATAAATGGGTTACAGAACCCAACAGCCATAAGTGAATGTGAAGAGATAATGAAAGCAGAAAATAAAAGAAGAAACTCGCCAAACAAGAGCAATCCCACTAAGGGGTAGTAAGTCCCCAGTGGAGCCGCCAAGCTGGTTGGGTACCTCGATCTCACCCTCTGGATCTTGGATGATTGGGCGGCACGCGTCTCAGGTTTCGAGGGAAGTCCCAGGGTGTTTTTGAGATCGCTCTCTCGGGAACCTCGTTCAAGAACGGGGGCAGGCGTTACTAACATGTGAGAGAGGAATTTTAAAGGTGGGGTAGAGACTTACTCGGGCTAGCTCGTGTGGGCGCTCTCTTAGATCACGAAGAAAGCCCCCCAGAAATTAAACTAGTTCAGAATCACGTCCCTTGGCTCGTATTCTTCTTATTTTCTGTGATCACACACATATATGGCGAAGATTGTAAGACAGGTGGGTCAAACTTCACTCTTTTCCTATTTGATGAACATACACAAGCAGGTGCATTAAAAAAGAAGATGAGAAGAAAGTCGGGGGAGAGAAGAGTTCGACTGAGCGAGAGGATCAGGCTGGCCGGTAATTGGCTTGACGTTGTAGCAAAATGGGCTCGATACTAAGTCCCGCTCACAGGATCACTAGTAGACGTCATTAATAATACCGGCTAGCTAAGTACGATGGTTAGTCTGTAGTGGCAATAAAGCGGGCCAAGTCATATTGGCACAACAACGTTACAGCTAGATGATAAGACTGCCATGAGAGGCTAACTCAATACCTCCTAATCGAACAAAACGATGGCAGAGTGATAGCTATGGGGAAAAGAATGTAGTAAGAGAAGACAGGAACAAACAGAAGGAGGGCGAAGATACGAGAGGATAAAAGAGAGAGGGAAGGCAGATGCAGTCGGTGCTAGACATTACCGACTGTTTCAGAAGAGAAGAGAGAAAGCAGTCGATGCTAGGCCTCGTCGACTGTGTCAAAACATGAGAGAGAGAGGAAGAGAACCAACCGGTGCTAGGCTTGTGCCGGTTAGGATGGGATAGAAGCAAGAGGGAGAGATCGAGCCGACGCTAGGCTTTGCCGACTGCAACAGAAGAGGAGAAATCCAACTGGCACTAGCCTTCATCGATTGTGACAAGAGAGGGAAGAGAAATCCAACTGGTGCTAAGCTTCATCAACTGTGACAAGAGAGGAGAGAGAAATTCTACCGATGTTAGGGTTTGTCGATTGCATTAGAAGAGAAGAGAGAGAAATTCACCTGATGTTAGGACGAAGGAAAAGTAGAGAGAACCCCATCCAACACTCGGAATGAAAGAAGAGGAGAGAGAAAACCCCATCCAACACTCGGAATGAAAGAAGAGGAGAGAGAAAACCCCATCCAACACTCGAAATGAAAGAAGAGGAGAGAGAAAACCCCACTCAGTGTTAAAAATGAAAGAAGAAGATGAGAGCAAAAAAATCAACCGACGCTAAGCTTGCGTCAGTTGTGATGGAAGAGAGAGATAAAGATGAGAATAAGAGAGAAAAAGAAATAGAGATGAGAAGAAGAGAGAGAAAGACAGAGGAGAGAGAAAGCGAGGAAGAGAGAGAAAGAGGAGGAGAGAAAGAAGAGTGGAGAGAGAAAGAAGTGTGGAGAGAAAAAAAGGGAAGGAGAGATGAAGAAGGGAGGAGAGAGAAAAACCAATCGGCATTAAGATTGCACCAGTTGTGATGGAAGAGAGATAAAGATGTGAAGAAGAGAGAGATCAGAAGAAGAGAGAGAAAGAGAGAAAGAAGGGAGGAAAGAAAAAGAGAGAACGAGAGAGAAAGAGGGGAGGAGAGAGAAAGTTACATACTCGAAGAGTACCGATGCTTTTCTTCTCTCTCCTCTCTCTCTCCTAGACATACTCACAGGCTCAAGCATGAACGGAAATTTCTATTAAATGATCAAAGAATGAACCAAGAGTTTTTTCTTACAATGAGGCAGTGCCTGTTTATATAGAATTGGGCTCAAACATGGGTGGACTCCTAAAAATAACCTAAAATTGACGATAGTTACTATTTAATAAAATTTAAAGAAATTATGAAAATGAGTTCAAAAGGATTATTTTGCCATTGCCTAACAATGAGTGGAATTCCATATCAATCCCTGCTATTGCTCGAGATCTTGTGTGAACTTCCATGGCTGACCCGGGGTTGTTCTGATGCCCGTTTAATTTAAATGCTATTGTTTTCTTGTAGGGCTCGGCATGCCGATCATTTTGATACCAGCTTGAGACATGGATCGTGTTTTTAAGCCACAATTACAAGACTTGTATATTGGATGGATCTTGAAAACTTCGGATCGATTGTGAGCTCATTCCTTGATGTTTTTCTGTAATTTATTCATTGTAGTGCACTAATCATGCCATCACGATCACGTTGCAACAAACGCAACTCGATTTCGTATTTGGATGAAGATTTTCTCTTCTTGAGTTTTTGGCTGGAATCTTAAAATTTGGTGGCCGAAATTTACAGCAGTTTGACGCCTTTGTGAAATTTACAGCAGTTTGACGCCTTTGTGTGTGAAATCCAACCGTTCATCATACACAAGGTTCAAACATGGCATAGACTCGGACCTCATACACATAATGCAATTGGTTTCGTGTGTGCGATCGTTATGATCTGGCTGGTCGAACAAGCCAGACGAACACATAAACTCGGACCTCATTTAGTTTTTCTCTTTCTTCAAGCATCATCACGAGACGTACCACATATCTTGATGAGACGAACAAGCTTACCAAATTTGGGAGCGATCAAACTTAGAACGTGTGAGTTATTAGCCTCGAACATGATTGCCCGTGACTGTGAAAACAACCACCTTTAAGGGTGTTTTAGTGCAAGGTGGCCACATAGGAATAGTGTGCGTCATGCCCCTTTTTAGTCTTTTACCCATTACCTCATAATGCAACTGCACGCAGCCAGGAGTCGGCAGAACCCTTGGGAAAGGATCCAAACCCTTCCTGATAGGCGTTTGAATTCTCTCCATTACTTCCTCTTCCTCAAAGAACGGGGCACGAAGTTCAAAATAAAAAGGGATGAAAAGAAGAAACCTCAGACACATCAAATGCAAAGAATAAGAAATTTGATTGTCTTATTCATGTTCAAAGGAGGTTCAAAAATATTGGTGGGCCGTTGAAGCCCACAGAAAAAAAGAGATAGGGAAAGAGGAAAAAGCAGGGGGGGTGGCAGGAGATGTCAACAGTAGTCGAGCGCCTCCCTAGTGCGGCCTTCACCTCCTCTTCACCACGAGTGATCTCCGCGACGACTGACTTAGACAAAATGGTGATTGCGATTTGTCTAAACCTACCTGTTCCAAGCGACGGGAGTTTGTAGCCATCATCTCCTGATAACGCCGTAGTCAACCACGGGGGTCTGCGGCAGAGCGATCTCGTCTACAGCGCTCTAGATCTTTTCCTTCATCTCTGCCTCCTCCCTCAAGAGTCAGGCATGGTGGGAGGGAATTTTCTCTCTTTTCTCCTCATGACCTCTCACGAGAGTTTGTTGAGTCGCCAGCTTAATCTTCAAGGAGGTCAGACATGCTGAGAAAGTTGTTCACGCCAAAGTCTCCACTAAGTGAGCTTCAACTTCCCAATATGTAAGGTTATGCAATAGCTCATGTACCCAGCCAAAGGTCTTTGCATCCAAGCCCACGGCCTGTAGGCCGGTTGTACAGGCCCTGACGCCCTCGATCCCCTCTTGAAGGTCAGGAAGGGGGCATTCCTTGAGCCCCTCAAGGCCAGTCTAGAGCATGTGCCGTACAATTCACGCTCTAAAGTCGGGGAACTCACTGAAGCAAGTGGGGGCACGTAAAGGGCTAGTCTCTCGACAACAAGGGCCAAAGACTCGGAGGGAGTAGAAGGAGATTTTGATGGGGGCTCACTAGTCCCATGCAAACTCTCGGCGCCAGATGCCATGGGCGACATAGTTGAGGCCTCATCACAGCAAACCTGATGCGCTTCCCTGCTGCCAAAAAAAAAGGAGGGATAAGGTCAAAAGGAAACGGTGGACCAACCATGGGCCCAAACCAGCATTATCTAGAGGAAAAGGTGGACTACTACTAGCCATGGTCCCTGCTCAAAAGTGCTGCTTCAGAAAGAGGCGAACATCAAAAAGGAGGCTTGAGTAGAAGGCACAAACGGTGTTTGCTCTTACTTGGGATGAAGACCCTGGGTGAGAGTGAAAAGCAACCACCCCTCCTTTTATAAAGTCCAACATCAAAAAGGGCTAACCAATAGGCAACTTGCCCTCCAATCCCAAAGGAATGCTGGTGGCACACAAAGCGATGCATCAGAGGAGGGATAGCGAAGCATCGTTAGTGTGTGAATCAAAGCAACACACGAGCCAGTGCCACATGCCAAAAAAGGTATGATCGTATGAATGACACAAGAAGCGATATGCCACGCAGCGCAAAAGATTACGCTCTGTCCCCAGGAAGCACTATGGGCACGTAATCAAACTGTCATACAATGTCAATGCTGCCTCTCTTGCTTAGCATTAACTGCTGCATGATGTGGCCCATCAGGAACGACATGCCAACCATCGTCCTAATGCTGCTCAGGTATGCAGTCCCCGTTCGGTCTGCCTACAACACAGTCCCACTATGAGCGCCCAGGGCACGCCTCTACACCACTGTGCTTCGCAGGCGATCGAACTCATTCGTTGTCCTGCCCACATATGAGACCCCCTTGTGGTTCCTAAAAAAAAATTAAAATGTTAGGTATTGCGAAAATCAGCCACGCATTCCCTAAGGGATGGGATGAAAACCTGCAAGGGAATTCCAACCATCATCACACAACAAGCAGCAACTGCCCCATGGGCACAACGGGCACTTGATTGGCCGATCCTTATCCCCATCATCAGTAGGGATAAGGACTGCGCTGACCCTTAAGAAAAAGAGGAGTATCAAATAAAGGCAGAAGGCAAAGGAGGAAATATCAACACAATAGAGGGTTTTTATTATGTGAACAAAAAGATTACAGAATTGTGGTTACAACAAATCGATAACTACAAGGAAGTACATCTGTTCCAAATTAAAGCCTCTCCCTTTCAAGGGTCTACTGCTTTCTCATTGCGGTAGTGACTGCCAAGAGGTTGAGTCCATCTCTTCAAGCAAGGCTTGAAGAAGGCAAAGAGTGCCTCCTTGTTAAACTCATCGCCCCCAACGCCTTATACACGGCCGCGAGCCCCACGCACAAATAGAGGAGCTCCGAAGAAACAAGCTCGTTGTTTGTCACGGGTCCATTATCGCTTCTGTACAGGTGAATAGCTTCATAGGGTTGCCTAACACCTGCGCACACCCCAAAGGCCAGTATCAAGCAGTTAGCCCCTGCAAAGGGCATCGCTCATCGACAATTTTCTTCAAAAGAAAACTGAGTCTCCACAAAAGGAAAAAACACTTCCTCCATAAAAAGGAAAAAAAAGCCACCCTTACGCTCTCCTGCCTAGCTGCCTTTTAAAGGGCTTAGGCTCCTCAAAGCTTGCTACTTCTCGAGTAGCATGCCACCCAGCTGCTCGACCACGTGTCACCACAACGGCGCCTCGTTGACCACAAGGCATTGCTCACGAAGCATCATGGTCAAATCTCACACCACTATGCTATCAGCCTGGCACTATCAACAGATCACTCAAATGGATCTGCGTCAAGCATCGCCATCCACGTGGCACCCTCCATCTATCCTCGCCCCAGCATGCAGGCACCTTGTAAATCGAGTGCCGCCTCTCTAAGCACACTGTGTTCGGCGTAGCTCGTCATTCCAGCCTCTGCAGGTGGCTTCTTCCCTACACGTCCCGCACGTGCCTTCTTCACTTCACCCCCTACGGGTAACTTCTCCACTCCACCCCCGCAGGTGCCTTCTTCACTCCATCTCCAGCGAGTTCCATCTTCACACCCCGTTGCAGGTCCCATATTCACTCCAGCCGCTGCGGGTGCCTTCTTCACTCCACCCCCTACCGGTGCCCCTGCAATCACCCCCCGCGGGTTCCTTCTTCACTTCCACGCCCCACAGGTGCAACTTCCCTTAACCCCTCCCCCCCCTCACAGGTGCCTTCTTGACTTCCAGCCCCATTGGTGCCACTTCACTAACCACCCCCTTCCCCCTCGCAGGTACCATCTTCATTCACTCCCCACGGGTGCCCACCTTCATTCCACTTCCCCATGGGTGCTTCCAACATTTCACCATCATGGGCACCATCCAACACCTCCCGCAGACACCACCATCATCGACCTCGCGTGGGCACGAACTGCCTGTGTCATAATAAAGCTACTGTCGAGGCAATACCTCAAAAAAATATTAAAAAAAAACGGGGAAGATCCTCTGCCTCAGCCATCACCCCCTACAATCAAACCAAGGCAGGGCCACAATCTCATGACTCTCAAGGGTCCTCCATCAAGGTTCACTATACTGGTGACCTCTCTTCCCCCTCAAAAAAAAAAAGGGAGCCGAGCACGATGGCAAACATTGCACGTAAAAGTAAAAGTGCTTTAGACGGACATAACTAGAAAAAAAAAAATCTATGGCTAAAATCGCCTAACAAAAATAAACAGGGGCATGGTGAATACTCGCAAAGGGCACGATGAGTAGAAATGATAGGCAGGCATGACTACAAAGCCATGTGTAAAAGAGTCCAGAGAAAAAATTCGGGCATGGTGAAAACCCCCAAAGGGTGCCATGAGTAAGAGCAGCAACCAACGAGTGGACGTGACCTCGAAGTAACGGGTCAAAGCGCCCCAATAAAGCATATGGTGAAAACCACTCTGCTAGTGCCATATCCTCTCAGTCCAGGTGAAAACCCGCAAAGGGTGCCTGGACCCAGCCTCCTTCTTCGGACCATCAGGCCAAACCTCTTTACCCTAGGCCCCAGTGCCTTCCCCAAAAAAAACAAAAATTCAGGCCCCAGCGCCTTCAAAAAACTCCAGGTCCCAGTGCTTTTTAAAAAAAAAAAAAAATCCAAGCCTCAGTACCTTCAAAAAACTCCGAGGCCCAGTGCCTTCAAAAAATCTAGGCCCCAATGATTTCCAAAAAAATCCAAGCCCCAGTGCCTTCCAAAAAATTCAGGCCCCAGTGCCTTAAAAAAAAAATCCAAGGCCCAGTGCCTTTCAAACAAGTTTTTTTGCCCCAGTGCCACCTTTTTTTTTTTTATCTCGGGCCTTAGTGCCACCACATCAAGAAAAAAAAATAAAAAAATCCTCTCCTCCTCTTGTCTTCCATCAAACTCTCACTGCCAGGGTGAAGTCCCCTAAAATGGGACCGCTTCAGAGGTCATCCTTCTATTGAGTCTGGGTAATTCGGGAGACCCCCAACTAGACCAAAAGGACATAGGCTAAAGAGGTACCTTTCCTGTCCTCCTTCTCATCAAACTCTAACATCCAAGGTGAAATTCCCTAAAATGGGACTGCCTCTAAGGCCATCATCCTATCTAGTCTGGGTAATTCGGGACACCCCCAACTGGACCTGTAGGACTTAAGCTAAAGAGGTACCTTGCCTTCTTTTTCTTCCCCCACTAAGCTTCAAACATCCAGGGTGAAGTCCCCTAATACGGGATGTAAAACAAGAGGTACCTTGTTTGCTCCTAGGTTTCTGTTTGGATAGGGATAGAGCTCACAAGAAGGGCCGCCAAGAATTGGAATGCTAGAACCTCCGCGGCTAGAATGGGATAAAGCTCATAAGGAGGGTCCTCACAAGTTGGAAAATCAGGAGTTCACGTCGAGAAAAAGATTCATAGGCCCGTTGAAGGCAGACCTTCAGCGTGACCTCCCAAAAAAAAAATTGATTCTGGCAGAATCCAGAGAAAGCCCCTCAACAAGGCACCAGACCACTAGAAACCACTTTAGTCACCCCCCGATAAAGGGAAAAGCTCAGCGAGGTCTACCCCTCGAAGATTGCATTGTGCATATGATCAAGAAAAAAAATATTAATCAAGAGACAATAAACACATCTTGCCAAGGATTCGTTAAAGGAGCTACGACGTTAAAGTTTTTCGAATCTTGCACTTCTCGCTTCTCTCAAAGAGCAACATCCGTTAGGGCAAGTTGTTGTACGTCATTTTTGACATACATCCATGAGTCCATGCGAATACCAAGAGAGCCGACGACAGTCTGGTTTCGTGAGGTCACGAAACACTTGTCGATGAAGATTATGCAAAAAATAAAGCCTTTAGCCTAGTGATATGAGTGTGGTTCCCTCTCACCAAAGAAGGACCCTTCACTATAGCCCTATGCTAGTGGTTGCAACAGGGGACCAGACCACTGACATTATGCTTAGAACATTGAAAAATTGTTGAGGACCAAATTTGGGCTCAATTGGGCCTCCCTAGCGGGGTCTACGCTCATGCAGCCTCGCAACTCATGGGTCTTACCATAGCACAGTATGGCTTCAGCAAACCAGTCTCAGAAATGGGGACTTCTACGATGTTTTCTGGCAATAACTTTGCCAACCCATGGTGCCTTAATTCGAAACCAGAAAGAGTTCAAATGTTGACATATTCCATATCACGCCAGCCCCATCATTTTGACCTACGGCACACTATGGTGTGACTGAGAACCCCTATTGCTCTGAAGAGGAAAGTCGTTGGAGAAACCAACGAAAAAATACGGTTTAGCAAGCTTCGAATTCGGTGAAGCATAGCTCAATATCCAAACCGTGGATTGACGCGAGGAGGAGTTCAATAGAACCACCTTGCAAGGAGCAACATTTTAGTAGAATTGTTACATTCAATTCGTGGTTCGATGAATGCAAGTCCTCAGGACACCAAAGAAGAAAATTCAGCAGGTTGCTAGAATCCCTTTCTCCAGCAACCTTCCAAATTAGGCAAAGGCACAAATCTCCACCAAATCAGCGCAAACTTGATGCAAAATGACTGCAGCAGCCTCCTCGCTGGCTTGTAAGCCGAGCTAGGGGCCAAAACGATGCAATTTTAATATGCATTGGTAGACAAAGTTCGTAAAAATGACCAGACATTCACCTCGGGCAAAAAGGCCACCACAACACGTTTGAAGGGCATCAAAGCATCAAAATGTTCAGAATAGAGAGAAGAACCAAGATATGTTGCTAAAACAGCCTAACAATTGCCACAAGTTGTAGGACCAGCTTCCAAGGTCTTCCCATGTTGGAGCAACCTGCATGCAGGGACGATCTCATCATTTGGGCAAAAGATCACATGGACATTTTGGTCATTTGTGCTTAATTGAATTTGTTTAATTGCAATTAAGCTTGAATTTTGAGAGTTCACTTTTGTTTGGTGAATCCATTATATAAGCAAGCTTAACTCACTTGTAAGAGGAGAAAAGGAGACTCCAAAACCCCTCTTTGAAAGCTTCATTACCCCTAAAGGCTGAGAAGAATCAAGGCTAGATTTTGCTTGTTAGCTTGTCTATCTTTGTGAGCCCCTAGTCTCTGTGGAAGGGAGAGAGTGAGGGAGAGAGAAAACTTTGAGAGAGTGAGGATACCCCTGATTGTCCGGTCCTGCGGGCACCCCAAAGGCATGGGTCACCCCCACGTCACCTAAGCCAAGTCGCTCTTCCTCTCTCTCTCTCTCTTTCTCTCTCTCACATCTTTTCACATGACCCTACCAGCATGGCATTCCACATCTACCCGCAAGACTGTGAATGCGAGCAAACCCAAGGGCTTTGATCCTCAGGTTTCCCCAGACCCTCTCTCAGCGGTCAGCCACACCCACCCCCCCCACGAAAGGGTGACCAAGGAAAAGGAATTTTTGGATTCCATCCCAATAGGTGAGAGGAGAGAGGTTGAAAACCTGAAGAGGGCTCCTGTCCATATCGTGCTGACAAATAGCCGAAGGGCTTCATATTGATCTAAGAAGGCCATCCGTCGGGGCGACTCCCCGAACCCCCAAAGCGGCGTAAGAGCGTTCACACTCCAATCGTTAAAATCTCTCTCACCATTGGCACCTCTATTCACAAGCAGGAGGATCCATGAGATGAACCTCCGTGGTTGTTCAAGAGAGAGTTTTCACCTCCATCACCCCGAGGGAAACCAGGACCCCATTGATGTCACGTGGTACCGGCACGGTTGTGCTCCTCGAAGAAGGTCTTCGGGCGACTTGGGGGTCCACTCGGGGTCGAGAGGCAGGTCTGGGCATAAAAGGCCTAGCTCTGCGAGCACGTGTGCCTGATGGATTGGACTTGTGACCATCCCTCACAGAGTGAGCATGAATGTGCTGGGAGGGGTGACGAGGAGGTCCCCTCTCCTGTGTTCAAGAATGTGTGACAGCAGAACTTCCTCGAGCAGTGTAATGCACATGGACAGAATGTACAGGGCAAGGTCTAAGAAGACCTAAACCCTGATAAAGACCCAAATCAACCTGTTGGCTACCCCTGGGTGTAGCTCAAGTGGATGAACCACGAGCTTTGGCCAGTGTGTGAGAGTCGCTGGTCTTTGAACCTTCTCCTCGATGTGTTAAGCCTCTTGCTATAGAGACTCGACGTGGAAGAGAATGAGGGGTTGCCTTGCGGTGACCCACTTGAGCAACAACAGGTGATCTGCCAATAGCGGAAGAGGAAGGGGCGGCCTTATTGCTGCTTTGAGCTATGAGACCGATGAGTGACTTGCCAATAATGGGTTGCATGCAACGTGTGGTGATTAATGTGCCACTGATGCAAGGGCCTTGACGCTTGGAAGGCATGGAATGAGGGATCTTTACATCCCTCCCAGCCTCGATCCGGGTGAGGAACAGGGAGCATGACACTCGGTCGACATTCAAAAGAAAGGACGGGAATGAGGTTCCCAAAACTTGTTCCCGAGAAGGACTCATGAGTGCGGGGATTACAAAATCCCGACTCAGATAAAGGGGTTGAATAACCCCAAAGCCATGTGCATGTAGAAAGTAGGAAGAAATGCAAGGAAGGTTAAGTAAGGACGAGATGACGATGGGGTAGCGTGTCCCCAGTGGAGTCGCCAAGCATGTTGGGTGCGACGATCTCGCCCCCAAGTTGGGATGACCTTGGGGCCGGGTCACGGGTTTGCGATTAGCCCGAGACCGAAGATTGCACTCTCAAGAGCCGTTTGAAGAGGACAGGGTACCAATTAGTAAGAGAGGAATTAGGGTCGTGAGGTGGGACATACTTTACGTGGGCCCGTGAGACATTTGGGCGAGCTCGTATGGGCTCCCTCTTAGATCATGAAGAAAGCCCCCAAAGTCTGAGACTGGTTTAGAATCTCCTCCCTTAACCTCCTTGCTTCCTTCCCGCAAACACACACACACACACATAAAATGTCTAGACTAGTGGGTCAAGGGACACCGACTTGTCCTTGGATTGAGTGTACACGTACATGTATTCCTAAAGGAGAATGAAATGGGAATGACGGTATTATAGAGCTAAACAGAGACAGAGAAACAAGGGAGAGGGTGAAAGAAAGAAGAGAGACAGAGTTAAAAGGAAAGGAGATGAGATAAAGAGAAGGCAAAAAATAGTAAGATAGTGTGAGGAAAGAGGGTGGTTAGGTGCCTCGATCTCGCCCTCCAGATCTAGATGATCTGGCGGCACTTGTCTCGGGTCTCAAGGGAACCCGAGACTTGAAATCGTTCTCTCAAGAACCTTGCTAAAAAACAAGGGCAGGTATACCAACCAATGAGAGAGGAGTTTAAGGTGGGTATGAGACTTACTCGGGTTGGCTCATGTGGGCGCCCTCTTAGATCATGAAGAAAGCCCCCCAGTCGTAAAATAGGTTTGGAATCACCGCCCTTGGCTTGTATTCTCCTATTTCTGCAATCCTACACATATGGAAAACGTTATAAGACAAGTGGGTCAAGGGACCCCACCTTGCCTTTGGTGGAACGTATACATGTGTGAACATTCAAAAAAAAGATGAAGAGAAAAGTGAGAGCAGAATATTAAGATTAGAAGAATTTGATCAAGCGGTGAGACCGACATAGTGACTAAACTAGTAAGTAATTGACCTGACGTTGCGATAAAATGAGGTTGGTAACTCAGATCGGCTCAACAGAATTACTACTAGACAACATAACCGATACCGACTAGCTTGACACGATGGTTAATCCGTAGGGATAGTAAAGCGAGCACAATAACTCTGACCAGCACAATGGCACTGTTGCTAGACAATTGGGCTATTGTGGAATGCTAGTCTCCACCTCTCTTGGTCAAACGAAAGGGTAAGAGAAAGAAAGAAGGAGAATAGAAAGAGAGAGAGAGACAAGAGGAGAAGGAGAAGAAGAAGAAAGGAAGAAAAGAGAAGAAGAAGCAAAGTAAGGGAGAAAACAATGAGAGAAGAAGAAGAGAGAGAAGGGAAGGAAAGGAGAAGGAGGACATAGACAACAATGAGATGGAGAAAGAGAAGACGCAGACGGTGATGGCTTTCATCGACTACGACGTGAGGAAGAAAAGTTAGGAGGAAGCACAGGCAGCAACATACTTCTGCCGATTGTGACATGAGAAACAGGTAGATAAAACAAAGGCAACGATGATCCTCTGCCGGCTGTGACATAAAGAGAGAAGAGAGGAAAAGAACACAGGCGGTGATGTTCTTTCGCCATCTATGATGGAAGAGAGAGAGAGAAGGAACACAGGTGGCAATAGGCTTGCGTCGGTTGTGTATTAAGAAAGAGGAGAGGGAAAGAAGATAAGCGGCGATAGGTTTTTTTTGTCTCTGATAGAAGAACAATGACGGAAAACACAAGCGACGCTAGGCTTGCGCCAACTGTGACAGAAGAGAAGAAACATAGAGAAAACACAAGCGGCAATAACCCTATGCCATTTGTGATAAAAGAGAAGAAAGAGAGAGAAAACACAGGTGACGATAGGCTTGAGCCGTCTGTGATAGAAGAGAAGAAAGATAGAGAAAGCACAAGCAACGATTGGCTTGTGTCATGTATGAGAGAAGAGAGAAGAGAGAGAATTTTGACAAGGGCCCTACCCGCCCCTCGGGCTAAGGCCTGGCTCATTGTTCATGTCTCAAGAGCAGAAAGGCATCACACCAGACGATAGGTCCACGATGCGTGAATGGAGAAAGAAAGAGGAGCAGGGAAAGAGAAACATGATAAACAAGAGGAGGAAGACAAATGAAGAGATAAAGATGACAACAAAAAAGAGAAAGGGAGAGACGAGAGAGAAAAGAAGAGAGAGAAAGAGACAAATAAAGATGAGAGAGAAAATAAGAGGAAGAAAGAGAGAGATAAGATGAGAGAGAAAAGAGGAGGAGAGAGAAAATTACCTTATCGAGGGGTATCAGCCCTTTTCTTCTCTCCTCTCTCTCTCTCTCCAAGACACCTACAACCTTAAGCAAGAATTGAAATCTTTATTAAATGATTGAAGAATAAACCAAAGGTCGTTTACAGTTAGGTTTTGCATGTTTATATAGAATTGGGCCCAAACATGGGTGGATGCACAAAAACTACCTAAATTGATGATAATTACAATTTAATTGAATTAAAAAAATTAAAAAAATAGGGTACAAAAGGACTATTTTGAGCTTGCCTAACAATAGATGGAATTCTAGAACAGTCCCTACTATTGCCCTAGAACTTGCGTGAACTTTCATGATTAATCTGGGGTTGCTTTGATATCCGTGTGATCCAAAGATGAATGTTTTCTTGCAGAGCTCGGCATGGCGATCCATTTGATACCAACTTCAAGCCATGAATCGTTTTTTAGACCACGATCATGAGGCTTGAAATTTTCACGAATCTTGAAAACTTCAGGTCAATAGTGTGCTCACTCCTTGATGTTTTTCCATGATTTCTTCATTGTGTCACAATCATGCGATTTGGTGCCTGAATGAAGATTTTATAACTTTTGGGTTTTGGCCAGAATCTAGAATCCTGTGGTAAGAATTTATAGTCACTTCATCACCTTCATGTGAAAAATCCAACCGTTCATCATATACGGAGTTCCGACCGATGGTAGACCTAAACCTTATGTCCACGATGGAATTGATTTCGCATCGATCCGATGTACGAGCGCCGTGATTTGGCTTCTCGAGAGAGGTGTGTCACTGTTGAATTTTCTGTAACTTCTTCATGGATCAGAAACTTCTCTCTAGCTTTTCTCCCTACTCAGGTGTCGTCACAGGGTGTACCACATATCGAAACGCTCGTCTTGATGAGACGAGCATGCTCACAAAATTTGAGCATGATCTAACTCAAGATGGGTGAGATATGGGCCCCAAAATTCACTTCATGTTACTATGAAAATAGTCACCTTTAATGGTGTTTTGGTGCATGGTGGCTACACGGCTCCTCTTTTGTCAATGTTTTGCTCATAACTCTATCTTGGAGTGTCCAATTAAGCTAAAACTTGACTCATAGGGATCTTCGACAGTGTCGGATCCAACGGCGTGGTCCCACAGCTATTTGACTTATCAAAAACATAATTCTTGTTGTAAGGACCCATTTTAGGGTGCTAGAGGCCATTTTTCTGACATTTTTTCATTTTGTTCACTGCCTTAAACATGTCGGATTGGGACAAAACTTGGCAGGCGGACTTTTGACGTACTTAAGAAGATCTTGATTAGTTTTAGGTCTCTATTGAGACTGTCAAACTTGCCACTATTTTTGTCAGGCTTTATTGACCGGCTTCCTCTTTATTTGGCATTAGGGACCAAGGTGCTGAAAAATGTATTCAAACTGCTTGCCTCAACAATTGTTGTGCTTAGATGGAAGCGAGAAGGACAACATTCACAAAATTTCCTTCAACTTTATTACTTTTTTATTCTTAGCCACATGACCACATGAACACTGAGGAGATTCACGCAATGCTGCAACAAGGATGCTCAAACGTTGGGATGCATTGTTCACAGGTCCATCTGGGGAGACTTTAGGAAGGAGAAGAGACTTTTTTTAGGGATCCTATCGAAGTCCTCACCCTCAAGGGACTAGTTGATTTTTTAATAGCTGAGGATTTTGTATAGACCTCGTTGATCAGAATCAAGCCCATCTGGCAATTGAGTGCCATGTCGTAGGGCATTGTTCCCATTTGGTTTGGGTTTGTTTGTTTCCTCTAGTGTTGAGCCACGTTTCGAGGATTTTGTGAATGGTGTGCTGAAGGACCTTCTGTCGGTGTCGTCTTCTTTGCACATCAGTTATTCCTTGATGAGTAGGGTACCTCAGCTTATCGAGGTGACCAGCTTAGGGTATAACCCCTACCCACTACTGTGATGTTCCGACAATCAAGATACCTCTCGATTCTGATTATCGCATTGAAGTCATGGCTGGCTTAGCTTTCTTGGGGCGTCTTCAACATTTTTGGAGTGCGTTAGTAGCCTCTGGGAATGACGCTCTTCTTCATGAGACTTCCCTTGATTTCTTGGCAAATCTTCTGCTCATCGAGTCCTTTCTATAAATGGACTCAGGCTGTTATAATCTTTCCTTGAAGCTCATATTTTTTAGTCCTGGTATTGTGACACAAGTGATTTTTTTTTAATGCGAGCTGAAACTACCGGTGGAGGCAAGTGCTACATCCACCTGCTTATTGGTCTGAGCGTCGTTTATGGATTTTCACTTGAGCTTTAAGAAGCGACGTCGTGGAGACGGTTTTCACCAACTTCCTTTTATTTGGGGCTCTTTTACCCACAACCTTCTTGCCATGTCCACCCTTATTTTCCATTTTTACTCATGGTGCCTTTTGGGGTTTTTCACCATGCCCGGGTTTTTATTGTCACAGAGCTCTGTTAGTCATGGTTTTGTGACCATACTCGTCCGTCATTGTTTTTTTTTTTTTTATGAAGGTGTGTTTAGGGTCATGCCTTTGGGACCTATGAGCAATTTAACGTCATGCGGCTAGGACGTGCACTACAATTTAAGGTCATATAGTTCAGACAATGATGCTGATGGATGGAAGGTGAAAAGTGTGACCCACTAACTGACGATGAGTATGGATGACAGAATGGCTCGTCATCCTGTGAGCATGGTTAAGACTCACTAAGGAATGATAGATGATGGCAATGAAGAAAGGTAGACTCACTGGGGAGTCGGTGAAGATGGTGCGCACACGAACGGGTGAGGTAGGGAAGGTGTGCATGAAGATGCATGTAAAGGGTGTGTACACATATGTGGTGGAGCGTATTTAAGGTCGTGCCTTTTGGACTTGTGCTAAGTAGTTTAGAGTCATGCGGTCAGGACGCGCACTATTGTTTTAGGTCATATAGCTTTGACTGCAGCTATGGGGTTTAGAGTCCTGCAGCTTGGACCATGCGGTTTAAGGTCGTGCAACTAGACCTCCGCTACAGTTTAAGGTCATATAGTTCAGACCATGTTGCTGAGCCTTTTAACATCATGCGGCTAGGACGTGTACTATAGTTTAGGGTCATATAGTTTGGACCTATGCAGTTTAAAGTCGTGTAGCTAGACCAAGGCTGTGCACTTTAGGGTCTTGCATCACAGACCCTGACATTTAGCCTTTTAACGTCATGCAGCTAGGACGTGTACTGTAGTTTAGGGTCATATAATTTGGACCTATGCAGTTTAATGTCGCGCAGCTAGACCAAGGTCATGCAGCACATATCGTGATGCTGAACCTTTTAACATCATGCGGCTAGGACGTGTACTACAATTTAGGGTCACATAGTTTGCACCTATGTTGAGACTTTAACGTCATGCGGTTAAGACATGTACTATAGTTTAGGGTCATATAGTTTGGACCTTTGTAGTTCAAAGTCGTGCAACTAGACCAAGGCTATGCAATTTAGGTTCATGCAGCACGGACCATGATGCTGAGCCTTTTAATGTCATGTGGCTACGACATGTACTATAGTTTAGGGTCTTATAGTTTGGACCTATACAGTTTAAAGTCGTGCAGCTAGACAAAGGCTATGCAGTTTAGGGTCTTGCAGCGCTGACCGAGATGCTAAGCCTTTTAACATCATGCGGCTAGAACATGTACTATAGTTTAAGGTCATAAAGTTTGGAACTATGCAATTTAAAGTCGTGCACCTAGACCAAAGCTTTGCAGTTTAGCGTCATGCAGTGCGAACCGTGATACTGAGCTGTGTAACGTCATGCGGCTAGGACGTGTACTTTAGTTTAGGGTCATATAGTTTGGACCTATGCAGTTTAAAGTTGTGCTGCTCGACCAAGGCTGTGCAGTTTAGGGTCATGCAGCACGGACCATGATGCTGAGCCTTTTAACGTCATGCGACTAGGACGTGTACTATAGTTTAGGGTCATATAATTTGGATCTATTCAGCTTAAAGTCGTGCAGCTAGGCCAAGGTTGTGTAGTTTGGGGTCATGCAGCATGGACCGTGATGCTGAACCTTTTAACATCATGTGGTTAGGACGTGTACTATAGTTTGGGGTCATGTAGTTTGTGCCTATGCAGTTTAAAGTCGTCCAGCTAGACCATGGTTGTGCAGTTTAGGGTCTTGCAGCGCGGACCGGGATGTGGGTCGCCATGTGGGTAGAGCTACATGGGGAATAAGTCTATAGATTGGAATCTGATTCCTTGGGGATAAAATGGTTACAGCTGGGAAGACCGGCTTCATTGGGAATAATGGGAACTAGTGTGGGACCCTTATTGGTGAAAAATGGTACTCGACTCCTTTAAGGACATGATAACTTAATGTGAGGCAGACCCACTGGGTGTTGCAGTTGTAAAAATGACATTACCTCCACTATGGATGATGGGATGCAGTAATGGTATGACTTCTACTGGGGATGAGAAGTCATGGCTTAAATTGGACCACCTTGGTACCACTCCACTAGGACACGGTCAAGGTGCAACTCTACTGGGGATAACATTAGTAGGACACACACGACGTTAGCATGGGGCATGTCGCAATGGACTGTTTAGAACACAGCCGGTGCTAGGTCTTTTGAAAACGCAGCCAGTGCTGATGTCAGCCAATACTATTTCTTGAATACCCAGACGACGCTGAGGTTTAAAAAACATAGCTTACGCTGAGGGCAGTCGTGCTAGCTCTTGAACACAGTTGGTGCTGAGGTGCTGAGAACACAGTCGGCGCTGAATTGCTGAGAACACAGTCAGCACTGAAGTTACTAACAACACAGTCAGTGTTGGGTAGTTTCGACAACATAGCTCGCTTTAGGTGTAGGTAAGTGTTTGGGCCCTGACCTGATCCCTGCCCAGCTCTGGTTTGTGTCGCATGGGATTTTATGAGCGGCGGTAAAAATTACCTCAGGCCTCGAGTCAGAACCTGACCTGGTCAGGCCCATTGACATTTGGCCTTCTCGAATGTGGCTGGGATTCGAAGTTTATGAGGGGCATTTGAGGAAAGCTTCGGCTATATAACAGGGGTTGAACCCCTTTTTCACTATTTCACAAAAAAAAACATAAGGTAAGAATTTTAACGGTGAGGGTGAGGTTTCCGGTGAGAGCTTCGACAAACACACAGGGGATTCCAGCCAAGTTAGAAGTTTTTCCGGTGAGCAAGGGAGGTTTCGCCTAAGGGAAAGAAAAATCAAGCGACGAAGGCCGTGCTTTTGTGGTAGGAATTTGTAGTAAGAAGAAAGGGAGTTCACCGGGAAGCAGGGTAACTATGGCCGTGATTTTGAAAGTTCTGATGAAGGGAAAAAGAGGGGGGAATTGTAGCAAAAGGAAAAGGGCTGTCTAGGAACATTCACTAGTTTTTAGCAGTTTTTCGGTGGGTATAAGTGGTTTCCCAGTGACTTGGAGGAAGGTTGTTGAGGTTTTCAGGGGGAAAGGAATTTCCCAACGGAACCTGAAGGGTACAAGGAGAAGGATCATCGCTGAAGATGGACAGTTGTAGGAAGGTGAACGATCATGATTCCACATGTGTGAGACATTCTTCAGGCCAAGACATTGCGACGATTGTTAAGCGATGTAACAGGGCTCAAGGTTCCACTTGCAAAATCTGTAGCACGTGTGAGAGATTTGAACCTGAGCGACAACTGTCCTTTGAAAACACAACTGATGCTAGACGTTGGCAAAGACAATCGGCGCTACGAATTGGTGAACATAGCTGGCTACTGGCGTTGGTAAACACAATCGACGCAAAGCGTTAGCAGACAGAACCGGTGCTAAGCTTTGAGTGCACAACCAGTGCTGGACCTCTGAAAACACAATTGGCGCTAAGCTTCTAAAATCACAATCGGCGCTAGACCTTTGTAAATGCAATCGACGATGGGCTTCTGGAAACACAGCCAGCGCTAGACCACTAATAATATAGTTGGCACTTAGCCACTAAAGACCCAACTGACACTTATCCATTGCCTTTAGAAATTTTTCTTCGAGGTGAATCCTTGAAGCCTTTATAATGGATGATCTTCTTACCAAATTCCTGAAGTAGAAAACCTTCCCAGGGAAGGGGATTTTGACACCAATGAATTTACCAGTGAGACTCTAGTAAGGGCGAGCCCATTTCGCTGACAGAGCCAATATGCAAGTCAGAGTGGCCTCTCAGTGTCACTTTTATCACTGACCCCGTTCATTTTAAAGTTCAAAAAGACAATAGCAGAAATGTCAGTATTGAAGAAGGGGTGGCGCTCCTTCACTGTATGCACAGGAATATAGCTTCTGGAGAGAATTTGCCCACCCTAGGAAAGCGAATGATGCAAACAAAGGAACTAATGTTGTCAGGCAAAGGTCTTTGAGTATAAGGGAAGCACCAATATTTAAAAGGCTACTCTTCCTGGAGAACCAGAGTGTTGGTGTTCCACAAAAGCATTCTTGAAAGCACTTCTTTGCTAGCAGCGATTCATTGCTCAGCCAGCTACTATGATTGGTGCTTCAATACTATCAAGGTACTTCTTGAGACATGGAGCCACATTAGCAATACCTAGGTTCTTAGGCATGGGGAAGAAGGAATCTTGTTATTAGATATTCATTTCATCGAGAGCCGTCCACTAATCGAGGCCATGTATGACGAGTTCGTACCCCAGAAATCAGTAATCTTTGGTGGTGCTAGCTTGGGGAGAGAAAAGCCACCCGCTAGTCTTCAAAAGGTTTTCGAGGTTTACCAATTACTCCATGCCCATTCTAGTAATGGTCAGGTAATCATCACCGCATGGGTGAAATTCTTTTATGGGGACTACCCTGAAGGTGCTCGGGGTACTCCAAGAGGAAAAGGGAAGGCATTTTGCAAAGGGGACGTCTCTCATGTATAGTCTGAGACCACCGACGATTGTGTCTTCTTGGCCGCATATTTGGCCATATTTTATGTAAGTTCGTGCTCCCTGGAGGGGTGGATGACATTCGTTCAGGAATCTTCTATGTGCCCTGCGACATGGCAAGAGGGCATGCCTATGCTCTTGCTCAACCAGTTTTGTTCAATATTTACCATGGCTTGGGGGCCATCTCTCCTAGAAAGGTTGACAAAGGCAAGGAGGGAGGGAATGGCATTGTCAGAGGAGAAGCAGTCCTTAGGGACTTTAAGACCTCATTCCCCATCCATTATGTATATGGGTGGTTAGGGGCCCATTTCCCTGGCACCTTTGTCAGAAGCCAGGGCTCAGGAGATAAGATATGCCCCTTCTTGATGAGGATTGCTGGCCAAAACTCTATCTTTCATAGCCCAGGGGAGGCTCGAAGCTTGTTTGGGCATGACTTCTCAAATATGCGTTGGGTCCCATTCCCGGCTAGAAGGTTCACCGATCATGCTTTCATTGATGAATTGGGGAAGGAGCTTGACGGTGCTCCCTTTCCTATCAGGAAGCTGATGTTCATTTTGAGCATTAGAGGGGGAGTTTTACCTTATCGAACCTCGCACAATGCGAGATTGGAAGGGTATTTCCCTCATCGCTTCACCCGTCAGCATGGGGTTGATCAGAGCTGCCCCTTCTCTATGATTTTTTAAAAGCGCCATGGCAGAATAAACATGGGGAAGGCAAAAGAGCTTGAGAATCTTCGAGAGTGCTGGTTGCCCAGACACATACAAACCTCTTAGTCCACATCTCTAGAGATGACCGAGATTAGCAAGTATGTGTTACCTCATTTCGACTGAAGGGTCCGGGTGATCGAGGCCAATGCAAATTGGTGGAGAATTACCAGTCGAGGATACTGGGATGTTGATCACCCTTGAAAAGGGGAAAATAGAAACTGGCATCAGGAGACTAGACAGAGGAGACTGGTGGATACTCCTTGTCTTGGCAAGGTCTTTGTCTTGGGATTCCTCGAGAGATAGCGACCGATGACACTTTGTCGCAATTTCATGTCATGAAGAAGAAAACTGGGAGCATCTTTGATAGACTTGGTTCCATCTTCGAATGTAGTGAGGGCCGAAATGTCCCAGGTCATGAGGGGTGTCCCATTCAGAACTTGAACGCACTGATCGGAAGTGATCCTTATAAGAAACTGTTGCGAGCCCTTCTTAAGGAGGGAGTTCTGGAGCGGCTGCTCCTCCTCCAGCAAGGGGAAAGAAAAGGAAACAATCTACCCCTACTAGCACTCGTGCACTAGCTCAAGCTAGTTGACGTACTTGAAGACATGGGGGTACTAAACTTCCTATGATTTTTGAGTCAGGAGGTAGCTCTCCTTCTTTTGATTCATTAATAACTCAACAAGTGTCACCTTCTACACTTTCTCCACCATCATCTGTCTGTCCTGAACCATTATCTTTTTCTTCAGAGACTGAGGTGAATGACTCCGGCCCTTCTGAGCCTATTGTTATTGCTTCTGATCGCGAAATATCCTTGAAACTTGAAGAGGCACCTCTAAGTTTAGGGGCAGTTCTTGGGTCAGATCTGGTTCCCATGAAGACTAATGAGACTGAAAGCTCTAGAGTTATTGCTCTAGGAAGGGAACGGACTACCGATGTGGTTCAGGAATTTAGTGCCTGACAGAGACAAGGGCCATGATTCAAGAGGAAGTGCCTATGGTTAATTATTCTCTTGAGTGTCAAGAGGCTGCTGCCTCCGATGGCGCAAATTGTGAAGATGAAGGGGTTGAGATTTTTGTGGCCGGGGTTCTGGCTGTTGAGGGATGGACTAGATAGAAGGGCTCATGACTGAAACTAAATCGGTAATTGATGAGGGCCAAAGGGAAGAGGCAGCTCCTGAACTTGTCAATAATGTCATGACAACTCAAGAGGGTGAGAATCAAAGGGAAAAGACTCCTTTGGAGGATGCTGGGACAGCAGTAGCGACCCTCATAGACGATGGTCAAGGAGACGAAGCTGGTATCGAAGAATCAAGGCACGTTGAGGTAGGGGCTGCCTCTGGGTCTGATGTGCATAAAATGCAAGACTTCACCATTGTTTTGAAAGAGCCGGTGGCTCAGATGGCTATAACTTCTACAAGCCTGGTCGTTGAAACAAAAATCTCTTCAGGAGTGATAATCCCAACAGCATCATTTGAGCCCATTTTCAGCGAGGTTTTTAGTATAACTGTAGGCATGCTTTGTGCAGTCCTTTAAGGTTTAAGGGAACTGCCTTTCAATGAGCTGGGTGTAGCTTTTGCTAAACTCAGGGAATTTGCTGCCGTGACCTATGTTGTTGGGAATGCGCCTGAAGTCCATTCCCATTTTGATGCTACCCAAAGTGAGTTGGAGAGCTGACGAATGGGAAGACTGCACGATGAGGCAAAAATCAGGTGGCTAGCTTCCTTGGAGGCGTCGATCTCACATCGTCGCGAAGGAATAGATTCTTGCACTGAGAAGAAGGCCACTTTGTCTGCACATCAGCTCAATCTCAAAAGGGAGGGGCGAGCTTGCTTCAAAAGGATGGTTGAAATAAGTGAGGAGATGCTGAAATTAAGGAAGGAATTTGATGGACTTGAGAAGGAGATGATTCTGAGAATAGCCATGGAGGCTTCTCTAGCTGTGGATTTATCATCACTCACTCACACCATTACATCTGAAACTGTGGCGGTGGAGGAGGAGACTCAAATGGTGGCCAAACTGAAGGAACATATACAAGATACCGAGGCTTCTTTCATAGTATGCAGAGTAGAGATCAATAAGATGATTGATCATTTTTTTAAATGTCCTCTCTTTTGCTTCTTATTTCCTTCTCTGTATGGCAGCAATTGTAAAATTTGAGTTTGTGAATGAAATTGCCTTCTGCTTTCTTTCTCATTCTATCGCATAATTTCATTCTTCACTTTGTTTTGTTGGATCTCATATCCCTCTCCTAAGTAGGCCCCACCTATGGGCTTTTACCGCTTCGTATTTTCACTAAGAGAAACCCTAGGCCTTGCTTTGTCTTGTGACAAACTGTTGCGATTCCGATAGCCTCAAACAGAGGAGCGGTTGATTCTTCTCCTTTTAATGTTTGATTGAAAAGGGGTTCATAATTCATTTTTCTCATCATTTGATGAGCCTGCTAGCTATAGATAGTCCAATTCAGAGGGGTTTTGGCTACTGCATTATACATGTTCATCATAACTCTTCGTCTCAAGTTCTTCAGATATTTTGAAGCAGTACGTGGGACCTTCAATTAGCTCTGGAGACTGCGAACTTCACTTCTTAACTCTGCCATGGTGTCTTGTTCCTGAGGACGAGCAAGATGCCATGTCTCTAACTGCTCCCCCTTTATAAAATCCAAGAAACGTAAGAATTGAGGACTATCCTCAGTAAACGAGGTTTGAGGCACCTTTCGTGGCTGCTGGGATGCCAATTTGGCTCTCAAGAGTGCAATAGGGATATGCAGGACCTTTTGATAGTCTGGTGTGTAAGTAACCTTTGTAACTGAGAGTTCTGTCTTCATGACCTCCTCAATCTCAAGAGGGATTTATGGTTCATCTTCTTGCGGAGGTGACTCAGAAGAGGGTGAGGCCTCCTCATCAGGTAAAGGTGGAGTCTCATTAGGAATGGTTGTCAGGATGCTAGAATGAATAGGGGTTAGAGGGAGAATTCTGCCTTGCCTTTCTTCTTCTTTGAACATGTTTACCCTTGTTTTCCCACGCCTTCACCATCTTCATGAGGCAAAGATCATGTCTTAATTGTGGACTTCTGATCCCCATCATTCAGTTTTTGAGGTGACACCAGAGCTATGAAATAATATTTGGCATTCGCGTAGTGTGTTTGGGCTACAGGAAATGATCATTTGTTAGCATAGACCATATGTTTTCTCCCATCTCGACTATACTTGAAGCACTGTTACAACGTAAACATAACTACTTTTTGGTCATTGAGTCATGGACGGCCGAGGAGAATGTTATAGGAAGTGTCGGTGTTGATTAGATGAAATTGAGCACAATTGTTTAGCTTACCGATCTTAAGATGGAGGCAGACTGTGCTAGCCGGCTTCTCTCTTGACTGGTTGAATCCTTGAACTGTGATGTGGGTCGGAGTGAGATCTTAACCCCAATTGAGTGAGGATCCTTCTTGGTATAAGGCTGACTGCTAACCCTCCATCAAACATAATTCGATTGATTGGGCATGCATGTAATTCACCAGTCACAAAGAGTGGGGGATTATGAAACTTTTCCCCCAATTACAGATAGTCCTCTGAAAACGTGATTGACATACATCCTCCTAAAATCGTCGGGTCCACCTCAATGGGTTCCACTTCGGTCTAGTACACCTCTGAATTAAAGAGAGCCTGAGCCAAATCCATTTGATAATCCTTCAAGAGAATGAGGGTGTCGTAGATGCTGAGAAGGGCTGGAAGCTTCCTCAGATGCCCAATCACATGATATTTCACCTTTTCTTTGTCAAGACTTTGTGCTTCTAGTCTTGCCACTGGTTTGGGTGGTATGTTGGATTAAGGAGCAGATTTGAGCGGGCAAGGTTTATTTTGCTCTGTTGACTGGCTTGGTTGGTCAGCCAACTTAGCTTGGGTAGTTTGTTTAACGGGGGTAGGGATTTGTTTAGGTTGAGGTTTAGGAAGTGATTGAGTAAGTGGGATTAGAGACATCTCGGGGAATTGGAGAATAGGTGGATTGTTTAGGATATTTGGACGAGGAAGGAGCCCAGGGAGCTGGAGGATGGGTAAGCTATTTGTGTTTGGATTAGGGAGAAGCAGCAGACTAGTAGATTTGGAGACGCTTGGCTTTCGAGGTGGGGGTTGTAGCATCTTTCATGACCTCAAGCTAATTTTCCCCATGGTGGGTGAGGCCTCTGAGATTTGTATCATGCGATAAGCTTCTCGAGAATAAGAACTCTCCCCTCTAGATTCACTCAACCTCAGCGCTAAGTCGGGCTCATGGGGCCACTGAGGTTTCCTTAGCTTGGACCTCTTGTACTTTCTAGCAGGGGAAGATTCCTTAAACCGAGCTTGAGCGACTAAGGCATTAGCAACTGTGAAGAATCCAATTGCCTGGGCTAATGTCTTTCTCAGCCGCCTCTGTTACGTCCTGCCTATGTTGATTCCTTCAAGTTCTCGATCAAGGGCGTCGAAGTCTGTACATGGCAAGGTTGTACCTACAGGAGACACTTAAGAGGAGGAGAGAGAAAAAGAAGAAGAAGAAGAGTAAGTAGGTGAGGGGGATTTAAAGTCATTCCCCTTGTTGGACCTATCTTGTCAGCTTTTTACGTCATCACCATAATTGGATGTGTGCAGGGAGTCTTTTAGGTCTTTCTCTTGCTTAGATCGTTGGGGAGTGCTTCTAAAATCATCGCCCTCATTGAACATGTGTTGAATGACGGATGACCTATGACGCCCTCCTTATGAGGTGAAGGAGGAGGGATGATTGCCTCAGGGATGAAATCCTACAAAGACGGCAAGGGAGGAAGACGCCTGGGGAACTCTTGCTTGATCAGCGGGTTGAGGAGGCATGTTCCTTCTGCGAGCCCTTCTTGCGACCTGTCTCCTCTTGGGTGAATTTGGAGGTGCTTGATTCATCTCACTAGGTTTGTGGACTGCCCAAGCTTGATGGATAGCCTCTCTTTTTAATGACTTTAAGTCTGCTTCACTCGTGGTAGACTATTCATGGTTGGGAAGTTGAAGGTTCAACGGGATCCGAATCCTCATTAGCTAGGTCTTGTGTCAAGAGGTCCGCTTGCACCTGTGGAGCTGTGATTTGGAGCTCCCTTGTGGAAGGTTAAAGGGTTTGTGGAATTCCTTTATTTTCTTCATGATTATCTCATACAAACTGGACCATTCTCTCAGATCATGTCCCCATATTTGATGATGCGAGCACCACTAGTTCTCTGTTCCCTTAGCATGGCGCTTGGGTTGCCTTGCTGGCTTTGGTGAGATAAGGCCTGGTTGAAGCATCATGACAAAGAAGGATCGAAGGAGATCAGGCACATCGTCTTCTTCATCGACTGTCACTATGTGAGAGTCTTTTGTTGCCCGAAACGCCTTCATGAGTTCCTCAAGCTGAATTTGACGCTTCTGGATCAAAGCCTCGATGAGGTCTTTAAGTGTATAACAGTCCTCCGTGGGGTGATTTACCCTTCGATGATAGGCACGGTATTTTACGTGCATATCAAGACCAACTTGGTCAGGAAACTTTCTCTCGGGTAATTCAACAATGTTCGACTCCAGCAGTAGTCGAAGCAATGCAGGCACCCATTCCTTTTCAAAGGGATGAACTTTATTATGATGGGCAATCCAATATTCACTTTGATTAAGGTTCGCGGGTGGAGGCACCCGATTATATGATTGATGCTGTTTGCCAGCTTGAGGTGTTGTCTCTGCTGTGTCGACAGCTTTGGAGACGTCCAATGTTTGAGAGGTGACCTTCTTTGAATCGTTAACTATGACAACTGCACTGATCACTCCTTTTCGTCGGTTCCCCCAAGCGTTGGCTCGAGAATTACCATTGCCCCCGTTGTTTGCCAAATTTGAAGACTATTGTCGTGACCCATTATGATGGTGTGATGAGCTCTCTATGCGAACCGACTTAAAGATTAGGTCTGACATAGAGGTTGGGTTAGAGGCCTCGACATGTAAAGTGATCTTAGGTTGCATATTTCGAATGCCAGTTTGAAGTGCCTCCTTCTCTGGCATAGGATTGGGATGATGAGCCGCCAGATCTCTCCACCTCGATATGAATTTATCCACCGGTTCATCTAGCTCCTGGGTCAAGGTGAGGAGTTCAATGGTTTGGACCTCCCACTCAACTTCATATAAACACTAATGGAACAATTTCTCCATCTCCTCCCAAGTACGTATTGAGTTTGGAGGCAGCCGAGCGTACCACTAGAAGGCAGGGACGTCAAGGGTTTCAACAAACTGACGAAGAAGGAGTCTCCTGTTAGCCGCTGTCTCTCAAAAATTTCCCTTTCTTATAGTCCTGAGTGAAGGGAACCTGATCAATGTAAGAAGGGTATGACTTGTGGTAAAGCCTCATGCCCTGTATACATAGGATTTTCCTATTCTTCAGACTGTGAGTTACCATAGCATCAATTTCTGCCTGAGAATGACCCTAACTTCATTGAGGATGAAGGGCCGTAGTACGGGTGTGACTCCTAATGGGGGATGAGGGACAACTCATGACTCCATTGGGGAGGACACAGTTTAGGTAAACGGCCAGGGTGCAAGTCCACATGGGATAGTGGTAGGGCATACACTGCTTGAAATACAGTCGGGGCCATGTAGAGCGTTGATGGTTTGTTGCTAATTTTCAACCGGCATTGAGTTTTGACAACACAACCGACGCTGAGTTCTAACACAACTGACTCTAAGTTCTAACACAACCGATGTTGTTCAGCTGGCATTGTGAATGACTCGTGATATTATCTAAAGTGAACTCACACTGCGTTAACGGATGCTAGGGTTGTTTCAGAGACACACCCGACGCTAAGTCAACCGACACTAAGGTTGTATTTGAAAACACACCCGGTACTAAGTCAATTGGTGTTATGGTTGTTTGGAAATTTACCCGATGCTGTGTCAACCGACGTGGGGATGGATTTGGAAACACGCCAGACGTTAAGTCAACTGGCGCTAGGGCTGTTTTGAAAGTCCACCTAGCGCCGCGTCAACCAGTGCTGGCAATGGAGTGATGAGAGTTACCTCGGGCCTCGTGTAAAGAACGACCCAGCTTGTTGTTGCTTGGCTTCCCTTTGACACAATTGGGCTTCCCAATTTGTGAGGGGCTTTCAAGGGATCTGTAGTCTATATATGGGGGCAAAATCCTATTTTCCCTTATTTTCATAAAAGGTAAAAAAAAACTTAACCACAAGTTTTCTTTAACCGTGAGGAGAGAGCGCTCGTTTGAAGTTTCTGGTTAGTAGTAGGACTTCAGCAACAGTCTCTGCAGGGAAGGTTCTTCGGCAGGCAGTAGGCTTCCAGTCAAGGGTCTTGAAGAGAAGAACTTCGTTGAACAAACTTCGTCAAGGATTCGGTGAGTGTGCAGAGAAAGTAGAAGGGAAAGGAGAGCTTTTCGGGAATCTTTTCGGGAAGTAGAGGAGGCTTCGACTATAGTTTTTCTTTCGGGAAGAGGCAGGAACCACATCAGTGAGTATTTTTGCACGTCTTGAGGGCTCTTAAGGGGTTTTTTTTTAGGGGGAGTGGTTGTGGAAGTTTTTCAGCACTTTTGTGGTGTTACCGAGGTTCCTAGGACTCAGGGGACATTTACAGAAACCTTTTGATATGATTTTGATGAAGTCTAAGCTAAAATTGATGAAGTCTAGGCTAAAACGATAGACGGGAAGGTTTTCTAATGAGACTTGAAACCTTCCTAATAATCAGATTTTTTACTGCAATATAAAAGAAAAAAGTTAGCATTTTGTTTGGACTATCTTGCTTGTGTTCGCATTGAGTCCCTTTCTTTCTAATACGCACCACGGATATTGCTTCTTTTCCATCAAGATGTGCTAGTATGTAGGCCCCGTTGGGCGAGACCTCTTTTAACTATTAAGGGACTTTCCCACTTAGGCTGAAACTTCCCTTTACGTGGGCTATGCATAACAATAGGCCTCTTGACGGCTACGACTAAATCACCACGAGTGAATGAGAACACCTTACCAGATTGTCAAAAGCTCTCTTAGTTCTCCCTTGGTTGAGTTCAAGGTTCTGCTGAGCCTCTAGCCTCTTTCTATCGAGTGCATCCAATTCTTGATACAGAAGCTTGACTCTTTCCTCTTTGGTTATTCCCTAGTGAATAGGAACTCTCAATGAAGGGTTCTGTATTTCGAGAGGTAAAACTGCTTCACCCCCATAGACTAGAAAATAAGGAGTGGAATCGGTAACATTTTGAATAATAGTGCGATAAGGCCACAGTGGTTTGGGAAGCTTCTCATGTCAATTCTTCCTTGTTTTTGATGCTGAGTTTCTTAGAACAATGCATAGAGTCTTATTGAAAGCCTTAGCTAATCCATTCGCCCAAGGGTGGTACATAGTCGAGTACCTCCATTCGAAACCGAACTGGTTAACTAGATGATCAATGTGATGACGCCTAAATTGAGGTCCATTATCAGATATCATCCAGTTGGGCACTCCGAAGCGGTATATGATATGATGTAGAACAAAGTAGGCCACCGCTATCCCAGGAACTTTCTTAAGGGGGGACCAATTCAGCCCAGTTAGAGAAATAATCTGTTGTAGCTAGGATGGTCAATGGGCCCCACAATATCCCTACCTCATTGTGAGAAGGACCATGATGCAATCGTAGGGTGTAAGCAATATGGAGGCTGGTGAACTTGGCTGGAGTGTATTTGGCATACCTGGCACTTTTTAGCGTAGCTTAAGGATCAGTGATCATAGAACACTAATAGTATCCCAACTTGCGTATTCGTTCATAGAGCTTAGGACCGGACTGATGCAGCCCACAAATGCCTCAGTGGACTTCTTCTAAAACCTTATTTGCCTCTTGGATGTCGACACATCTCAGAAGAATGCCATCAAATGACCGTCTAAAGGGAACATCACCTTCGAGGAGGGTATACTTGGTGGACATTCGACGTATATTGTTACGTTCGACACGATCTTCTGGGAGCCCACCATGTTTTAGGAAACTAGTAATGGGGTCTCTCCAATCTTCGACCTGCTCAATTTCTACGCATATTGGGTCAAAGATCTGTGGTTCTTGATTTCGACCCTTAGCTCCTCGAGTTTGTGTTATTTCCTGTTGGGTCTTGATTACTTCTTTGGCCAATAGAAGTGCTCCAAATAGATAAGGAGGACAATTGGGGAAGATATTTATCCCGTCATCTACATCAACTTCAGTTCTTAGCTCGATGTGTCTCCATTCTGCCACCCAAACAAATGTGGGTCCTGATGAGGACAACTGAATTGTAGCACCGAGTTTTGCAAGTGCATTTGCTTGCAAATTTAGCCTCCTGGGGATGTGACTCAGGGATATGTCTTCGAATTGGGCCATATACGATTTTGCAGTATCATGATAAGGCTTGAGGGTATCTTTTCTTACATCATCAATCACTTTGAGATGTCGAATAACCAACTCAGAGTCGTCGTAGATCTTGAGCTGCTCCAAGTTGAGATCTAAATCTATGTCAAATCTAATTATAAGGGCCTGATATTTTGCTTCATCATGAGGACCGGCTTGAGCGAAAGAGAAAGAAAGTGGCAGTATTCTCCTGTAGGAGTCAGGAATACTACTCCGGCACCTCTTCGTTTTGATTGGAAGGCTCCGTCGAAGTATAATTCCCACACAAGAACAAGGTCGGCCCATAATATTTCTTCATTAGGGAGGTCACTTGATAGAGGAGATTAGGCCGGCACAGGGTGTGCTGCTAGAAACTCAGCCAAGGCCTGGTCCTTAATGGCCTTTTGTGGGACATATGTGACGTCAAACTCGATTAGCAATAATGCCCACTTGGCAAGGCATCCTGACAATATGGGCATGCCATGAGAAATTTTACAGAATCAGCTTTTGATATAAGTTTCACTTCATGACCGACGAATTAATGGGGGAGTTTTTGTATTGCGAAGATTAGAGCTAGGCACATTTTCTCAATAGGGAGATGACTCCTCTCAGCTCCTTTCATTCTACAGCTGACGTAATATAACACAGTCTCCTTCCCCTCTTCATTGTTTTGTGCCAACGATGCTCCGAGTGACTCGTCTAAAGCAGTCACGTACAGAATGAGGGTTTTCCCCAATGGGCACTTGAGGGTTGAGCAAATAACGCGTGATTTCGTTAAGGGTTGCCTAACATGCTTCATCCCAGATGAATGGGGTATCTTTCTTTAGCAGCTGCGCAAAGGGTTTACGACAACTTGAGAGGTTCAAGATGAACCTGCGAATGTATACCAGTTGTCCTTGAAGAGAGTGCAGTTCTTGAAGTGTAGTGGGTGACGGAATTTCATGGATTCCGTTGATCTTAACTGGCTCAACTTCAAGCCCTCAATGTCTGAGGATGAACCCCAAGAATTTTTCGGAGCGCATGCAATAAGCGCATTTTAGCGGGTTCATTTTAAGGTGATGAAGAGGTAGTCGCTCAAATACTTTTTCAAGGTCCTTCATGTGAGCATCCTTCTTTTCAAATTTTACCATCAAGTCATCTACATAACACTCCACCTCTCTGTATCAGGTCTTTGAAAATGGTCGTCATTGCTCTCTGATATGTGGCCTCAGCATTCTTTAATCCAAAAGGCATCATTGTGTAATTGAAGACCCCTTTTAGAGTTAAGAATGAGGTGGCCTTTTCATCTTCTAACGCCATCCTTATTTGAGTGTACCCGGAGTATCCGTCCATGAAGGAAAAGATCTGGCAGTGAGCTGTAGAGTCGATGAGCATCTCGGTGAATGGCAACAGGAAGTCATCCTTTGCACATGCGGTGTTCAAATCACAAAAGTCAATACACAGCCTGATTTGACCATTCTTTTTCTTGACCGAAAAGACATTTGCTCACCATTTCGAGTATTTGACTTCACGGATGAAACCTCTTGTCTAAGTTTGGTTATCTCGGTGTCTATCTACATCTCGAGGTTAGACTTGAACCTTCGCAACTTCTGTTTGACTGGTTTGATAGTTGGATCGATGTCGAGATGGTGAACTACTACTTGAGGGTCCAACCCAAGCATCTCATGATAGTGACAAGCAAAGACTTCTTGATTTTCTTTCAAGAAGGTGCTGAAATCTTCTTTTTCTCCTCGAGACATATTCACTGAAATGAAAGTGGGTCTAGGATCCGCTTCATCTCCAAGATTTATTTCCTCAAGTTCATTAGTGGTGGCCTGACCACCTTCTTCCCATTCTTTTTGAGCCTCTTGCAGTTCTTCATCATCGTACTCAGAGATTTTTTGATCAACCTCAAGTGCAAAGACCCATAATCCTGACATTTCTACCTTCGATAAAGGTCCAGAGTGAGTCAAAATTCTGCACCTTCCTAGAATCGAGTGACGAAAATGACCTCAAATGTGGTGAACACGTCAGGTTGGAGAGGCTTATTTTGAACGTTAAAGGGGAATTGAGGTTCAACAATGATGATGTGAAGAGTGTCTTCGTATGAACCATATGATATTTGTATGGATGCCTTGAGTGTTTGTTCCAAGCCAGTCAGTTCTTCACAAACTTGTATCGTGTGGTAAGCCTCCTGATAATAGAAGCTTTTTCATCTTGATTCCCTCATTCTCTGCTCGAAGTCAGGCTCAGGGGACCACTGGGGCTTCTTTGGCTTTGACTTCTTGCACTTCTTTGATGATAGTGGCTCTGCCTTGGCTTTAGCTACTAGAGCATCAACAATTGTCAAGAATCCTACTGCCTGTGCCAAGGTCTTTCTCAATTGCTTTTGCTGCGTCCTACTTATATTGACTCCTTCGAATTCCTGGTCGAGAGCGTTGAAGTCTAGCCACATCAAGGTCATAACTACAGAAGAAAGAAGAGAATGAGAAGCATGAGAAGAAGGTGGAGAAAGGATGGAAAGTGGGCGACTTTTAAGATCGTTCCCCTCAGCAGACCGAATAGCCTTAGCTTGATGAACTGCTTCTTGCCTCAAAGACTTGAGTCTGCTTCGGCCATGGTAGATCATCCATGGTTGGGAATTCGAGGATTCTGTAGGGTCTAAGTCATTGATGGGAAGGTCCTGCCTTGTGAGATCTTCTTGCCCCGATGAGGAAATGATTTGAGGATCACTTATAGAAAGATTGTAGAATTCTTGATATTCCCATATCTTCTTTGCGAATATGTCAAAGAAAGTTGTAAAAGTAAAGACTTCTTATCTGATGGTATGGACACCAACGATCTTTAGTCCCCTTAACAGGATGAGGGGTTTACCTTGCCTGCTTTTGTATGATTATGCCTTCCTGAAGCATTATAATGAAGAAGGTGTAGAGATTTCCAAGCACTTCATCCTCCTCTTGGATGGTTACAACATGGGAGGCCTCAGCTGCCCCAAAGGCCTTCTTTAGGTCTTCAAGCTTTATCTGACCCTTCTAAATCAAGGCCTCAATGATGTCCTTCAGCGTGTAGCAGTCATCCGTAGGATGATTAATCCTCCGATGGTAAGCATAATAATTTGCCTGATCGTCAAGGCCAGATTGCTCAGGGATCTTGGTTTCTGTAAGCTAGATCATATTCTACTCTAATAATAACTGGGGCAATGCAGGGACCCATTCCTTCTTGAAGGGATAGACCTTAGTCCTATTCCTTGAGAGATAATCCTTTTGATCAAAGTTGGCTGGTGGAGGTACCCTATTGTATGATGGTTGTTACTTACCAGCCTGTGGTGTTACTGTTGCTGCAGTTAGCCCTTCAGAGAGGTCCAATGTTTGGGGGAAGCCTTCTTTGAATCAATGACCATGACGGCTGCACTGATCACCCCTTTCTATTGGCTGCCCCGTGCGTTATTCCAAGAGCTACCATTACCCCAGTTATTTACTAAACTTGTAGATGGCTGTCGTATAACACCATGATGGGGTAACAAACTTTCTACGCAGACTGATTTGGAGATCAACTCTAACATGGATGTCGGATTGGAGGCCTCGACATGTATAGCGATCTCAGGTCATATATTCTGCACATAAGTTTGGACTCCTTCCTTCTCAGGCATAAGATTAGGATTGAGGGAAGCCAAGTTTCTCCATCTTGATATGGACTGATCTACAGGCTCATCGGGGTTTTGAGTTTGGGTGAGAAGATCGATGGTTTGAACCTCTCTTTCGACCTCACAAAAGCGTTGATAGAACAGTTTCTCCATCTCCTCCCATGTATGCATCGAGTTTGGAGGAAGTCAGGCATACCATTGAAATGTCGGGCCATCAAGAGTCTCGATGAACTAGTGGAGAAGAAGTCTCCCATCAACTGTTGTTTCCCGACATGCTGCCTGGAAGTGGGCGATATTCTGGTTTGGGGAGGTGGTTCCACTGAATAGAGGAAACTTCCCTTTCTTATAGTCAAAGGGGAACGGGACTTGATCAATATAGGAGGGGTGGGGTATGGTCTTTGATAAGGCATCGTACCCTGTATGCTTGGAATTTGACTCTTCTTTAAGCCATGGGTGACTATAGACGGAGGTATACAATCAGAGTGATGGGAATTGACCTCATGGCTAGCCGACTGGCGTGCAGTGTTAATACGATCAATCACTCCCATCATCGCACGCACAATATCCTCAAACTTGTTCATGAGATCCTCCTACGCATCGCTGGGCTCGCTTATGACCATTATGCTAACCATTTCTCAAGAGAGGTCAACGTTAGTGGCGATAGAAGGTTTACGAGCTTGACGGGTCGGACATGGTAGGTCAGTCAGTAAGGGGTCAGCATGCCCCGACTGAACTCGACTTTTGTACGCAGATCACGTTTGGAACGGTTCTCAACGGTCTTGGTATCGTGGCTGTGGGGCAGGTTCATGACGGTCTTGGGACCATGGTTGTTGAGTGGCTGGGTCTTCTCTTGCAACAGTAACCCCAACACAGGGCTCATAGAGCTCTTCTTTAGGCTTCATCATCTGAAGGGGGTAGAAGGGATTCAGGTGAAGAGGGTCGTCAGAATTGGCTATTTTGACTGCCTTGCATTTAGCCCTGAGGTTTTGATGGACGTCTTGCCAAAACTGCGATCTTGGTTACAGTTGGTCTACTCTTCTTGCACAGGAGAGAGCTGTCTCCATCAAGTGTGGTAAAGGAAGAGGGTCAGGAACTGGAGTCATCTTGGGCCAGGGAGGATGAAGGACTCGATCTTCTGTGAGGTCGACGCCCCAAGCTCTCTTATGAGCTCCAGAGACATGACCAAAGTGTTGGGGTTGGTTCAGGATGGTACTCTTGGGAAAAACCTTCGAGTATCAAGGCTGAAGGTGCTTTCTCAATGAAGAAGGAGCGAGCGGGAGCAGGGTCGACTCATGAGGAGGACTGAGTTGAGGAAGAGGGAAGGCTTAAGAAGGTGACACGTGTGCACCCCTTGAAGAATGATCTTGAGGGAACGAGGGTCCACCCAGGCTTGTGCATGTGAGCTGTCCTTAAGAGGTCGAGAATTATGAGCAGGTATCTAGAAGAGAACAGATGCAGGCCTGCCCCTTACAGGGTGTGCTTGTGTGTCCATAGGAGGAGGCTAAGGAGTTCATCTCTTATGTACTTGGGTTGGTGCAATAATGGCATTGCCCCGAGTAGTGAGATGCACATGAGTGACATGTGGAGGATCTGACCTCGGAAGGTTCGATCCTGGACATGGACTCGAGGTAATATAAGGGTTTCCTTGAAGTTTGACTCGAGTGGGTGACCCATGAGTCTTGTGGTGTGTCTAAGGGATGAAGACCGTGGGGTTTCCTCCTCTCTGTGTTGAGCCTCTAGGTAAAGAGACCCCTAGTGTAGGAATGTCGGGGGTAGCCTTATGGAGACCCACAGAAGCAATGTCAACTCGCTTGCCTTTTGCAGAAAGGGAATGTTCAGCCTTCTGATGCATCTCATGAACATGACCGGTAAGTGACTTGTCGGTGGCAGGGTGCATGTTATGTGGGGCAACATAAGTGCTGCTCATGCAAGGTGCCTTGGTGGAATTTCCACCAGAGCGAAGAGATGGGGAGTGTGGGACCTTCAAGTCTCTCCTCACACCGGTCTAAGTTAAGACCTGAGAGCTAGACAAGGGGTCTTTGCTCAAGAGGATGGTTGGAAACAAAGTCTGAGGACCTTGTTCCCTAGGGACACTCGCGGATAAGGGGATAAGAAAAACCCCAATCCTGATGAATGGATTATAGAACCCAGCTGTCGTAAGTGAATGTGAAAAGATGACTAAAGCAGTTGAAGAAGAAACTAACGAAACAAGAACAATCAGACTAAGTGGTACTAAGTCCCCAGTGGAGTCGCCAAGCTGGTTAGGTGCCTCGATTTCGCCCTCTGAATCCCTAAGGGATCAAGCGGCCGCGTCTCAGGTTTCGAGAAAGACCAGGGACGTTCAAGAGATCGCTCTCTCGGGAACCTCATTCGAAAACAGGGGTAGGTGTTATCAACCAGTTAGAGAGGAATTTAAAAGTTGAGTTCAAGACTTACTCGGGCTGACTCACGTGGGCACCCTCTTAGATCATGAAGAAAGCCCCCTAATAATAAAACTGGTTCGGAATAGCCTCTCTTAGCACGTATTCTTCTTATTTTCTACTTTTTGCAATCACACACATATATGGCAAAAGTTATGGGACAGGTGGGTTAGGCCTCACCCTTTTTCTCTTTTATAAACGTATGCAAGCATGCGCATTCAAAATGGAGAAAGAAAGATAGGGGGAGAGAAGGACTCGGCCAAGCGAGAAGGTCAGGGTAGTGACTAGGCTGGTGGATAGTTGACATAATGTGGTGGTGAAACGGGTTCGATAACTGAGACTGGCTCACAGGATCGCTACTAGACGTTATTGTCGATATCGACTAGCTAGGCATGATGGTCGGTCGGTCATGACAATAAAGTGGGCCAAGCGAACCTGACGCAACAACATTACGGCTAGACGATAGGACTGCCATGAGATGCTAACCTCAATCCCTCTTAAAAGGGAGAGAGCAGCAGAGGAATGGTTAAAGTGAAGAAGGGGATAGATGGAAGGAGAGAGAAGAAGGAAGAGGAGATGCAGTCATTGCTAGACATCATTGATTATTCCAGGAGATGGGAGAGAGAGGAAGACGTTGGTGCTAGGCTTCACCGAGTATGTTAGATGAGAAGAGAGGATGGAGCCAATTGGTGCTTAGTCTTTCCACTTGATAAAAGAAGAGAGGGAAAACTAGTTGGCGCTAGGTCTTACCGATTGATAGAAGAAGAGGGAGAAGACCAACCGACGTTAGGCCTTGTCAACTGGTAGAGAGAGAAAAGACAACCGTTGCTAGGCCTCACCGACTGGTAGAAGAAGAGAAAGAGGATCAACTGACCCTAAGACTTATCGACTGGTAGAGAGAGAAAAGACAACTGACATTAGGCTTTTTGACTGGTAGAAGAAGAGAGAAAACTGACCGACGTTAGGTCTCACCGACGGATAGATGAATAGAGAGGAGACCAACCGGTGCTAGGTCTCGTCGACTGATAAATGAATAGAGGGGAGACCAGCCACCTCTAGGTCTCGGCAATTGATAGAGGAAGAGAGAGAAAACCAACCGGCATTAAGTCTCGCCAACTGACAGTGGAATAGAGAGAAAACCAACCAGCGCAAGGTCTCATCGATTGATAAATGAAGAGGGAGAAGAAGAGAGAGAAATAGAGAAGAGAGAAAGAGAGAAAGAGAGAAGAAGAGTGAGAAAGAGAGAGAAGATAGAAAAGAGAAAGTGAGAGAGGGAGAAGAGAGAAAGAAGAGAGAAAAAAAGAAGAGAGATAAAGAAGAGAGAGAAAGAGAGGAAAAAGAGAGAGAGGAGGACAGAGAGTTTTGTCTGCTCAAAGGGTGCCAGCCCTTTTCTTCTCTCTCCAAGACGTACTCACAGGCTCAAGCATGGAATCAAAATTTCTATTCAATCTTCTCAAAAATTAACTGATGGTCGATGTTCTTTTTAGGGGTGGGCCTCTCTTTTTTTTACAATGAGGCAGTGCCTGTTTATATAGAATTGTGCCCAAACATGGGTGGATGGATAAAAAATAGACCTAATTACTGAAAATTAAGATTTAATTGAATTATAAGAAATTCTCAAAATGGGTGCAAAAGGACTGTTTTTTCCTTGCCTAACAATGTGTGGAATTACAAAATAGTCCTTGTGGCTGCCTGAGAATTTACGTGATCTTCTATGGCTAACTTAGGGTTATTCTGATGCTTGTTTGATCGAAACATTATATTTTTCTTGTAGGGCTCGACATGGCAATTGTTTTAATACCAACTTTGAGCCATGAATCATGTTTTTGAGTCATGATCATGAGACTTGAAATTTGTTTGAATCTTTGACACTTCAGATCGATAGTGACATCTTTCCTTATTATTTTACTGTGATTTATTCATTGTAGTGCACTAAGAATTTCATCATGATCACGTGACAATAATCGGAACGTGATTTGGAGCCCGAATGAGGATTTTGTAACTTTTGAGTTTTGGCTGAAATCTGGAATCTAACGAGTGAAATTTCAGTAACTTCATCAGCTTTGTGCATGAAATCTGACCATCCATCATGTACGTGGTTTGGTCCAATGATAGCCCTGAACCTTACCCACATAATGGAATTAGTTTTACGTCGATCTATTGTGCGAGTGTCGTGATTTGGTTCATCGAGCGAGGTCTGTCGCTGCCGAATTTACTACAACTTCTTTACGAATGGGCAACTTCTTTCGAGCTTTTCTCCTTGCTCAGATTATGTATCGTTGTGCACCACATATCAAATTGTTCGTCTTGATTAGATGCATAGGGTCACCAAATTTGGGAGCGATCAGATTTGGAACGAGTGAGTTATGGGCTCCGAAAGTGACTGCCCATGACTATAAAAACGACCACCTTTAATGGTGTTTTAGTGCAGTGGGGCCCTACGGGAATAGTGTACGACCTCTCTCTTGGTACAATGAGACCATATCTTTGTTCTAGAGTGCCACAGGGATTTGAGACATCGAAAGTGTACCTTCAGTTGTAGGGTCCGTTTTAGGGTGCGAGTCGCCATTTTTTTTAAAACTGTTTCTTGGTGTTCACTGCGTTAAACATGTTTGATCGTCATGAAACTTAGCAAGTGGTCTTTTGAAGTGCTGATGATGATCTTGATCAATTCTGGGGTCATTTTGAGACTATCCATAATTTTCCACTATTTTGTAGGCTTTATTGACTTGTTTCCTACCAGTGACCAAGGTGATGAAAAATACGTTCAAATAGTGGGTCGGGCCACTGTCTTAGTCTCCTTCTCTATCTTGAACGATCGAAGCACATCATCATCCACATTTTCTCTCTCCTCTTTCCCTATCATGAACGATAAAAGCTCATCGTCGTCCTTATACGTTCTCTCTCTTCATCATGGACGGCGAAAGATCATCGCTGTCCTTGTACGTTCTCTCTCATTGTCATGGATGATGCTCATCACCATAGGTGTTTTTTATCTCCTCATATCTTTGTCATGGCTGATGGTATTTCAACACCTTTTTCAGCACCTTGGTCCCCGATGCGGAATAAAGACGAAGCTGGTCAATAAAGCCCGACAAAGAATGGAATTTTTGACAAACTCAAAATGGCCCTAGAACTGGTCAAAATCTTCATAATGACTCCTAAAGGTCACTTGCCAAGTTTTGTCGCATTCTGACATGACTAAAGCAGTGAACATATGTAAACAATTTCAGAAAAATTGGCTTCTAGCACCTTAAAATGGACCCTTATAACTGGAGATCTATTTTTAGTGTGTTTCAAATCATTATGGGACCACCGCCATTGGATCCGACACGGTTAAAAACCCTCAGGGGTCAAATTTTAGTTTAAACAGACACTCTAGGAGGACGTTATGGGCAAAAGATTGAAACAGGCGGAGCCGCACACTATTCACGTGAGGCCACCTGCACCAAAACACGATTAAAGGTTGTAGTTTTCACAGTCACAGTAGTGACTTTCGGGGCCCATATATTCTTTGTCCGATATCGGACCATACTCAAACTCATTGGAGGGTGTTCATCTTGACAAGGCAAGTGTTTGGATATGTGGTACGCCTCGTGACAACGTCCGAGCAAGGAGAACTTAGAAAGAAGTTGTCGATTCGTGAAGAAAGTTGCAGAAAATTCAGCAGTGACATGCCTCGCTCGAGCGGCTAAATGATGGCGCTCGGTCATTGAATTGATGCGAGACCAATTGCATCGTGTGCGTAAGGTCCATGGATACAATTAGTCTGAGCCTGTACATGATCAACTGTCGGATTTGTACACGAAGCCCATAAAGTGACTGAAAATTGCGGCGTCGAAATTCCAGATTCCTACCAAAACTCTAAAGTTACGAAACCTTTATTTGGGCACAAAATCGAGCTATGTTTGTTGCCACGTGATCCTGACGGCATGCTTAGTGTGATCCAGTGAAGAAATCACATAAAAACATGAAGATTTTGAGATTCATCCAAATTTCAAGTCTCTTGATTGTGGCTTAAAAACATGATATGTGGCTCGAAATGGGTATCAAATCGATCGCCATGGTGAGCCCTACAAGAAAAAAATTATCCTTCAATCAAACAGGCATCAAACTAACCTTGGATCATCCAAGAAAGATCACGTAAGTTCTAAGGCAGAAGCAGGGACTGTTTTGGAATTCCAGGAAATCCTAAGCAGGGGTAAAACAATCATTTTGCACCCTATTTTTTTAATTTTATTTAATTCAAAATAATTATAATTATCATCAATTAGGCTAGTTTTTTAGCGTACACCCATGTTTGGTCTCATTTCTATAAGTACATGTCAAACACAATTGTCAAAGGACCCTCGATTTTGGAGATCATCAATAAAATTTCAGAGCTCCTCGCATTGAAATTGTGGGTACATCTTGGAGAAAGAGAGGAGAGAGAAGAAAAGGGCCGATATCTTTTAATAAGGTAATTTTCTCTCTCTTACAATTTTTATCTCATCTCTCTCTTTCTCTCTCCTCTTTTCTCTCATCTCTCTCTTTCTCTCCTCCTCTTTTCTCTCTCATCTCTCTCTTTCTTTATCTCTCCTCTTTCTCTTTCCTAGAACTCTCTATCCTTTTTCTTCTTTGATCTTCTTTATCCACATTCCTTCTCTCTTTGTTATCTTTCCTTTCTTTTTCCTCTCTTTCCTTCTCTCTCTCTCTCTCTCTTTCTCCTTCCTTTCTCTGTTCATGCATGATAGAATTTATTACTTGGCGTGATGTCTTCTTGTTTCAGGGATGCGAGCAGTGAGCCGGACCTTAACCTGAGTGGAGGGCTGGGCCTCAGTAAAAGCTTTCTTGTCTAATCTTCTATCATGCACGGTGGATGCTCATCGTCGTTCATGTTCTATCTCTTCTCATCTCTCTGACAAGGATGGAGGAAGCACATCACTGCCCATGTCTTCTCTCTCTTCTTATCCTTCTGACATTGATGGCGGAAGCACATCGTCGCCCATGTCTTCTCTCTCTTTTTATCCCTCTATCATGGACAGTGGAAGAACGTCGTCACCCATGTCTTCTCTCTTCTTATCCTTTTGACATGGACGATGGAAGCACTTAACCGTCCATATCTTCTCTCTCTTCTTATCCCTTTTTCATGGATGGCAGAAGCACATCACCGCTCATGTCTTCTCTCTCTTCTTATCCCTCTGACACGGACAACAGAAGTACATCATCGCCCATGTTTTCTCTCTCTTATCTTTTATTCTCTATCATGGATGGAGGAAGCTCATCGACGCCCATGTCTTCTCTTTCTTCTTTTATTCTTATGTCATGGACGGTGGAAGCACATCGCCGCCCATGTTCTTTTCTATCTTCTCACTCATTGTCATCCAGGTTCTTCTTTCTCCCTTCTCTCTCTTTGTTCTTCTTCCTTCTTTCCCTTCTCATATTCTTCTCCCTCTATTCTTCTTCTCTCTCTTTGCTCATCTTTTCTTCTTATCACATGCACGACATCGATAGTACTGTGTATGTCCCTTTTTCTCTTCCTTCTTTCTTCTTTTAGTCTAATTTGACCAAGAGAGGCTAAGATAAACATTGCCATGATAGTCTCATCATCCGGCATATTGCCGTTGGGTTGGTCTTAGATACCATGCCCGCTTTATTGTCATGATAAGCTAGCCATTATGGCAGGTTGGCCAATGATCGTTCTGGTGTCTAATGGCATTGTTGTTGTGCCAGTCTAGCTACTGTGCGCACTTTGCTACCATGCGGGGCCAATCACTTGTTGGTCTAGCTCTTGTGGTAGTCTAGTCATCTAGTCAAATTCTTGTCTGCCCATCCCTCTGCTATACCCTTTTCTACTTCTTTTATCTATTCTCTTCCCCTTTCTTCTTTTGTATGTGCATGCCTATGTACATTCGCTTCAAGACAAGGTGGGGTCTCTTTCAACCCACTTGTCTTGTAAAATTAACCATGTGTGTGTGATTGCAGAAACAAGAGAATACAAGCCAAGGGAGGTGATTCTGTACCGGTTCTACGATTGGGGGGCTTTCTTCGTGATCTAAGAGGGTGCCCACGAAAGCCAACCCGGGTAAGTCTCAAACCCACCTTAAATTCTTCTCTCATCGGTTGGTATACCTGCCCTCCCTCCTGAGCGAGGTTTCCGAGAGAGTGATCTCAAAGTTCCGAGTTCTCCAGAGGGTGAGATCAAGACATCTAACGAGCTTGACGACTCCACTGGGTACTTACTACCCCTTTGTTGGGTCCTTCTTGTTTGGCTAGTTTCTCTTTTTTTTCTCTATTTTTATACATCACATGGCTGCTAGGTTTCTTAATCTATTTACCTCGATCGGAGATTTTCTAATCCCCACATTCGCGAATGTCCCCAAGGAACAAGTTCCTCGAACATCTTTCCCAACTTTCCTTTTGAGCAAAGACCTAGCGTCAAGTCTTATGGCTGATAGGCGTGACGGAACTTTCACCAAGACATCCTGCATCGGTGGTGCACATGGCACCACTCACAGCATGCACTCTGTCACCAGCAAGTCACTTATCGGTCATATTTCTGAGGTACACCGGAAAGCTACCCAGTCCCTTTCTGCAAATGGCAAGCAAGTTGTCATTGCTTCTGCGGGTCGCCTCAAGGTTACCCCTCATACTCCTGCACCACAACGAGTCTCAACCCCTAGAGGCCCGACACATCGAGGCAGAGACCCTGAGGCCTCCGCCTCTCGCACTCACCCTAATGCTCGTGGTTCATCCACTTGAGCTACACCTCGACGCAACCCTTATGTTACCTCGAGTCAGTGTTCAAGATCAGGCCATCTAAGGCTAGGTCCTGCACACGTTATGCATGTGCATCCCACCACTCGAGGCAACATCGTCATTGTGTCAAGCCACATACATGGAACACGCCCCCTTGTCCTCCCACTCAACACACACTAGTGCACCCTATAAGGGGCAAGCTTCCACCTATTCTCTTACAGACACCTGCTCGCAGTTCTCGGCCTCCTAAGGCCAGAACACTTGCTCGAGCTCGGGTTGACCCTAAGGTCACTTGTAATCCCACTTCAAGCGGCGCACACGCGTCACTATCACAGGCAGCCCCTCTCTCCCGACTCAGGTGCCCTCATGAGTCAACGCTTCTCCTTCTTGCCCCTTCTCCTTTGGGTAAGCACCTCTTTCCTTGGTACTCAAAGACCTTCCCCAAAAGTACCATATTGGACCAGCCCCATCATCTTGGTCATACCTCTGGAGCTCATAAGAGAGCTCGAGGCAAAGACTCGATGAGAGATCCAGTCCTTCATCCTTCCTGGCCTTGGATGACCCCAGTTCCTGGCCCACACCCGTTACTTTACTTAATGGCAATAGCTCTTTCTTGTGCAAGAAAGGCTAATTAACCACGGTCTCGATAGTAGTTCTGACAGAAGGTCCATCAAAACCTCAAAGCTAAACGCGATAAAGGTTTGCGAATTCTAACCAAGGAAGCAACCAAGACGGTTAGGGCATCTAGCTCTGATGACCCTCTTTACTTGAACCCCTTCTACCCTCTTCAGATGACAAAGCCTGAAGAAGAAGTTTATGAACCATGTGTTATGGTTAGCATTGTAGAAGATGACCCAGCCACTCAGTAGCCACGGTCACAAGACAGTCGAGTAGTGGTCCTCAAGCGATCAGCATATAAGACTCGATTCCAGTCGGGGCATGCTGACTGATTAGCCACGTGCGACTCGTCAAGCTCGGAAGCCCTCAAACACACCTCAGAATCAGAGTTCTTATAACAAAATCAGAGTTCTTGTAACAGAATCAGAGTTCTTATAACATAATCAGAGTTCTTATATCCGAATCAGAATTCATATAACAGAATCAGAGTTCCCATAACAGAATCAGATTTCAGATAACAAAATCAAAGTTCATATAATAGAATCAGAGTTCAGATAATAGAATTAGAGTTCAGATAACAGAATCGGAGTTCATATAGCAAAATCAAAGTATTGATGTCACACTTTTTCAAAAATTCAGGCAGTGACATCCAAGTCGATATAAGGCTATAGATTTCAGTTCATTTGGAATTTGAAGAAAGTTCCAAAATCAGTTTTATGTTAGAAACATCTATCTTTCAAGTAGGGGTGTTTATAGTACAATTGGACCTTAGTTGGTTCCTAAAAAGAACCCAAGAACAGCAACACTTGGTCTGAAATTTGTTGTGCAATGAAGACAGTGACATGTCTTTGAAATTCCGCTCATGTTTCAAAATCGAGAGGGAACCTCGAAAAGTGCTCAACATGCTAATTAAATATGACTCACAAATGGTTCCAATGGCTGGGGTTTGGATAATTTTGATCGATCAAATTTAGTGATATCAGCGGCATTAAATCTGTGCTTTTGCTAAAACTGTCTACAGCGACATACCTTCATAAAATGAAGTCTATCTTTCAATCTAAAGAGAATTTAAAAATATTTTCTCCATGAAACCTTTAACCCATTAAATTATCTTTCAAATGGCTCTGGTTTGGCCCAAAATAGATGTCATTTGGTTATTTAAAATAGATAAACGCAATGGTATTAATTACAAATCCAGAAAAACAGTCCACTGTGACATACCTTCTTATTTCGAAATATAACTTCATTTTTGTAAATAATTTCAATATTGGGAAAAAACAAAAATTTTACTAGGCCCGTGTATCTTTCTAATAGTGGTAGTTTGAGGTCAATAGGGCTCCATTTGTCCATCCAAAAGCCTCATTCAAGAACATACATATTCCTGGAATTTCATGGTTTCATTTAACATGTGTCAAGAATGCATTCCCTAACCATCATTTCATAATGAAGAAGATGATAACCTCCATTCCCTTACAATGTGAACACACATAACATGCATTTCACTGAATCTAAGAATCACAACTCCATTCTTACATTCATCATCATCACAGAACAAAAACCTCAAATTTCCATTGAAAAGGGCGTAATGTTTTTTTCTACATTGCATACACTTCTATTGCTCATTCATATGACTTTGTTTCCATGCATTCCCATGACTACAATACAAGGGTAATGGATCCACTTACCTAATTAACAATGGGCGTTCTCTAACCTATTCTCTCAGCTCTCACCTGCCTAACAATTGCTGCTCACAAAGTCACTTCTTCCACTTCGTGCCTTAAGGAGAGAGAGAGATGAGAAGAAGGGACATGGGTGAGAGAAGAGGCTTTAATACTCATGGGTTTGGGGTTGCTGGCCAAGTGTCACTAAGGGGTAAAAAATCTGGACAAGTGGTACTCAATCCGCTGCATCAAACAAGTATCACCTCCAACTCATGCATGTTAGAGACACGGCTGGAGCTGCAATTGCCAACTGATGCTGGGCAACCGTTGTTGTCGGACACAATGCTGACAAGTACTCCATGCAGCCTTACTATTTCCTTAACATACAGCAGAGCCAGTTTATAAAGGGTATAAGTAGTGCAGACAGGTAAGAAATGTACAGGCTTAATCAGAAATTTGCAGCCTTAGTCAATCGGTCCACAATAACCCAAACACTGTCATGACGCAATCCTAATCTTGACAAACCAGACACATATCCATGGTGATGTGTTTCCACTTGCATTCATGAACAGGTAAGAGCTGCAACAGTCCAACCGGTCTTTGGTACGCAGCTTTCACTTGCTGACAGGTCTGACATTTAGAAACAAATTGTGCCACATCTTTCTTCAAATTACTCCACTAGAAGGTCTTGTTTAAATCTTGGTACTTTTTTTGTGCTTCTTAGGTGCACAGTATAATAGGAGTGGTGCGCTTCCTCTAGAATAGCTCTTTTTATATTCTCATCACTTGGGACGCACACCCGTTCTCTAAATCTTAACAAATCATCACTACCGATAGAAAAATCTCCTTCTCCTTCTTATCTTAATTCTTCCAGAATTTTACTCAGCTGAAGGTCTGCCTTTTGGGTTACCTTCATCAGTTGAAAGAGTCGAGGTTCCACCTTATACCAGTAGTTATTCCTTCCTTGGAACTAGAGGCTAAGGTCGGGTGCCACTCCACTGCATCCTCTATCAATTTCATTTCTCGGATCATCAAATGTGCCACTGATATTGAGGGTTCCAACTCAAAGCATCGATGACTACATTTGTCTTGCACAGTTGATAATTGATGATGCAATCATAATCATTAAGTAGATCCATCAATCTCCTTTGTCTCATATTCAATTCCTTCTGAGAAAATAAATACTTGAGGCTCTTATGATATGTAAATATCATGAACTGAGCTCCATAGAGATAATGTCTCCAAATTTTCAAGGTACAAACCACAATCGCAAGCTCTAAGTCATGAATTGGATAATTTTGCTCGTGCGGCTTTAACTGTCTGGAGGCACAAGCTATTAATTTTTCTCTTGCTACATTAATACGCACCCCAATCCCTTATGGCAAGCATCAGTGTAGATTACAAAACCTTTATTTCCCTCGGGCACTGTTAGTATTGGGGCCATAGTCAATGTCTTCTTTAAATCTTGGAAACTCTTCACACATACATCTGTCCATATAAATTTTATGCCTTTCTATGTCAGGTGAGTCAGGGGAAGTGCTATTTTTGAAAAACCTTCTACAAAATGCCTGTAATATCCGGTCAAACTTAGAAAACTATGGACTTCTGTCGCATTTGCTAGTCTTCCCCCATTTAAGCACTGCTTCAATCTTACAAGGGTCAACTGCAACCCCATCCTTAGAATAAAGATGCCCAAGAAGACCACACTTGAGAGCCAAAACTCTCTTTCCCCAAGTTTAGCATATAACTTCTCTGTTTTTAGAGTTTAGAGGACCATCCTCAAATGTTGTTCATTCCCTTATAGATTCCTAGAATACACCAGAATGTCATCCATAAAAACCACCACAAAGTCATCCAAAAAGGGTCTAAACACTCTATTCATCAAATCCACAAAAACAGTCGGGGCATTAGTCTACCCGAAGGGCATTGCTAAGAACTCGTAGTGACCACAATGAGTCCTGAATGTAGTTTTAGATACATCTTTTCCCTTGACTCGCAGCTGAAAGTAAACCAACTGAAGATCAATCTTAGAGAACACTTGAGCCCCTTAGAGTTGATAAAAAACGTCATCAATTCTAGGAAAGGGGTACTTGTTTTTCACAATGACCTGGTTCAGCTGTCGATAGTCTATGCATAACCTCAATGTCCCATCCTTCTTTTTAACCAATAAGACAGGCGCACCTTAGGGTGACACACTAGGTCGAATAAAACCCTTCTTTAGTAACTCTTGTAATTGCCATTTTAACTCCTTTAGTTCTGCTGAGGCAAATCTATAAGGGGCTTTAGAGATAGGGACAATACCAGGAATCACATTTATCTCAAATTCTATTTCTCTGATTGGGGGCATAGAGGTTAACTCCTAGGGAAAGACCTTCGTATATTCTCTTACCACTGGTATATCTTCTAACTTAGACCGGTCATTCCGATTTTCCACTATGTAAGCTAGATACCCAACACAATTTTTAATCCGTAAATGGGAAGCCTGAAGAGCCGAAATAAAATGCAAAGGAGGAACATCCTTGAAGCCAATAAAGTTCAACTCATGCTAGTTTGGATGTCTAAGGGTTACAGTCCTATCACGACAATTTACAGTAGCATGATGTGTGGTTAATCAGTCCATGCCCCAAATAACATCAAAGTCTTGGATATCTAATAGTATCAAATCTATATGCAGCTCACACCCTTCAAGCAAAACCCCACATTGTTTATAAATAGTATCAGTTTCTATAGATCCTCCCATGGGTGTGCATACTAGCAATATCCAGTCAAGCAAAGAAGGTCTAGAATTTATGTGGCATGCAAAGTGAGGTGCAACAAAAGAGTGTGTAAATCTAGGATCAATCAAGATTTTTGCTTCAATGCCACAAACGGAAAGCATACCTTAGATGACGGAAGTTGATGCCTTAGCTTCATGCTTGGTAAGAGCAAACACCTGACGTTGAGTCTTTGGTCGGTCCTCAAACCCCCTTACTGGGCAATCTCTAATATGCTGGCCTGGCTTGCCACATCTGAAGCATGCCCCCATCTTCCTTCGACAATCAGCCGTCAATTGATTGTCCTTCCAACAGTGCGGACAGATCGGGCACCGATTTTCTCTTACATTGCCTGACATTGTTCTCAAAATCTTCTTGCCTCTTTGATTTTCTCTTCCCAGTAAGTTCCTCTTTAGTGATGGTCGAGCTTTCCTCCCCGAGTCTCCATACTGGGCTAGCCTTATCTTCCAGTTTCCTCTCACTCGGGATTCTTCATCTTCCCTTTCTTTCCTCATGGCAAGATCCACTAAAGGGGAAAAGGTCTTTAAATTGGCTGATACCAATCCCTTCCTTATTTTCGGCCTTAGGCCTCTTTCTAACTTTCTAGCCTTCCGGGCCTCAGTATTAATGATGTGTGGTGTGTATTTCAACAACTCAGCAAATTTAGCTGCGTACTGCTCCACAGTTAGATTCCCTTGTTGCAGCTCGATAAACTCCACTTCTTTCTTTTCCATCACAGAATCAAGAAAGTACTTATCGTGGAAGGCTTTTAGGAAATTCTCCCAGGTCATCTCAGTCCCTGATCTTTCCCAAGATTGTTCTACCGAGCCCCACCAGTGTTTGGCATCCCCTTCAAGCATGAAAGTGCCCAGTCTTACTTTCTGTTCATCAGTGTACTTTAAAGCTTTGAATATCTTCTCTAATTGTCTGCCTTTTCTACTCCCCCAACCCCCAAGAACGTCGGAGGAGCCAACCTCCTAAACTTTTATAATAAAGCACTATCATTCGAATCAGGGGCAGGGGTAGATGGGGCTGGCACAGATTCCTTCATCATCTGTGTCATGGCCCCCAAGGCCCTGACCAACTCTCCGAGGGCACTAGTAGTTCCGTTACTGGAGCTGGCATTGTTAGCCCTCGTCCTTGGCATCTTCAACATAAGACATAAACATTCAGTTGCTATCCTACCCAAACTATTCTAAAGACACTTCTAAGCTTCCTAAGCAAAGAATCCTATCCTGGCAGCTCTGATACTATAACTGTCATGACCCTGCTCCCTGACCCTTGCAGGAGGGCGACAGAATGCGGGATCGCAACCGAAAGTCGAGAATGTCACTTAGGTGGGAGTGGCTCAACGCATGAAACAAAAAATCGAGAGCAAACCATGAAAAAAAACTAAAATTAATCCATACATCCATCAATCCAAAAGTACAAAAAATTCATATCTTCCCAATTCAAAGTCTTTACAAGTTAATTAAGGTACTATTGACCCAAAAGAAACACAAAATGAGGAATACGTCATATCACTGAAATCACCTAAACATACTGCAGAAGTCTTCGGAAGACGGCTTCTCAAACTTCTTGATTTCAGGATTCAGGACTTCAAAAACTGCCACCCACCGTAAGTACAGCTGCCACACCCCTTCACTCTACAGTTATGAAATTAAGATCGAATGACCTAAAAGCCCAGCAAGAAGATCACTACCCTTGCATTCTTGATTATTAGTACATAATAACATGTTCATAGTTCATCAGGAATCGCATTTTGTCTTACAGAGTAAGGTCACATATCAAAGTGTACATGAACACCATATAAAGGAATCAGAATCAGTTAATGGAACATTACTTGCATATCACAGTTACAGACTGATAATCTTACAAAATATAGAATTTAGACAAGCAAAACATAGTAGTTAACTCCCGAAGTAGAAGCCACAGTGATCAAGCTAAGCCAATCCTGAACTTGGGACTTCTACCCTCATTCAGGAGGGAGGACAATGACAAGTAGGAGCCCTACTTCGTAGTGTCCTCACTCACACACACATCTCGATGTGATTTTCGGTTTTCGATAGGAAGAGGCCTTGCAAGACACTGCCCTCCTACTCTCTCACCACTAGAGGACGTTACATTGCCAAAGGGGTCCCGATGGATAGTGTCCAAAAATATTGGGGGGTGCAACCCTCCCAAATATAATTAGAGCCTAGCTCCCTTCCTATCATCGGGAGTTAGGAAAGGATCATGTGGCAAGTCCATGGTCACACTTACAGAGTCTGACAAAATATCAAATATATATGATTGTGCGGAATGTCCATGCTCAGACGCACAGAATCAGAAGGCTCACTGCCAATGGAGGATCCATTGTGTAGCAGTTATAATCAAGGTCCATATAACAGAGTTAGAGCTCATATAACAAAATTAGAGTTCATATAATAGAATAAGAGTTCATGTAACAAAATCAGAGTTCTTATAACAAAATCATAGCTCATATAGCCGAATCAGAGTTCTTATAATAGAATTAGAGTTCTTATAATAGAATCAGAGTTCTTATAACAGAATCAGAGTTCTTATAACCGAATCGGAGTTCATATAACATAATCAGAGTTCATATAATAGAATCAGAGTTCAGATAACAGACTCAAAGTTCAAATAACAGAATCAGAGTTCAGATAACAAAATAAGTGTTCAGATAACAGAATCGGAGTTCATATAAAAGGATCAGAGTATCGATGTCACGCTTTTCCAAAAATTCCGGTAGTTACATCCAAGTCAAAACAAGGTTACAGCTTTCATTTCATTTGGAATTTGAAGATACTTTCAAAATCAATTTTATGTTAGAAACAAATATCTTTCAATTAGGGTGGTTTGAGAGCATTTGGATCTTTGTTGACCCCCCAAAAGAACCCAAGAAGAGAGACACTTGATCAGAAATCTGTTGTGTAGTGAAGACAGTGACATGTCTTTGAAATTCCACCCATATTTCAAAATAGAGAAGAAACCTCGGAAAGTGCTCATCATGTGAATTAAAGATGACTCATAACCGGTTCCAATGGCTAGGGTTTGGGCTAAATGGATACTTTTGGTTGGTCAAATTCAGTGATATCAGAGGCATTAAATTTGGGCTTTTGCTAAAACATTCCAAAGCATACCTTCATAAAATGAAACGTAACTTTCAATCTAGAGAGAATTTAAAAATATTTTCTACATGAAAATTTTAACCCATTCGAAGATATTTCAAATGGCTCTATTTTGGCAGAAAATGGATGTCGTTTGGTTAGTTTAAATCGATAAACACAGTGGTATTAAAGACAAATCCAGAAAAACAGTCCACTGTGACATACCTTCTCATTTCAAAATATACCTTCATTTTTGTAAAGAATTTAAATAGCGGCCAAAAAAATACATTTACTAAGCTGGTGTATCTTTCCATCAATGGTATTTTGGGGTCAATCGGACTCCATTTGACAGTCCAAAAGCCTCATTCAAGAACATACATATTCCTGGAATTTCATGGTTTCATTTAACATGTGTCAAGAATGCATTCCATAACCATCATTTCATAATGAAGAACATGGTAACCTCCATTCTCTTACAATGTGAACACATGTAACATGGGGCCTTCTCTAACTTTTGCTCACAGCTCTCACCTGCCAAACAATGGCTTCTCACAAAGTCACTTCTTCCACTTCATATCTTAAGGAGAGAGAGAGATGAGAAGAAGGGGCGTGGGTGAGAGAAGAGGATTAAATACTCATGGGTTTAGGGTGTCTGGCCAAGTGTCACCAAGGGGCTCAAGAATCTGGACAAGTGACACTCACATCAGCATGCATCAAACAAGTGTCACCTCCAACTCATGCATGTCAGAGACACAGCGAGCACCGCACTTCCCAACTAGTGCTTGGCTCGTCCTCTTCACAACCGGCACTTCTCACATCCACCCGGTGCTGGGCAACCGACGTTGGGCTCTTCCTTTAACACAACCGGTGCTGCTCATGTCCAACCAATGGTGGGCAACCGACGCTGACCTCCTCACTTCCTCTAGTCGGTGCTGCACAATCAAACTGGCACTGGGCAACCGGCGTTGTCTTCCTTACTTCCTCCAGCCGGTGCTGCACAATCCAACCGGCGCTGGACAATTGGCGCTAACCTCCTCACTTCCTTTAGCTGGCACTCTATAACTTCTTCCCTCCTTGACTCGCCCTGGGAAAGTTTTAGGTCGTCACAGGCGACGCTTACAAAGAGCGCATGAATAAGTTCAAGGATTTGGTGTGCGTAATGATATAGAAGATTGATTGCATAGATGCCGTAAGACAATAGGTTAATCATGAGGTCAATTCCCATCCCTCAGACGATGCACCTTCATGGCAGCCTCTTCCCTCTGCCTCACAGGACAATTATATCCCCCACCCTGTCTCACAGGCAGACATTGATGCTACGGTGACCCATACCTTAAAGAGCAGATAGATTCCTTGTATGCAAGGAGCAACCCTTTACCAAAAGCCATACACATCGTACATTTATCAGGTGCAATTTCTCTCAGACTAAAAGAAAGGGAAGTTTCCCTTGTTAATGGTACAACCTCCCCGCACCAACATATCTCCCACTTCCAAGCGAGATGTCAAGAGACAACAGCTAATGGGAGACTCCTTCTCTGTCAGTTTGTTGAAACCCTTGATTGCCCACCTTTTAGGTGGTATGCTCGGCTTTCCCCAAAATCAGTACATACGAGGGAGGAAATGGAGAAACTATTCCACCAGTGCTTCTATGACGCTGAGAGGGAGGTTCAAACCATCTAGCTTATCACTTTAACCCAAGACCTTGATGAGCCTGTGGATCAATTCATATCAAGGTGGAGAATTTTGGTCGCTCGCCATCCCAATTTCATGTCTGAGAAGGAAGCAGTTCAAACCTGTGTTTGAAACATGCGACCTGACATTGCTCTACATGTTGAGGCCTCCAACCCAACCTCCATGTCAGATCTCATCTCAAAGTCGATCCGCATAGAGAGTCTGTCACACCACCATGGTGGGTCAAGACAACAGCTTGCAAGCTCAGGGAACAATTGGGGCAATGGTAGCACTCAGACCAACACCTGGGGCAACCAACAGAAAGGAGTGATTAGTGCAGCCATCACCGTAAGTGATCTAAAGAAAGCTCCCTCCCAAACTTTGGACCTCTCCAAAGGGGTAAACAACAGTAGTACAACCGAGAACCTCCACCAACGAACCTTAATCAGGATGATTATTGGACCAGGCATAAGAATAAAGTTTTTCTTTTGAAAAGGAATGGGTCCTTGCACTTCTTTGATTATTACTTGGACAGAACATGACCGAGCTCCCAGAGACCAAGTTCCCTGATCAATCTAAACTTGATAGTAATGCAAATTACTATGCTTATCATCAGAGGATAAATCACCCCACAGACGACTATTACACATTAAAACATTATCGAAGCCCTAATCCATAACGGTCAGATAAAGCTCGAAGAGCTAAAGAAGGCATTTCGGGCAACAAAAGCTTCCCACATAGTGACAGTCCACGAGGAAGATGAAGCATCTGATCTTCTGTGTGCCTTGTTCGTTATGATGCTTCAAGAATGCCTCATCACACCAAAGCTGGTGAGGCAACCCAAGAGCCTTACTCAGGGAACTGAGAACCATTGGTGCCTGTACCATTATATATGAGGCAATGACCTGAGCGAATGCTCCAGTTTCCATGAGATAATCGTAAGGAAAATACAGGGATGCCAAGAAGCTTGTAACGTTTCAGAAGGAGATCCCCAAATCACTGCTCCAGCAGTATAAGAGGTCCTCACAACACAAGACCTAGGTAATGATTATTCAGATCCTGCTGAACCCTCAACTTCCCAACCATGGATAGTTCACCATGGGCAAAGTAGACTCAAGCCCTTAAAACGAGAAGCAGTTCCCCAAGCTAGAGTTGTCCATCAACCTAGCGAGACAGATCAACCACTGCCACAGAAAACCAGAAGGATACTAACACCAAGGGCTGCTCGCAAGAGAAATAAGATGGTTCAACCACCCGTTGAACAGGAATTTCTCAGGCCTTTTCCCCCACTGCCACCTTTACTAGACATTATCCCCGGCACAATTGTCCTTCCTTCCTCATTCCAGTACGAGGATATTCCTGAGCCATCCTCTCTCCATCACGTACAATGACGGTGATAACGTTAAAGGCACTCCTCAACGGTCTTAGCAGGGATGGCTTAAAAGACTCCCAGCACAACTGCAATTCCAGTGATGAGGTAAAAAACTGCCCAGATCGATCCGATGAGGGGAATTATCTTTAAAGTCCCTCACTTACAGACCCTTCTCCTTCTTCTTCTCCTTCTTCATCTTCTTCTCATTCTTCCTTTTCTATGTCTCCTGCAAGTACAACCTTAAAATGTCCAGACTTCAGGGCTCTTGATAGAGAACTTGAAGGAATCAATATAAGTAGGATGCAACGGAGGCAGTTGAAAAAGACTCTGGCTAATGCTGCTGGATTCTTGACAGTTGCTGATGCCTTAGCTGTTAGAGCCAAGGCAGGGCTGTCTTCTTCAAAGAAGTACAAAAAGTCAAAATCAAAGATACCCTAATGGCCCCTTGAGCCTAACTTTGAATAGAGAATGAAAGAATCAAGGGGACAGAGCTTGTATTCTCAGGAAGCTTGCAACATGGTACAAGTCTATGAAGTATCAACCAACGCGGGGCAAACACTACAGACACCCGTACAAAGACCGTGTGATTCATATGAGGGCACTTCTCACCCCACTATCGTTGAATCTCAACTTCCATGTAAATTTGAAATTAAACTCTCACTGCCGGATATGATATCCATATTAGAAACTGATCCTTTTGTGCCTCAGTTTGATAAAGGTGCAGAAATCATGACCTACCCTAGACCTTTATTGGAAGCAGAGATGTTAGGATCATGAATCTCTGAACTTGAGGTTAATGAAAGGACCTCTGAGGAGAATGAAGAGGAGTTCAGGAACCCCCAAAAGAATGGGAAGAACACGGTCAAGCCACAACAGATGAACTCCAAGAGATAAATCAAGGGGATGAAGCTTACCCCAGACCCACTTTGATCTCGGTGAATATATCTTCAAAAGAGAAAGAAAAATTCACTACTTTCTTGTGAGAAAACCGAGATGTCTTTGCCCGGCATTACCACGAGATGCCTAATTTAAACCATCAAGTAATTGTTCACCATCTAGGAATCGATTCGACTATCAAACCTGTCAAGAAGAAATCAAGGAGGTTCAGGCTTGACCTCAAAATGCAGATAAATGCCGAGGTGACCAAATTCAGACAAGCAGGCCTCATTCGTGAAGTCAAGTACCTAAAGTGGCTAGCAAATATTGTTCTAATCAAGAAGAAGAATGGCCAAATTAGGATTTGCATCGACTTTCACGACTTGAATATCACCTGTCCCAAGGATGACTTTCTGTTACCATTCACCGAGATGCTTATTGATTCTGCAGCTTATTGTCAAATATTTTCCTTAATGGATGGATACTCCAGGTATAATCAGATATGAATGGTGCCCGAAGATGAGGAAGCCACCGCATTCTTGACTCTAAAAGGGAGAGTAATGATGGCTATCTTCAAATACATGATGCACAAAGAGGCCATTGTATGTCTTTTACACACCTCTTGAAGAAAGATACCCCATTTGTTTGGGATGAAGCATGCCAGGCAGCGCTCGATGACATTAAGCAATATTTTCTCAACCCTCTGGTGCTCTTTACACAAGTGCTGGGGAGGCCTCTCATCCTATATGTAACTGCTCTGAACGAGTCACTCGAAGCATTATTGAAATAGAATAATGACGAAGGAAAAGAGACTGCGCTATACTATCACAGTCGCAGGATGCAAGGGGCAGAGAAGATTTATCCTCCTGTAAAGAAGATGTGCCTAGCCCTGATCTTTGTAGTGCAAATACTTCGTCACTATTTACATGGCGTTTTACGCTGTAAGTCTTTTACACACATCCTGTATTGACAGAATCTCCTTTATCTAGTGATTTCCCTGATGAAGAAGTATTATGTGTAGACATTTGTGGGAAATGTACTTTGATGGAGCCTTTCAATTTGACAGAGGATGTGCTACAATGGTATTCTTGACTCTGAAAGGAGGAGTATTGCCTCTTTCTTTCTCTCTCACAGAAGCCGGTTTTCATAATGAGGCAGAATATCAAGCCCTTATAATTAGGATTGAGACAACCTTCGATCTAAACTTGGAACAGATCAAGATCTATGGCGATTATGAGTTGGTTATTCTACAGCTCAAGGGAATATATGATGTGAGAAAAGACACTCTCAAGCCTTACCATGATATTGTAAAATCATATATGGTGCAGTTCGATGAAGTACCATTGACACACACCCCTAGGCAATTGAACTCGCAGGCTGGCACACTTGCAAAACTTGGGGCTACAATTCAATTATCCTTTATTTGGGTGGCAAAATGGAGACAAATTGAACTAAGAACAAAGGTAAACGCAGATGATGAGAGAAATCTCTTCCTTGAGTGCCCCCCTTATCCATTCGACGTACTCTTATCAGCCAAAGAGGTTATCAAAGTTGAATAGGAAATGTCACAATTTCAAGGAGAGGTCGTGCAAAAACAGGAACTAGAGTTATTCGACCCAATGTGTGCGGAGGTTGAATAGGTAGAAGATCGGAGAGAGCACCTTATTAACTTCATAAAGTATGGTAGGCTGCTTGAAGATGGTGCTGAGCACAATAATGTCCTATGTATGTCTACTAAATACATTCTCCTTGAAGGAGATGTTCTCTTCATACGCTCCTTTGACAGTATTCTTCTAAGATGTGTAGACAAGCAGGAGGCAAGTAAGGTCCTGGAAGAAGTTCACTCAGAAATGTACAGATTGAATCAGTCTGGCCCTAAGCTCTATGACCAGATACGCAGATTGGGAATTATTAGCCCTCGATGGCGGTCGACTCCTTAAACTATGCAAAGAGGTGAAAGGTGTGGCAAATGCATTCAAGTCTTATCCATCAACCCTTGGAATCCTTACACCCTACAATCACATCATGGCCTTTTCACAATGGGCTATGAACATTGTAGGGCCTATAGACCGTCCTTCTGTAATGGGTCATGCCTTCATTCTAGCGACGACTGACTATTTCACTAAATGGGCTGAAGCAGTCCCGCTCAAGCACGTTCTTGGCGCTATGGTGGCCAACTTTGTGCGAAATCACATCATCTATCGGTTCGAAGTGCCTGACCCGATTATATCTGCCAACGGCCCTTAGTTCAGGAGTCATCACATCGATCAATTGGTTAACCAGTTCGGTTTCGAGTGGAAGCACTCACCTATGTACCACCCTTAGGTGAATGGCATGGCTGCATCTTTCAATAGGATTCTTTGTAGTGTTTTAAGGAAGTCAGTGGTTAAGTACCCCGATCTCAATCTCCAGATCCTGGAGGATCGAGCGGCATGCTTCTCAGGTTTCGTGGGAGACCCGGGATGTTTACGAGATTTCTCTCTCAGGAACCTCGTTCGAAAACGACGGCAGGTGTTACCAACCGATGAGAGAGGAATTTTAAAGGTCTCTTAGATCATGAAGAAAGCCCCCCAGTAATAAAACTGGCTTGAAATCACCTCCCTTGGCTTACATTCTTCTTATTTTCTACTTTTCTTCAATCACACACGTATATGGAAAAGATTATGGGATAGGTGGGTCAGATCTCACCCTTTTCCTCTCTGATGAACGTACACAAGCATGCACATTCAAAATGAAGAAAGAGAGATGGGGGGAGAGAAGAATTTGACAAAGCGAGAGGATCAGGGAAGTGACTAGGCTGGTTGATAGTTAGTCTAACGTGGTAGAAAAACGGCGTCGGTAACGAAGATCGGCTCAGGAGATCACCACTTGACGTTATTACCAGTATCAACCAGCTAAGCATGATGGTTGGTCTGTCGTGGCAGTAAAGCGAGCCAAGTGATCTTGATGCAACAACATTACGGCTAGACGACAGGCTTGCCGTGCGATGCCAACCTCAATCCCTCTTGGTCGAACGCAAGCATTGCAGACGAATGGTTTGAAGAGAAGAAGGGAATAGACAGAAGGAGAGCGAACAAGGAAGAGAAGAGGGAGAAGAAAGGAGAGAAGATACAGTCGACACTAGACATTGTCGACTGTTTCAAGAGATGAGAGAGGGAGGAAGCTGTCAATGCTAAGTCTCACCAACTGACAGAAGAAGAGAGAGAGAAAACCAGTCGGCACTAGGTCTCACCGACTCATAGAGGAAGAGAGAGAAAACCAATCGATGTGAGGTCTCACCGATTGACAGAGGAAGAGAGAGAAAACCAGTCGACGCTTAGTCTCATTGATTGACAGAGTAAGAGGGAAAACTAGTTGATGTTAGGTCTCACCGACTGACCGAAGAGAGAAAAAACCACTCAGCACTAAGTCTCACCGATTGACAGAGGAAAAGAGAGAAAACTTGTCTATGCTATATCTCGTCAACTGACAGAGGAAGAGAGACAAACTTAATCGACTCTATGTCACGCTGATTGACAGAGAAAGAGAGAGAAAATTAGTTGGTGTTAGGTCTCACTGACTGATAGAAGAAGAGACAGAAGACCAACAGACGCTAAGTGTCACTGACTAATAGGGGAAGAGAGAGAAGGGTCAGTCGGTGTTAGGTCTCGCTGACAGACAGAGAAAGAGAGATAAAACCAATCGACATGAGGTCTTATCCACTGACAGAGGAAGAGAGAGAAAATAAATTGATGCTAAGTCTCATCGACTAACAGAAGAAGAGAGAGAAAGCTTAGTCGATGTTAGGTCTCACCGATTGAAAGAGAGAGAGAGAGGAGAAGGGGACGAATAGAGATAGAGATGAGAGGAGAAGATAGAGAAAGAGATAGAGAAAAGAGAGAGATAAAGAGAGAGAAGAGTGAGAGAAAAGAACGAGAGAGAGAAGAGGGAGAGAGAAGAGAGAGGGAGAGAGAAGAGAGAGAAGAGAGAGAAGAGAGGGAAAGAGGGAAAGAGAGAGGGAGGAGAGAGAAAGTTGCTTGCTTGAAGGGTACTAACCCTTTTCTTCTCTCTCCTCTCTCTTTCTCCAAGTCGTACCCATAGGCTCAAGCAAGGAATCAAAATTTTTATTCAATCCTAAAAAAAATCAATAGAACGCCAAGGGGTCCCTTTACAATGTTGCAGTGCTTATTTATATAGAATTGTGCCCAAACATGGGTGGATTGATCAAAATTAAACTTAATTGTTGAAAATTAAGATTTAATTGAATTAAAATAAATTAAAATTGAGTGAAAAAGGACTGTTTTTTCCCTGCCTAACAATGTGTGGAATTTTAGAACAATCCCTGCTGCTGCTCGAGAACTTGTGTGATCTTTCGTGGCTGACTCGGGGTTACTTTGATGCCCATTTAATCAAAAGATTATTGTTTCCTTATAGGGCTCAACATGGCGATTGTTTTGATACCAACTTCGAGCCATGAATCATGTTTTTGAGCCATAATCACGAGACTTGAAATTTGTTTGAATCTTGGAAACCTCAAATCTAAATCCTTGATGTTTTTGTATAATTTTTTCATTGCAATGCACTAAGAATGCCGTCACGATCATGTGGCAACAAATGAGGGTCAGAATTTGGCCAGAATCTAGAATCCAGAGGCCAGAATTTTAGTTACTTCATCAGCTTCATGCATGAAATCTGACCATCCATCATGTATGGGGTTCGGACTAATGATAGCCCTTGACCTTATGCACACAATGGAACTGGTTCGGCATTGATCTATTGCACGTGCGTCATGATTTGGTCCATCAAGTGAGGCATTTTGTTGTTGAAGTTTCTGCAATTTTTCATGGATCAGAAACTTCGCTCTAGCTTTTCTCCCTACACAGACATTGTCTCTAAGCGTGCCACATATCGAATTGTTCATCTTTATGAGATGAATACGCTCACCAAATTTGGGAGCAATTCGAGTTGGTACAATTGAGTTACGGGCCCCAAAATTGACTGCCCATGACTATAAAAACAACCACCTTTAATGGTGTTTTGGTGCAGTGAGGTCACACGGGAATAGTGTGCGGCCCCTCCTGTTTCAATATTTTGCTCATATCTTTGTTCTGGAGTGTCTCATGAAGCTAAAACTTGTTCCGTTAAGGTTTTCAACCATGCCGGATCTAATGGTTGTGGTCCCACAATGATTTGAGATATCAAAAATGTAGTTCCAGTTGTAGGGTCCATTTCAGGGTGCTAGAGGCCATTTTTCTTAAAATTGTTCCTTTACTTTTACTACCCTAGACATGTTTGATCGTAATGAAACTTGGCAGGTGGTCTTTTGTAGTAATGATAAAGATCTTGAACAGTTATGGGACTATTATGAGACAATTGGGAATTTTCACTATTTTGTAGGCTTTATTGACCTTCTTCCTACCAGGGACCAAGGTGCTAAAAAATATGTTAAAACAGCATGCCCCACCGAATGTTGTGCTTGAAGAGAAGTGTGAAGTACAATAATTTGAAAATTTTCCTTCGGCTTTTACTTTTTTCCTTCCTAGCCACAGGACCATGTGAACGCCGAGGAGATTCATGTAATAGTGTACCTAGGCTGCTCAGACGTAGGGATGCATTGTTCGCAGGTCCATCCGTGGACACTTTAGGGGGAGAAGAGACATTTTTTTTGAGGGATCTTGTCGAATTCCTCACCCTCGTGCGAACTGTTTGTGATTTTGATTCTGAGGATTTTGTACGAACCTCGTCAATCAGAATTGGGCCCATCTGAAAATTGAGTGTCATGGCGAAGGGCATTGTTCCTATTTGGTCTTGGTTCGTTGGTTTGCTTTAGTAGGAACTGTTTGCTGTTATGCTAGGTTTGCTTTTGACATTTAGAGTACCACTTTGGGTCTCAACTACAGGGTTCAGTGGGGGGCAGTGTTAGCCGGTCCCAAAGGTTTGGGCCTATCGGCTAGGCGAGGTGAAGTCTCTGACAAGTTCTCCCCTTGCTTTGTCAGTTTCTTATCTATGTAATGTTTGTTTCTTAGAGTGTATCTGTGACCTCGTGAGAATAATGTTCTTCCCCATGAGACTTGTCTTCCCGTCTTAAAGAGTCTTATGTCTTTCAAGTCCTTTCGCAACTGGACTCAGACTGTCGAAATCTATTCCTTGAGGCCCATGTTTTTGGGTTCCTAGTTTTTATGTCACTAGGGATTTCTTCTTTTGAGTGAGGATTGAAGCCGCCTGTTGAGGCGAGTGTTGCATCAAACTGTTTATTGATCCAGGCATCCTTTACAGATTTCACTTGGTCTTGGGAAGCGGTGTCGTAGAGATGGTTTTCACCAAGTTCTATTTATGGGGTTCTTTTACCCATGACCTTCTGGTCATATCCACCCATTTTTTTATTCTTGCTCACAATGCTCTTTCGGGTTTTCACCGTGCCTGATTTTTTTATTCACAAAACTCTTTTACTCATGGTTTCAGGACCATGCCCGTCCGTCATTTTTACTCGTAGTGTTCACTTGTTTAGGTATACACTATGCCCGTTATTCTTTTCTCTTTTTTTTTATGAAGGAGTGCTTAATGTCATGCCTTCGGGACCTGTGCAAAACAATTTAACGTCATGCAGTCTGGACATGCACTATGGTTTAAGGTCACACAGCTGAACCATGATGATGATGGATGACAGTCTATGAAGGCAATGGAGTGAGTATAGTGGTGGTTTGGCTCACTTGGGGTGATGGCTAGGGGCTACCTATGAGAGATGGACGATGTATGAAATGTGAGTGGACGATGGTGACCCCCTAACTTACAACAAGTATGGATGGTGGGATGGTTCGCCATTTTGTAAGCATGGGTGAGACTCACTAGGGAATGAGGTATGGTGATGAAATGAATGAACTCACTAGGGAGGTAATGAAGGTGGTGCGAGCACACTATCAGGTAGGTTAAGAAAGGCATGAATGAAAGTGCACATAAAGGAGTGTGCGCGTATGCATGGGCGAGTTTATGGTCATGTCTCCGTGATCTGTTCAAAGCAGTTTATCGTCATGCCAGTAGGATGTGCACTATGGTTTAAGGTCATACTGCTGAATCATGGTTGCTGACCCTTTTAACGTCATGTGGCTAGGATGAGTGTTATGGTCTAACATCACACAACTAGGCCGCGATTATCTAGTTTAATGTCATACGACTAGGACCATGCAGTTTAAGGTCGTGCAACTAGACCTTTGCTACAGTTTAAAGTGATATAGTTTGGACCATGATGCTGTGCAGTTTAAGGTCATGCAGTCTGAAACACCGCTGCAATTTAAGGTCGTATAGTTTGGACCATGGTGTGGTGTAGTTTAAGTCATGCAGCACAGACCACTGCTACAGTTTAAGGTCATATAGTTTGGACCATGATGTTCTTCAGTTTAAGAACATGCAGCACGAACCACCACTATAGTTTAAGGTCATATAGTTTGGATCATGCACTTTAGGGTCATTCGTCTAGACCAAGGCTGTACAGTTTTAGGGTCGTGCAGCACAGGCCGAGGCTATGTAGTTTAGGGTTTTTCAGTATCGATCGAGGCTGGGCAATACAGGGTCATGCAACATGGACTGAGGCTGTGTAGTTTACAGTCGTGTAGCACGGATCGAGGCTATTCAGTTTAGGGTCGTGCAGCACGTACCAAGGCTGTGCAGTTTAGGGTCGTACGGCACAGACCTAGACTGTGAAGTTTAGGGTCGTGCAGCACGGACCGAGGCTGTGCGGTTATGGCCATGTAGCACAAACCGAGGCTGTGCAGTTTAGGGTCCTTCATGGACAAAGGCTATGAAGTTTAGGGTCATGTAGCACGAACCAAGGCTGTGCAGTTTTAGGTCATGCAGTGCGAACTGAGGCTATGAAGTTTAGGGTCGTGCAGCACGGACCAAGGCTATACAGTTTAGGGTCGTGTAGCACAGACCGAGGTTGTGTAGTTTAGGGTCCTGCAGCACTGACCGAAGCTATGCAGTTTAGGCTCATGCAACATGTACCGACATTGTACAGTTTAGGGTCGTGCAGCATGGACCGAGGATGTGCAGTTTATGGTCGTTCAGTAGGGATCGAGGCTATGACGTTTAGGGTCCCGTAGCACAGACTTAAGCTGTGTTTCTTAGGGTCATGCTGCACAGATCGAGGCTGTGCAGTTTAGGGTCGTGCAGCACAGACATAGGCTGTGCAGTTTAGGATCGTGCAGCATGGACCGTGGTTGTGCAGTTTACGGTCATGCAGCACAGACTGAGGCTGTGCAATTTAGGGTCGTGCAGCACGGACCGAGGCTATACAGTTTAGGGTCATGTAGCATGGACCGAGGCTGTGCAGTTTATGGTCGTGCGGCATGGACCGAGGCTGGGTGGTCATGTAAGTGGAGCTACAGGGAATAGGTATGTGGATGGCGTTTCAACTCCCAGGGGATAATGGTTAAGGCCATTCACAAACTGAAAACCAAGATGGAAATGGTGACCTGATGAAGGTTGGTCAATAGAGGCAATCTTCACTAGGGTTTAAAGGAGGTAAGCATACTCTTTGGAGAAAGTGCTTAGGAGGATAACTCGACTCCCTGGGGATAAAATAGCTTGGTGTAAAATTGACCCATCGGGAACTGAAGAGGTAAGAATGACCTTAACCACACTAGGGATAATGGGCTGTAGTATGGGTGACACCTACTGGGGGATGAGGGATAGCTCCTTACTTCATTTAGGAAGTCACGGTTTGGGTGCAATGGCCCATGTGTAACTCCACTGGGGTTGACACATCATGGCTTGGGTGCAACTTCACTAGGGATAGTGGTAGGGCATACACTGCTCGAAATACGGTTGACGTCATGTGAAGAGCTAATGGTCTATTGCGAGTATTCAACCGGCACTGAGTTCTCACAACATAACCAACATTGGGTCGTTAAAGATTCAGCTAGTGTTGTGAATGACCCATGATGTTATCTAAAGTCAACTGGTGCTGAGTTAACTAGTGCTAGGGTCATTTTTGAAAACACACCCGGCGTTAAGTTAATCGACGCTAGGTTCATTTTTGGAAACCCATCGAGCGCTAGTCGATTGACGCTAGGGTTGTATTTGATAATTCACCCGACGCTAAGTCAACCGATGCTAGGGTTGCATTTGGAAAGTCACCCGGTGTGAAGTTTTATCAAGGGGTGAACCAATTTAGCTGACCCAGCCAGTGTGCAAGCCAGAATGGCCCCTTAGTGTTACATTCATTACTGACCCCATATTCTTTGGAGTGCTGGAGGCTAATGATGGTAACGTCTGTATTGAAGAAGGGATAACACTTCTTTGTTGTATACATTGGAACATAGCTTATGAGGAGAAGTTGCCCACCTTGGGGAAGCGAATGGTCCAGGCGAAGGGATTATTCGTATGGAAGCACTCTTCCTGGACTGCTAAGGTATTGGCTTCGTATGGAAGCACTCTTGTGCGTGTTTTGCTATTGGCAGCTGTCCAGTGCTTAGGCAGCTACTATGACCGTTGCTCCAATACAGTAAAGTTATTGCTGGGGATGTGGAGCTATGTAAGTAATACTTGGCTTCTTGCTCATGGTGAAGCATGAATCTATATACTCGACCTTCACTTCATTGGAGGTCTCCCGATGATCGAGGCTATGTATGATGAGTTTGTGCCCTCAAACTCAGTCATTTTCGTGGTGTTAACATGGGGGGTGAAGAGCCGCCAACCAATCTTCCAAATATATTTGAGACTTATCAATCGATTGTAGCCCGATCTACCAATGGTAGGGTCACCTTTACAGAATGGGTGAAATTCTTTTGTGGGGATTATTCCGAGGGCGGTCAGGGTACTACAAAGGGAAAAGGGAAGGCAGTTGCAAACGAGACACCTCCCATATATCAACTCGAGACCGACAATGATCGTGTCTTCTTGGTCACTTACCTGGCCTTATTCTTGTACAAATTCATGTTCCTTGGCTGGGGCGACAACATTCGTCCAGGGGTACTATACGTGGCATGCGACATGGCTAGAGGGAGTGAGTATGCCCTTGCTTAGCCAATCCTGTGCAACATATACCATGTCTTGGAGGCCATCTCCCAGAGAAAAGAAAAGCCTATAAGGGTAAAGAGGGAAGGAACGACATCATAGGAGGAGAAGCATTTCCTGGAGATTTTAAAACTCCGTTCCCTATGCTAGAGGCTTATTTCCCTAACACCTACGTCAAGCAATAGTGCTCAGGAAATAAATTGTGGCCCTTCTTGATGTAGATTGCAAACCAAAGGGCTATCTTCCATACCTCAAGGGAGGTTCGAGGTTTGTTCGTTGAATATGAGGAGAGTCCCTTTTCCGGTTGGGTGCTTCACTGATCGTGCTTTCGTTGAAGAATTGGGGAAGGAACTGCACGGTGCCTCAACAACGATTATGGAACTCATGTTCGTGTTGAGCATCAAAGGGGAAGTTTTAGCTTATCAGACTCCACACAGTGCCCAGTTGGAGGGGTATTTCCCCCACCACTTCGCTTGTCAGCACGGGCTTGACCAAGGTTGCCCCTTCTCGATATTCTTTGAGAAGCACCGGAGTAAGGTGTATAAGGGGAGCGCGAAAGAGTTTGGAACTTTTTGAGAATGTTGGCTACCGAAGCATATACGGACTACTTGGTCCATGTGTCTTGAAATGACAGAGATCAGCAAATATGTGTTGCCTCACTTTTGTAGGAGAGTTCAAACAACCAGGGCATACGTGACCTAGTGGAGGGTCACCAGTAAGGGCTATTGGGATAAGGATCACCCTTGGAAAGGGGTGAACGGTAACTGGAGCCCGGACACCAGGCAAAGGAGGCTAGCAGATGTTTTTGCTCCCGACACGGTGTTTTCCTTTGATTATCCCTTTAACTGGCGGGTTTTAGGGCTTTCTGCTCGAGATTGCTGCTGATGAGGCCTCGCTAGAGTTCCTTGCTTTGAAGACGATGACTGGGAGTGGCTTCGACAATCTTAGCTAGATCTTTGAATGGGATGAGGGGCGACAAGTCCCTGGTTATGAGAAGTGTCCACCACAGGACTTGAACATCGTAATTGAGAGCGGTCCTCACAGCAAATTGGTTGGAGGGCCTTCTCTGGGAGGTGGATTTGAGGTGGCAACTCCTATTCCCAGAGGGCGATAGAAAACAAAGCGCTCGACTACTGCGGACACCCTTGCAGTGTCTTTAGCTAGTGGGCGTAATCGGAGGTGGAAGAGCGAAAAGCTTCCTTTGGTGTCAGAAACAAGAGGTAGGCCTTCCTCTTCTGATCTTTTAAGAATTCTTTTAGTATCACCCTTTGGGCCTTCTGAAACATCTTCTTATTTTGCTAAAATGCTTTCGTTTCTTTAGAAACTAAGGTGGATGACCCTGACAGCTTTGAGACTATTGACGTCGCTTCTGATCGGGAGGGGACTCTGGATCTTTGGGAGACACCCTTAAGTCCCAGGGTAGTTCTTGAGTTTGAGGCGGCTCTGGTGGAGACTGAAGAGGATGAAATCCCCGAAACAATTGCTCCAGATAAGGGCTCTGTTGTCGATGTGGCCTCCATGCATGAGGAGTTTAGTGGCCTGACCAAGGTAGGGGCTATGGCTCCAGGAGAATAGCCTGAAGTTGATGACGTGCCCTGAGCACCAAGATGTTGCTGCTCCCATGGTCCGGAGTCATGAAGATCATTGGACTGAACTCTTTGTGGTCGAGGTTCTAGCCATTGAAGGAAAGGGCCAAATGGAGGAAGCCATTGCCAGAGATGAATCGACTTAGGAAGGCCAAAGGGAAGACGCAATTCCTGAACTTGGTTATTTTGAGGTGTCTGTTCAGGAGGGTGAAGAGCAAGGGGAACAAGTTCCTCTATAGCCTGTTGGGACAGTAGTAGAGGTCCCCATAAGAGAGCATCAAGATGGCGACGTTGGCATCGAAGAGCCAATGCAGATTGAGGTTGGGGCCGCCTATGAGCTTGAAGGGCAAGAAGCTCTATGTTTTGCCCTTGTTTCAGAGGAGCCAGTGGCACAGATGGCTATCACTTCAACAAGTCCGATCCTTGAGGTCGAGGTGTCTTCCATAGTGGTGGCCTCAGTAGCACCATCCCGGCCTGTTTTCTGTGGTGTTTTTAGCATGATTGAAGGCATGTTTAGAGCAGGCCTTTAGGGCTTGAGGGAGCTACCTTTCGATGAGCTAAGTGAAGGTTTGGTTAGGCTGAGATAGTTCGTCGCGACTTCTGTGGTCGGGACAGCGCCCGTGGTGCTTTCCCATTTTGATGCAACTCTAAACGAGTTAGAGAACTGGAGGTTGGGAGTGTTGCATCATGAGGAATAAACCGAAAGGGTAGCCTCCTTGGAAGAGTTGATCTTGTGCAGTTGCGAGAAGATAAATGCTTGCATTGAGAAGAAAGCCTTGATAACTAAGCGCCAACAGGAACTCAAGAAAGAGGCACAAGGAAGCTTCAAGAGAATGATCGAAGTCAAGGAGGCAATACGAATACTGAAAGAAGAATTCATGGGCCTCGAGATGGAGATGGCTCAAAGGAAGGCCATGGAGGCCTCTTCGGCTGCAGATTTGTCTGAACTTGATGGCACAATTGAGTCGAAACTGTGGTGATGACAGAGGCAACTCAAACAATAGAAGTCGAAGGCACGTGTTCATGGCATAGAGACTTCTCCTGAAGCACGCAACGCAGAGATCAATACGATGATTGATTGTTTCTAAGCATGTCATTCCCCCTTTTTCAGTACTCGCAAAGTTTTGTATGATGAATAAAGCGCTTCTATTTTTTATTGACTTTACTGCATGATTTCATTCTCTCTTTACTTTTGTTGTGCTTCATGTGATTCTTCTGAATGCCTCTCGATACTTTCATTATCTCAAAAGACTAATACCCTAGGCCTGGTTTAGCCCCATGGTGGGCTGCCGTGACTTGGATAGCTTCGAAATAGGGAGTCATTGCTTTTTGTCCTTTCAATGTCTGATTGGCCAAAGGCTCATAGTCCATATTCCTCTCGATTTGGTGAGCATGGCCGCTAAAGACAGTCTAATCAGAAGGGGCCTCGGCTTCTGTTGGTGGCATGTTTATTTCAAGCTCATCATAGTTTTTAGCCTCTTTGAAATGCTTCGAAGAGATACGCATGACCTTCAATTCCCTTCACCAAACTTCTCTCCCGAGAGGTCGAGGAAAAGTAAAACTTTTGACTGGACAACGGTCTGAAGAACATCCTCTATACTTGTAGGAATCGAACTTTGAAAAACATTTCGTGGTAGTTGTCGTACTGCTTCGGCTTTCAAGAGTGCAGTGGAGATATGCAAGACTTTTTGATGCCCCGACATATAGGTGATCCTTGGAGCTGGGAATTCTACCCTCATGGCTTGCTCAATCTCATAAATGACTTCTGGTTCATTTTTTAGCCAAGGTGGCTCAGAACGGGGAGTAGAAGGTGAAGACGCTTTTTCAAATGAAGAGGGAGTTTCTTGAGGGATGATGGTTGGGATGTTGGAATGAATAGTAGTTAGGGGTAAAATTCTACCCTACCTTTCTTCTTCCTTGAACATGTTCACTAACATCCTTCCAACATCCTCAACATCTTCATGAGACAAGGACACAGTCTTGCTTGTAGACTCGTGACCTTCATCACTCAGCTTCTGAGGCGACATCAGATTTGTGAAGTAATATTTAGCTTCGACATAGTGATTTTCGGCCAAAGGGAACAATCTTTTTTCAGCATAGACCGTATGTTGTCTCCCATCTCGGCTATATTTGAAGCACTGATGCAACGTTGATGGAACTACCCCCTGGTAATGGAGCCATGGCCGACCAAGGAGGATATTGTAAGAAGTGTCGGTGTCAATTACATGAAACTGGGCATAATCGTTCAGCTCACCGATCTTAAAACAAAGGCGTACCATGCTAGCCGTCTTCTCCCCTGATTGGTTGAACCCTTGAACTATGACGTGGGTCGGGGTAAGATCTTCGGACCCCAATCCTAATCGAGTAACGATCCTCCATGGAATCAGGTTGATTGTCGACCCTCGATCGAACATAATTCGGTTGATGGGGCATGCATGTAATTCTCCAGTAACAAAGAGAGTGCGTGATGAAACTTTTCCCTAGCTATAGATCGTCTTCTGAAAAGGTGAATGTCATACATCCTAGCAGAATTGTCAGGTCTACTTTGATAGCTTTTACTTCGGTCTCGTGCACTTCTGGGTTAGAGAGAGCTTGAATCAAAGCCATCTGATAATCCTTTGAGTGCATGAGGGCATCGTAGACACTGAGACAGGTTGGAAGCTTCCGTAGAAGTCCTATCACATCATATTTCACCTTTCTTGATCAACGCCTTGTGCTCCAAGTCCTGCCACTGATTTGGTGGGTATAATGGGTTGAGGAGAAGGTTTGGGTAAAGCAGGTTTATTTTAGCTGGCTGGCTGATTTGATTGCATGGCGGGCTTGGTTCGAGTGACGAAAGTTTGAGGTTTTGGAACGGGCTGAGTGCATGAGATAAAAGGGCCGAGGAAATTGGAGAATAGGAGGATTGTTTAAGGTATTGGGATTAGGAAGAAGCTTAGGGAGCTGTAGGATAGGCAGACTAGCCTTCGGATTAAGGGGCAATGGTAGACTGGGGAAGTTCAAGATGCCCGACTTCTACAGTGGAGGCTGCAGCGTCCTCTCTGATTTGAGAATTATCTTTTATGTGGTAGGTATTGCTCCTGAAATTTGCACCATGTGGCAAGCTCCCTAAGAATAGAAGCTTTGCCCTCTTGACTCTCTTAATCTCTTCTCTAAGTCAGGCTCAGATATGCCCAGAAACGAGCAGATCTACTCTCAGATCTATGACCGAGCTAGCATGATCCGAGGTATTTCAAAACACAAGTTTGAATCAAAATGAATCAAAACCAGATCAAAATAAAATAAATACAATAAAATAAAAGTGGAAATGAAGGAGAAGAAAATATCAAACCAGACCAGATGGCTTGGGCTTCCCAACCCTTTGAGGGCTTGCCCGTATCAGAACCGGTTTCTTTTTCCCTTGTGGTCTAGATGTCGATTAGCAAGTGTCTGGTAGTAGTAGGGTGGTTGTGCCCTAGAAATGGCTTAGTTATAGGGTTGTTGTGCCCTAGGTCTAGGTTTACTCAGGCTTAAGATGAGGATTACGGTTTGGTTAGGGAAGATCTCTCTACTCTCCTGGGGTTTCTCTTCCAGCCAAAGTTTTTAAAAGTCTCATCCCTCTTCAACCCTCTCATTTTTCATCCTTTTATGGTCACCCAAATTCAGTTCATCTGGATGACGGATTTTATTGGGGTAGAGTTATCCCGTAATCAACAAATTCCTTGGTCAAACCAATCTTTTATTTTTTTAAAATTCAGATTTGACCGACGCGGATACAATCACACTGCCAAAGCACACATAAGATAACCCTAAAGACACAAAAAATGATAAAAATGCAGTTGGAGAAAATTGATATGGGCGACACGGGTCGTGTCGCCCAAGGCTGGGTGGCACGAGTCGTGTCGTCTGGGATACACACCCCGTGTCGCCCAAACCAAAACTTGTCCAAATTGAAAATTTTCTTTTCAGGTGTGTTCCTTAGCCTCTTGTGAAGAACCTGGAAAACATTTGGGTCAAAACATATTTTTTTTCCTATTTTTAATTAGTTTTTAAGTAAAATAAGGCATTTGCAGGAAGACTTGGGTGACACGCCCTGTGTCACTTGGGGAGCACGCCCCATGTCACCCAAAGCAGAAGATGTCCAAATTAATGGTTTTCAATTGTAATGTCTTCCACAGCCTCTTCTGAAGCTCTCAGAGAAAATTTGGGTTAAAACATAGTTTCTTACTTTTTTTAATGATTTTTTTCGTAAAACAGTGTGTTTACCAGATTCCGGGTCAAAATAGGCATCTGCTGGATTCTGGGCAGGCAGAATGGTTCTGGCTCACAGGGTAAATTGTGTGACCTATGGATTTTGGGTTTACTAAGCCAATTTGATCCTAAGGGTCCAAGAAAACCACAAAACTTGCCAGATTTAACGCTGGTATCTACAGTTGCCCCTCTTTGGCACTCCCTGTCCTTCGAGGGACAGGAGAGTGGCAAAGAAGTAAACACGCTATCATTCCTGGTCCTTCATGGGGCATGCGATCGTGCAGTCTCTATCCTTCGAAGGATAGGTGAGTAGTAATAGTAGACTCTCTGACGCTCCCTGTCCTTCTAAGGCCAGAAGAATGTCAAAGATGAATGTCATCTCGACGTCACGTGGGAAGATGGCACACCAACTATCCCTCCAAGCCATTGCACTCCCATGCTCACCCACCTAGGGCATTTTCATCCTAGGTTTTTTGGTGAGGTGTCGGTGAGTTATGCAAGCTTGAAACTCGAGGTGGATTTTACGACCATGCCACTTGACCTTAGGGTTTTCTCAGTTTGAAAATTTTAACCTTGATAATTTCATTGATTTCCTTAGGGGTTTCCTAAGGCTGTCTATAAGAAATGGCTTTCTATAGGATGAGACTTGTCTGATCAATTCTGAATAGAGAGACGAGGAAGCGACGTGGCAAAGTAGTGTTTATCATATACAGGTGTCCAAGCTCCTTCGTTTTAGAAAATGTTTTAGAAATTTTGAAAGTCGGGGGAGATTTGAAATAGAACCCAGAGCAGGGATAGGTTACGACTTTAACAAAGAAATTAAAGTTTTTGGAAACACAAGAAATATAATGCAAATATTGAAAAGAGGAAGATATTTCGAAAAACAATGTTGGTTAGGAATTTCAACTCCTGCAACCATAGAGCCCTTTAAGAAGTTTAGCGTCATGCAGGGATGGATGATGCACCCTACCTTTTACGTCATACAGGGATAGATAGTACATGTCTTGGCTCTTTTACATCACATGAGTTTGACGTTGAACTGGATAACACGACCTTTTACGCCACAAGGGGCTAGATGTTACCTGTCTCGACTCTTTGACGTCGCATGAGGTGGATGTATTAGCTCGATTTTTTAACGTCGCACGAGTTTGACATGTTAGCTCGGTTTTTTAATGTCACAATAGTTTGACGTGTTAGCTCGGCGTTTTAACATCACGCAAGTTTGACATGTTAGCTTGGTTTTTTAACGTCTCAATAGTTTGACGTGTTAGCTCGATTTTTTAACGTCGCACGAATTTGACGTGTTAGGTCGGGTTTTTAATGTCGCACGAGTTTGAGGATCTGGATCTTGGTCGGTGGTTTATGCTCATACGACTGTAGAGGAAAATATTTTTTCAAATTGGTTGGCAGTTTAGACTCATCCAACCGAGTAAAAATTTTGAAATTGGTTAGCAGTTTAGGCTCATGCCACCACAGGGTCTTTAGAAATTTTTGAGTTTTTATTTATTTATTTATTTATTTTTTTGAAATTGGTTGGCAGTTTAGGCTCATACCACTAAGGAGCATATGATATTTTTTGAATTTTTTTTTTTTTGAAAAGGTTGGTTTAATTGAAAAAACTATTTTTTGGCAAAAATATTTAGGTGACATGAGGCGTGTCGCCCATGTCAATTTTATTTATTTATTTATATATATATATATTATTATTATGTTTTGACTGGGAGACACTAGGTGTGTCGCCCATATTCTATTATTATTATTATAATTTTATTAAGTGTTGCTACCCCTGTTGTGAGGCCTTTCTCAACTTTGCCCCTGTTGTGGGGAGCTTGAATTTTTTTTTTTTTTATTGCCCTTGTTGGGGGGTCTTTGCTAAGCTTGCCCTTGTAAGTTTGCAATTTTATTCATCGAAGCATAGTAGAACACTTTCTTTGCACATACTTTCAAACTGAATATTTACAAACTCAGCCCCCTAGTTGTAGGTATCTCGAATTTTTGACTATGGGTCATTGTACGCACGCACAAGGATAAGCTTACCTCATTTTGCCTCAGGGAATCCAGTTGAGAGAAAAAATGCTCCCAAACTAGCCAATTTCATCATTGGCGAGGTGCACCCATCTCTTATAGGTGGTAGTTGATAGTTATACTCATACAACCATGGAGTGCCTGGCTAGTTTCAAGCCTTCATAACAGGCATAGGAAGTTGGCTTCGAGAATGAGGCTAGATGACTACCAGTTTAACCTCTTGTAGTGATGGAGGAAGGCCTTTCTAAAAGGGAAAACTTTTTCAAAATAGATAATTTTAATGGTTAAATTGAAACAACATTTTTGAAAGGGATGAGCCTTACAGTTTTTCCACCTGTGGCCCCTTTGGTGGTGATTTTCTTTGTTTAATTTTACTTAGAGATGATGAAAGGATTCCTTTGCGGGATCGTGAGAATTCAGAAATCACAAAGCTGTCTTTTTACCTTTGAAGCTTTCATCCTCTGCTTCGCCGATCCATGAAGAGTCCTTTAGATTCTTGCTGGGCTTTCCTCTTGGAGGGTCACGACATTTTCCAGTGTTCGTCAAAATCACATTGGCTTTCCATTCATGTCAACCTCCTACATCTTTCTGAGTTGGTTCTGTTGGGAACCTGCGGGGTTTTAGGAGGAGTCTTCATCCTCAGGGTTTGCTTGTGCAGTATTATTAGAACTTGCAAGTACTTATTTGTTCTTGAGTGTTTTGCATCGAAATCTCCTTCTTGGGGATTTTTTTTTATTATTATTTTTACCCGTGATGCCTTTTCAGGTTTTCACCACATCCATTTATTATTACTATTATTATGATTATTTTTTTTCTTTTGTGGTGCCTTTTGAGGTCTTCACCATGCTTTTGAGCCCATTACGAGTAGTATTTGTTGAGATACATCGCATTAATGGGGTCCTTGAGGTTGTACCATCCTGATTTTGACCATATAAGAATTGCCTGCATGCACTCGGTTAACCACGAATGGCCCCTCCCAATTAGGTTTGAGCTTTCCTAAAGGGCGTGGATTTGTAAGAGTGTGGAAGATTTTCTTGAGTACCACGTCCCCTTCTTTGAATTGTGGAGGAACAACTTTCCTTTGGTACGCTCTCTCGATTCTACGCTGGTAAGAAATGATATTTTGTGTTGCTCGTAGTTGTTTTTCATCCGCATTAACAAGGGAAGTGATTCGTGCTTCGATCTTTTGTTCCTCATCTGCATTTTTGTCAATAAGCACTAGGAGGGATGGTATCTCAACGTCGATAGGTAGCACTGCTTCCATACCATACACCAATGAGTATGGGGTCATGCCAGTAGGAGTCTTCTCAGTTGTCTAGTAGGCCCATAGAGCATCATTCAGCTTTTCGTGCCATTCTTTCCCGTCTTCTATTATTTTGTCTATGATTCTGAGAAGTCCTTTATTTGTGACTTCTGCTTGTCCGTGTCCTTGAGGGCAGTATGGTGTGGAGAATTTATGTGTTATCTCAGACCTTTTGCACACCTTAGTGACCTTTTCATTTTTGAGATTGGATCAGATGTCAGTGATGATTAAGTTAGGAACTCCATATCTGAATACAATGTTATTCTTTATGAAACGGGCAATATGTTGGCCTTCAATTTTAACAAATGACACGGTCTCTACGAATTTGGAGAAGTATTATGTAGTCGTTAATATAAAACGGTGGTCGTTTAAGGATTTTGGTGATATCATTCCGATGATATCAAGACCCCACATGACGAAGGGCCATACAGGCGGTGTTGAGTTGAGTGATACAGACGGTGCATGGATGAGGTCTCCATAGAGATGACATTTGGGACACTTCTTAACGAACTTCCAGCAGACTTCAGCCATGGTGGTTCATTAATAACCTTGGCGCCTAATTTTCTGAACTAAGGCGGCTGCCCCAGAATGACCTCCTTCATTGCAACGCTATTAGAACTTGGTCAATTTCTGGCTAATCGAGGCACCGTAGAATGATGCCATTGAAGGAATTTTTGAATAGGAGGTCACCTCTTACTAAGAATCCTATAGAAAATCTTTGAAGGGCTTCTTTATCCTTTTTGGTAGCTTCTTCAGGGTACAACCCATCTTTCAACAGGGACAGAATGTCGTGGAACCATGGATTTTCCTTAGCTAACGCATCTGAAGCCATGAGAGATACTTCCCCATTGTTCTCCTTTTTCTACTCCATTTCTTTTTCGATCCTTGGTGGGGAAAGGTCATGTTTGTTCCTGATGTAGAATGGTAGTGTGGTGATTTCTGGAGGAATATCAACCATTGAAGCAAGGGTATCGACGAACCGATTATTTTCTCTAGTTACATGCAGAAAGGTGATTTTCTTAAAATATGGAAGCCTCTTTTCCACCTTTTATTGGAACATGGGAAATTCAATCTGATGGCTATTGGTATTAAAATCTTCTCGGGTGAGCATAATATGACTCCTACACCTGACCCGTATTCATTCTTTGCACCGTCGAAGTATAGCTTCCAAATCGAGTCCTCAATTGTGAAGAGGTTCTCATCAGGGAGATCCGTGATAACAGGAATATTGTCTGGCAGTACGTGTTCAGTTACGTGGTCAACAATGGCTTGTCCTTTGACCGATTTTTGAGTGACATACTCGATCTCGAACTCTCTCAATAGCATTCTCCACTTCGCCAAATATCCGTTGAGGACTGGCCTCTCCAATAGGAACTTGAATTGGTCAATTTTTTATATGTGCTTGACTGAATGAGATAAGACATAATGTCTAAGTTTTTGCATGGCCCACCTAAGTGTTAAACAGTGTTTCTCCACATCCGTGTATCTTGCCTCATAATCCACCATGGTTTTGTTGATATAGTATATCGTTTGTTCTCTTCCATGGTCCTTATTTTGTCCTAACATTGCCCCCATGGTCTTGTCTTTCACTGACATGTATAGGAACAGGGGTATCTAGACTAAGAATACTAAGGATGGAAGGTTTTGTGAGGTACTCCTTGATTTGATTGAACGCTTCTTGGAATTGATTATCCCATATGAATGGGGAGTCCTTCTTAAGGAGTCTATTGAATGGTGCGCACTTATCCACCAGTTGTGAAATGAAATTCCTTATGGCTTGTATGCGTACTTGAAGCCCAAAGATTTCTCTGATGTTCCGGGGAGGAGGTATTTCAGTGACAACTCGTATTTTGGATGGGTCCACTTCGATGCCTCTTTAGATTACTATACAACCTAGTAATTTGTCCGATTCAAAATCGAAAGACACATTTTTGTTGATTGAGTTTGAGTTGATGTTTTTGGAGTCTTTCGAAAATGGTTCTCAAGTTGGTGAGATGATCAGACCTGGTCTTTGACTTGACTAGAATGTCGACATAGTCTTTCATAATGGTATGCATTAGATTGTGGAAGATGTTAGTCATTGCCTGTTGATAAGTTGCTCCTGCATTTTTTAAGCCAAAGGGCATGACTTTATAGCAGTAGGTTCCCCATTGCGTTATGAATGACGTCTTGGTTTGGTCTTCTTCTGCCATGAGGATTTGGTTGTAACCCGACAAGCCATTCATGAATGATAACATCTCATGACCCATAGTGTTGTCGACTAAGGCATCTATGTTTGGTAATGGAAAATTGTCTTTGGGACATGCCTTATTGAGGTCTCTGTAATCGACAGACACTCGGATCCTCCCATCTTTCCTGGGTACGACCACTATGTTGGCCAACCATTCTGAGTAATCGACGGGGGTAATGAACTTCACCTTGAGTAGCTTGTCAATCTCTTCCTCGATTTTGAGCTCGAGGTGGGTCTTTTGACGTCGAAGTTTCTGCCTTATAGGCTTTTCCCCTTGGTTGAATATTAGGTGATGTTGCACCAATGTGGGATCTAGCCCTAGCATATCATCGTAGGACCAGGCGAAGACATCACGATATTCCTTAAGAAAGGAAATCACATTTTCCCTCTCCTCAGACGATAAGGAGGTTCCAATCTTGGTTAACCTTGGGTCCTTCTCAGTTCCTAAGTTTACGTCAATCGTCGCCATTGGGTCACCATCGAATCTCTTCTTGAATGGCTCAGCATGGGAAGTAAGTTCCTCAGGTTGAGAGATATCTTCAGACTCTTAACTCTCTTGATCTTCATCTTGGTCATTCAATTCATCATCTTGGGTATTATGCATCGCTATTGGCTATCTTGAGTGAGCACCGTTTTTTAAATTTCTTTTTCATTGTTATCAGCTTTATCATGTTTTGAATTTTCCATGGTTTTTTAACTATTGGAAAAGGTGTCCCTTATGGGACTCGCGGGAGAAATATTGGGGACTAGACGGGCAGGGAGGTTAGATGGCCACCTTGCGCCTATCCAGTTTTTGGCACTGGGACATGAAGCTGCCACTGGTATGCTTCCAGTGATTCTCAAGATAGAGGAGTGATTGACTAATTCCTTTCCTGAGTTTGAGTAGGTAGATGAGCGCACTTGGTTGTATCAGAGCCGATTTTGCATACCTTCAAATCCAGGTCAGCAAAAAGGTCTTCAATTCCCAATTCTTGTGTGTGCTGAGATGTGGAAGAAGGGCTATCCCCTTTTGAGGAATCAAGGATCACCTTTGGTCGTTTTGAAGGACGAGCATCGAGAGGATCGAGGCTTTGAATGCCCCCTGATATGAAGCACAGAGGGCTTGAAGGTTTTGTTCAGCTTTGAATAAGGGTGAGAGTACACTCAAGCCCTCTTCGATCCCCTTTTTTAGCTTTGGCTTCATGTGATATAGAAATCGCTTCCTTTACACCTTGGTCTTGATTGCCCAAGCCTTGGCCTGGTTGAAAGCCTTGGGAGAGGAGCATGTGCCAGGCTTAGAGGGACCTGAAGCCGTACCGATGTTGGCAATGGATGATCTTCTCCATCGATGCGAAATTTTGCAAACTTTGAGGAACGGGGTCACCGACCTCTAAGAGTAAAGTAGCACAATCAGCTTGCTCAAAGGAAGCAATCAGGATTTCTTTGAGCTCGACTCCTACAGCCAGTTTTCTGTTATATATGCTAGAATTGGAATGGGAAGGGGGTTCACCGCATACCTTTGCTACACCATTTTTAATCAGAAACTTGAGGCATTGAAGTAGTGTTGAGGCGACCATGAGGTTCTCATGTAGCCATGGTCTGCCTAGCAGCATGTTGAATGAAGGTTTTATGTCTAAGACATAAAACTTTATCACCTAGATAGTAGGACTGACCTTGAGTGTGAGAGGCAATATGTCTTCAGCTTGCCTCTTGGTCCCGTCGTATGTGGCGATAGTTAGTTGGCACTGCTTGAAGTTATCCGAGCTTTTGCCTATCTGCTTCACCATTTTAATAGGGCATATATTTAGGGATGCCCCATTATCAATCATCACTCTCCTTATCTCATATCCATTCATGAAAATAGTGATATGAAGAGGTTGAACGTGAAAGCGATTGAACTTAGCTGGGATGTCATCATTTGTGAATATGATTGGCGTCGGTGTCATTAGTTGGTTGATCATACTGCACAACTCATCTGGCTGTGTGTTGCTCGGGATGTGTGTCTTAGCGAGAGTCCTTTTTATCTGGGCTCTGTGTGCTGGTGAGTTGGCGAGTAGCTCTAAGATGGAGATTTGAGCCTGGATCTTCCCAAGATGAGTCGATAAATCATAGGTAGTTGCAGATCCTTGAGTTCTGTTGAAGTGGCTCCCATTCTTTCATCAAGAGTGTCCGTCATCAATTAGATGGGTTTGAACACTTGACCTCTTCGGGTTAAGGAATCAACTTTACCAGCTTGGAGCTCGATAGGGTCAGCCCTAACGAGAGTAATGGGAGACTTCGGGGTGTTGGCCCCTTGTTTGGAAGATGATCCCTTTTCATCGGCTTTGACCATGTCAATCTCTAGGGCATCATCTTCGTCATACTGGTTCAACTTAGGAGGATCATCAGAGTTCGGGGACGAACTGTTTCCTCTAAGAAGACTCAAAAGATCTTCTTCAACTTCTTGGAGATGATGATCACAAGCAAATATGAATTGGTTGGGATCATCCTCTGCATCTCAGTTTTCAATCATGTGAATGATAACATCCTCCTTTGAGTTACTCGGAGCTCTCGTTTCTTCAGTCATTGTGGCTGTATTTTTTGAGAGAGGGTTTGTGAATAGACCCATCTTTTGATTAGATTCTTCAACAGGTTGATTTCTAGGTCCGACAGTGATGTCGCCCCTACTAATCAACCCTTGAATCACCCGCTTCAAGTAAAAACAAGTTTTGGTATCATGGGCACGGTTTCTATGCCACTTGCACCATCTGTTCTTATCCTTAACCTCAAATGGTGGTTCAGATGTTGGCAGGAGTTGAACCATGTTTTTCTTCAAGAGTAACTCCAGCAATTTTTCTAACGGGTCTTTGAGAGGAGTGAAGTTGTCTTCTTGCCTTTGATTGTTATTTTGAGTGTTAGCTCTTAGCTAACCCCTTTGATTTTGATTCCTATTATTGTGCTGAGTAGCTGAACCCTGAGTCGGTCCGTTAACGATAATTTCGTTAATCTGACAGGAAGCTTTCCCCTTGTTGTTGCTCTTATTTTTATTCTGGGGAGTCGTGATGGGTTTGTTATCAAGCCTGGTACTGAGGGGTGTCCCTCTAGCCCTTTCATGTCACGCCATCTGCTCGATCATGGAGTCGAAAGAGTGGGGGATAGGTCCTTGGGTAAAGAAGGTCCTGTATTAAAGAGCTGCATTTTCTAAGGCCATGGAGATTTTAGTTGAGTCCGTAAGTGGACATTCGATGACTGGCATCGCTGCCTCGTGGAATCAACCGATAAAATGCTCGAAGAATTTTCTTGGGTTTTGTTTGGTTGCACTGAGCTCGCCCAGGGAAAGAGATCTTGGTGTCGACCCACGGTAATGAGAGACGAACTGGTTGAACATTTCATCTGGAGTTATGTGTAGTTGAGCGGTCATTAATCTCTGGTGCCAGTTTAAAGACACACCGGTCAAAGTTTACGAAAATAGGGCCTTCAACTGGTTAGGCATGTCTCGCAAGGCTCAGAGGGAGAGGAGGTACACATTGGCGTGAATATCTGGGTCACTCTTCCCATTGAATTTGTTTTAAAACTCTGAATGACAAACCCAGGGGGAAAGTCTTCCATGCCTCTAAGGGTCTCATGACCATAGGCCTTTGGGGGTTGGATTTCATGCATACCCATCCTTATGAGCATATCCTTCATTAGTTTTAAAGTGCCTTCTTGATGAGTATTTGGCATGAGAGTTGGCCCACCGGTCGGTGGATTCCCAAGCATAAACTGATGAGTCAAGACTTGGGGTAGATGTTGGCCTACTTGGGCTTATGATGGATGATCCGCGATTATCCGGGTGGTTAGGCTCATTTGTCCTTGACGGGCGTACTGACCCATAGGCATCGCCATCGGTTGCAGAAACTACACGGTTGGTTGGAACGAATACACAGGAGGGACCGATTGAAGAATCGGCTGACTCGGTTGTGCTATGGGTTGACCAATGCTGTTAGGTTGGTTTTGGACCGACCCATTAACTGGGGCATGAACTAGGTAACCTACGTCAACTAGACTTTTGAGGGCAGCCTGGATGCCTATCTCACCTAAGGGTTGGTCAAGATTGACGCCTCAACTACATATAGTGTTCAAGAAATCGTGGGTTGTACTACCATGGGTCGAAGTTGGATTGGATCTCCTAGACCTAGGTGGGTCTTGGTTTCTGAGACTGTTGTATCTCGGGGTTATCTTGGTTCGAGTTGTGGGTATTAGTGTTAGATGCTTTATGAACTTCTTCCCTTGTGCGGCTCCTGCTTTGGCTACGTAAGGTTCCCTATAGGATAATGCCCGGTAGAACCCCGTGGCTGTTCAATTTTTTTTGGGCGGAGCCAACTTTTCGGAGCATACAGAGCTCAGGGTTAGGAGTGGATCCCTAAGACTCGCTTCTACTTGAAGACCTAGACGATGGATAATGGATTGGACCGAGTACTGGCCGTAATCCCAAGGGACTGCAGCATACTGATCCCTAGGTTTGAGAAGGTTTCGTTTAGAGTCAGCTGTGGAGCGATCATCATATTGGCCTTGGGTAACCGACATTGCGACTCTCTTTGGCTGGGTTTTAAAGTCTAGACTTAGATAAGATCTAGACTCGATGACCTAGGGCAGCTCAATTCCTGACTACAGAGGCAAAACTTTGATTAAGACTTAGGCTAAGACTAGACTGGGACTTAAACTTGTTAAACCTAATGGGTTTTGTTTCAGACCCTAAACTCAGGTAGGCCTAGTCTAGCTCTAGAGGCAGCTCTTTGCTCAGACCTATGCTAGAACCTAGACTATGATCTAGATTAGATGGGTGAGAGTCTCGGCTTGGACCAAGAGTGGTGCGTGCCTGGCTCGCACCTGATTTGAGCTGGGTGCAAGCCTGAGCTTGGACCTAGAGGGTTGTGAAACTCAGACCGGATGTGGACCCGAACTAGATCAAGATTGAAATAAGAACGAGCCTTCGGCTAGGACCAACAGGGTGCCTAGGTTCGAACATGGGTGTGATCTGATTCGGACTTGAGCTAGGCTGGGGACAAGCCTGGACTTGGACCCGGAGAGTTTTAATGATCAGACTAGGTGTTAACTTCAAATAGATCAAAGATGAGCTAGGAACGAGCTTTCGGCTTAGACAAAGAGGGGCCTAAGTTCAGACCAAGGCGAAACCTTGTTCAGACCTGGGCCAGGCTGAGTAAAAGCCTGAACTTGGACCCAGAGTTCGGCTTTAACCAAAGACAGGTCCGGGCTGCGATCTAAGATTAACCAACAAGAAATAAGCAAGAAAACACACAAAACTGAGGCACAATATAGATGGAGTGGTGAGGAACCCCTAAGATTGTATGGTCAAAGCAGTGAAACCAGGCACAGTTCGTGCTAAGTGGAGCGCGACCCGAGTCGAGGATGACTTGAATGGGACACGACATCAGTTTTTTTTTTTTATATTTTTTAATTTTAAATTTTATGAGAAATAATTAAAATAATCATGATGGAAGCAAGGAAAATAGTAATTCAACCAAAATTAACTAACTAGAATGAAATCAGAAAGTCAAGAATAGAGCAGACCTACCTGAAGAAACATATTTTTTTGGTATTTTACATTTTTTATTTTAAGTTGAAATTTTGTTAGAATGAAGCTAATGGTCCCTGGAAGATACCTACAGTGTTTTAGAACAATCTAAGACATTTTAGATTGGGCGACACAACTCTTGTCGCCCTTGAAAGCTGGGAGACACCAGGTCTTTCGCTAAAAAAAATATTTTTATTTTATTTATTTTATATTTTTTTATGATGGATTTTGATGCAATAAAACTATCGTAAACTTTCAGAAACAATAAAAAAAAAATTTAAATAAAAAATTAAAATAACTGGAAAACAAGGAAGATTAGGTAGGACAGACCTGTATCAAGTAAAATATGTTTTTGGTATTTTTAAACATTTTGGTTTGCACTAAAATTTTGTGAGCTGACTCCAGAGAGGTCATAGAATAGATTCACAAATTTTAAAAATAATATGACTTGGGCGACGGGGGCCACCAGAGGGCATGTCACCCTGGACTTGGGTGGTACGACCCGAGTCGCCTAGGCGGCACGCCTTGTGTTGCCTGAGCGGCACGCCTAGTGTCACCCAAAAAATTTTATTTTTTTATTTTTTTACTGTATATATAGAGAAGCAAAAAATAAAATACACTTTTATGAAAATAAATTAAAATCAAGCGACAGTAGATCTAACAAAAAAATGTATTTTTTTATTTTTAAATGTTTTATTTTGGCTTGAAAAATTTGGAAAAGACACAAAATGGTACCTAGAACGTTCGTGAAAAGTTTCAAAATATTATGATATTTTTGAAATTTTGATGCTCGGATCATGCTCGATTAAGCACCACGGTGGTTGCCAAACTATTTATAGCGTAGAGTCGATCTATCTAACGATGTAGATCTCTCAGATCTAACACTTTCAACTGATAAAAAATAAATGAAAAATAAATGGTAGAGATAGTAGGAACAATTGAATTCCGATCTGAGATCAGATCTGCCTAGAAACGAGCAGATATGCTCTCAGATCTGTGGCAGAGCCAGCATGATTTGAAGCATTTCAAAACACAATTTTCAATCAAAATGAATAAAGCCAGATCAAAATGATATAAATACAATAAAATAATAGAGGAAATGATGGAGAAGATACTGAATCGGGCCGGATGGCCCGAGCATCCTGAGCCTTTGAGGGCTCGCCCGTATCAAAATTGGTTCCTTTTGCCCTTGTGGTCCAGATGTCCATCAGCAAGTCTCTGATAGTAGTAGGGTGGTTGTGCCCTAGAAATGGTTTAGATCTAGAGTTGTTGTGCCCTAGATCTAGGTTTACTCAGGCTTAAGATGAGAGTTGGGGTTTTCTCACAGAAGGTCTCTCTACTCTCCTAGGGTTTCTCTGCCAACCTAAAGTTTCTAAAAGTCTCGTCCCTCTCCAATCCTCTAGTTTTTTATTCCTTTATGGTCACTCAAAGTGAGTTCATCTGAACGAGGGATTTTGTTGGGGGAGAGTTATCCCGTAACCAATAAATCCCTTGATCAAACCAATACTTTACTTTTTTAAAAATTCGGATTTGACCGACGCGATTAGCATCACGCGGCCAAACCACCCACAAGATAACCCTAAAAACAAGAAAAATTATTCAAATGTAGTTGGGGAAAAAAGGGTCTGAGCAGCAAACGTTTTTTGCTATTTTTAACTATTTTTTAGGTAAAATAGGGCATTTACATGATGACTTGGGCAACATGCCCTGTGTTACTGGGGCGACACGCTGCATGTCACCTAAATCAAAACATGTCCAAATTGATGTTTTCCAATTTGGGTGTCTTCCTCAGACTCTTGTGAACCTCTCAGATAAATTTTGAGTCAAAACATATTTTCTTTACTATTTTTAATGATTGTTCCGTAAAACAACAGGTTTACTGGATTCTGTGTTAAAACAGGCATCTGTTGGATTCTAGGTTAGCACAGTGGTTCCAGCTCGCAAGGTAAATTGTGTGACCTATGGATTTTGGGTTTACTAGACCAATTTGATCCTAAGGGTTTAAGAAAAACATAGAACTTGCCAGATTTAAAGCGGGTGTCTACAATCGAGGGAGTCGAAGTCTGGACATATCAAGGTTGTACCTGCAGGAGTCATAGACAAGGAAGAATGAGAAGCAGAAGAAGAAGGAGGAGTAGCGTTCGAAGGTGGGGACTTTTAAGGTCTTTCCCCTCATCAGACCGATCTGGGAAGCTTTTTACGTCATCGCCAAAGTTGGACGGGTGAAGGGGATCTTTTAGGTTTTTCCCTTGCTTAGATCATTGAGTAGTGCTTTTAACATCGTCATCCTCATTAGTCATGAGTGAGAGATGAGACGGGAGCATCCTCTTGACATGATGACGAAGGAGAAAGGATTATAGCAAGGTTGGCAATGGGAGAAGGGGCTTGAGAAATTCCTGCTTGACTATGGGTTGAGCGGTCTTGTTTCTTCAGCGAGCAGCCCTTGATGCCTGTGTTTTTCTGAATTTCTAACACGATGTTTGATTCGTCTCGCAGGTGGCAAACCGCTCTAGCATGGCGAACCGCTTCTCGTCTTAAGGACTTGAGTCTTCATTGGCCATGGTAGGTTATCCATGGCTGAGAATTCGAGTAGTCCGTAGAGTCTGAGTCAATTATAGGAAGGTCCTGGTTTGTGAAATCTTCTTGCCCTGATGGAGAAGTGATTTGGGGATCAGTTATGGGGAGATTGTAAAATTCTTGACACTCCTGCATCTTCTTTGCGAATATATCAAGGAAAGTTGTGCATTCTGACAAATAATGACCTTTTATTTGATGGAATGGGCACCAACAATCTTCAGTCCCTTTAGCAAGGAGGCGGGGTTGCCTTTGTCGGCTTCGGTGTGATTATGCCTCTTGAAGCATTATAATGAAGAAAGCGTGGAGGATATCAGGCATTTCGTCTTCCTCTTGAATGGTTATGGCATCGGAGGCTTTAGCTGCCCCGAAGGCCTTCTTAGAATCTTCAAGCTTTATCTGACCTTGCAGAATGAGGGCCTCAGTGATATCCTTTGGTGTATAGCAGTCATCTGTGGGATGATTGATCCTCTGATGGTAGGATGAATAATTCTCCTGAGTGTCAAGGCCAGATTGCTTAGGGAACTTAGTTTCTTGAAGCTGGATCATATTCTGCTCCAATAGTACCGGAACAGTGCAGGGACTCATTCCTTCTCGAAGGGATAGACGTTGTTCCTATGTCTGGTGAAATAATCACCACGATCAAGGTTGGTTGGTGGAGTTACCAGATAGTACGATGGTTGTTGCTTGCTAGTCTGGATCGTTACTGTTGTCACGATTACCCCTTTAGAGAGGTCCAATGTTTGGGAGGGAGCCTTCTTTGAATCAGTGACCATGACAGCTGCATTGATTTCCTTCTTTTGTTGGCTGCACCGTGTGTTATTCTGAGAGCTACCATTGCCCCGGTTGTTTGCTGAACTTGTAAATGGTTGACGTGTCCCACCATGATGGTGGGACAAACTTTCTATGCAAACTGATTTAGAGATCAACTCTGACATGGAGGTCGGATTGGATGCTTTGACATGTAGAGTGATTTCAGGTCGCATGTTCCGCACACAAGTCTGGACTGCTTCCTTCTCAGGCATAGGATTAGGCTGGCGAGAAGCCAAGTTCCTTCATCTTGATATGAACTGATCCACTAGTTCATCTGGTTCTTGAGTCAGGGTGAGAAGTTTGATAGTTTGAACCTCTCTCTTGACCTCATAGAAGTATTGATAGAACAATTTCTCCATCTCCTCCCATGTATGCACCGAGTTTGGAGGAATACGAGCATACCATTGGAATGTCGAGCCATTGAGGGTCTCAACGAACTATCGGAGAAGAAGTCTCCTATCAGTCGTTGTTTCCCAACATGCCTCCTGAAAGTGGGAAATATGCTGGTTCTAGAAGGTGGTTCCACTGAATAAGGGAAACATCCCTTTCTTATAGTCTGTGGGGAACATGACCTGATCAATATAGGAGGGGTAAGGTATTTGATAAGGTGTCGCACCCTGTATCCCTAGAATTTGTCTATTCTTTAGGCTATGAGTGACCATGGCATCAATATCAAAATGAGAGATCAGATGGGGGACAAAATTATCCTGTGAGTTAGACGGAGGGGGCTGCCATGGAGGTGCACCATCAGAGTGATGGGAATTGACCTCATGGTTAGCCAACTGGAGTGCCACATCAATACAATCGATATTCTCCATCATCACACATACCATGTGCTCAAACTTGTTCATATGATCCTCCTGTGCATCACTGGGCTCGCTTACAACCATTACGCTGACCGTTTCTCTTTGGAGGTCAACGTTAGTGGCAACTGAAGGCTTGCAAGATTGACGGATCCTACGTGGTAGATCAGTTAATAAGGGGTCAGCATGCCCTGACTGAACTCGACTCTTGTACACGGATTGTGTTTGGGCCAGTTCTCGACAGTCTTGTGATCATGGTTGCTGAGTGGTTGGGTCTTCTTCTGTGACAGTAACCAAAGCACAGGGCTCATGGAGCTCTTCTTCAGGTTTCATTGTCTGAAGGGGATAGAAGGGATTCATGTGAAGAGGATCATCAAAATTAGTTGTTTTAATTACCTTTGTCACCTCCCTAATAGAAATTTGTAGACCTCCTTCGTGTTTAGCCTTGAGTTTTTGATGGACCTCGCACCAAAACAGCGATCTAGGTCACGGCAGGTCAAATCTTCTCACACGGGAGAGAGTTGTCTTCATCAGATGCGACAATGGATGGGGGTCAGGCATTGTAGTCATCTTTGGCCGGGGAGGATGAAGGACGTGATCTTCAATGAGGTCCATGCCCCCAGCTTTCTTTTGAGCTCCAGAGACATGACCCAAGAGATAGGGTTGGTTCAGGATGGTACTCTAGGGTAAAACCTTCGAGTACCAAGGCTGAAGGTGCTTGGTTGATGAGAAGGAGCAGGCAAGAGCAGGGTTGACTCATGAGGAGGCATGAGTTGAGGGCGAGGGGATGCCGAAGATGGCGACACATGTGCGCCCTTCAAAGAAGGATCTCGGGGGACCTGGGGTTCCACCAGGGCTCGTGCAGGTGATTTGGCCTTAGGAGGCCGAGAACTATGAGTAGGTGTTTATAAGAGAACAGGTGTAGGCCTGCCTCTTACAGGGTGCACTTGTGTGTGTAGAGTAGGAGGACGAGAAGGTCGTCTCTTGTGTACTTGGGTTGGCGTGGTAATGGGATTGCCCCGAGCAGTGAGATGCATATGAGTAGAGTCCGCAGGACCTATCCTTGGAAGGTTTGATCTTTGACATAGACTCGAGGTAATAGAAGGATTGCCTCGAGGTGTGGCTCTAGGGGGTGACCCACGAGCCTTGTAGTGTTTGAGGGATGGATACCACGAGGTTTTTGCCTAGAAGTGTTGAGCCTCTAGAGATAGTGACCAATTGTGCAGAAATGTGGGGGATAACCTTATGGCGACCCACAGGAGTAATGACAACTTGCTTGCCTTTCGCAGAAAGGGATTGAGCAGCCTTTCGACATACCTCAAGAACTCGGCTGGCAAGGGACTTGCCGGTGGCTAGGTGTATGCTTTGTGGGGCCATAAAAGTGCCACCCATGCAGGACGCCTTGGTGGAATTTCCACCTGAGCGAAGAGATGGGGAGTGAGAGACCTTCAAGTCCCTCCTCACATCAATCTTAAACCTCCTCACATTGGTCCAGGTTAAGACTTGGGAGCTAGACAAGGGTATTTGCTCAAGAGGATGGTCGGGAATGAAGTCAAAGGACCTTTTTCCTTGGGGACACTCTCAAATAAGGGGATAAGAAAATCCTCGATTCGGATAAATGGGTTCCAGAACCCAGTAGCCATAAGTGAATATGAAAAGAGAATGAAAGCAGAAAATAAAAGAAGCGACTAGCCGAACAAGAACGAACCGACTAAAGGGTAGTAAATCCCTAATGGAGTCACTATGTTGATTAGGTGCCTCGATCTCGCCCTCCAGATCCTGAAGGATTGGGCGATGCGCATCTCGAGTTTTGGGGGAGACCAGGGTCAGTTATGAGATTGCTCTCTCGGGAACCTCGTTCGAAAATGGGGGCAAGTGTTACCAACCAGAGAGGAATTTTAAAGGTGGGTTCGGGACTTACTCAGGCTGACTCGGATGGGTGCCGTCTTAGATCACCAAGAAAACTCCTCAATAATAAAACTGGTTCAGAATCGCCTCCGTTGGCTCGTATTCTTCTTATTTTTTACTTTTCTACAATTATACACGTATATCACAAAGGTTATGGGATAGGTGGGTCAGACCTCACCCTTTTCCTCTCTGATGAACGTACATAAGCATTCGCATTCGAAAAGAAGAACAAAAGACAGGGGGAGAGAAGAATTCAACCAAGAGAGAGGATCAATGTAGTGACTAAGCTGGTTGATAATTCACATAATGTGGTAGCCAAATGGGCTCAGTAATGAAGACTGACTCACAGGATCACCACTAGACGTTTACCAATATCGGCCAACTAAGCACGATGGTCGGTTTGTCATGACAGTAGCCAAGTGATCCTGGCACAACAACATTACGGCTTGACGATAGGCCTGCCAAGACATGCTAACCGCAATCCCTATTGGTTGAACGCAGGAGTAGCAGAGGAATGGTTTTAAGAGAAGAAGGGAATAGACAGAAGGGGAGAGAAGAAGGAAGAGGAGAGGGAGAAGAAAGAAAAGAAGATGCAGTCGGCGCTAGACATTGTTGACTATTTTACGAGATGAGAGAGGGAGGAAGTGGTTGACGTTAAGTCTCGCCAACTGACAGAAGAAGAGAGAGAGAAAACCAGTTGGTGTTAGGTCTCCCCAACTGGCAGAGGAAGAGAGAAAAAACCAATCGACGTGAGGTCTCACCGATTAATAGAGGAAGAGAGAGAAAACCAATCAGTGTTAGGTCTCACCTATTGACAGAGAAAAAGAGAGAAACTTAGTTGATGCTAGATCTCGTTGACTGACAGAGGAAGAGAGAGAAAACTAGTCGGCGTTAGGTCTAACTGATTGACAGAAAAAAGAAAGAAAACCAGTCGGTGCTAAGTCTCACCGACAGAAAGAGGAAGAGAGAGATCGATGCTAGGTCATTCTGACTGACAGAGGAAGAGAGAGAAAACCAGTCGACGCTAAGTCTCATTGACTGATAGAAGAAGAGAGAGAAGACCAATTGGTGCTAAGTCTTACCGACTGATAGAGGAAGAGAGAGAAGGCTCAGTCAGCGGTAAGTCTCGTCGATTGATAGAGGAAGAGAGAGAAAACCAATTGATGTGAGGTATCATCGACTAATAACAGAAGAGAGAGAAAAGAAGTTGGTGTTAGATCTCACCACCTGATAGAGGAAGAGAGAGTAAGCTCAGTTGGTGCTAGGTCTTGCTGACTGACAAAGAGAGAGAGAGGAGACCAACCGACGTTAAGCCTTGCCAGTTGCATTAGAAGGGAACAAATTGAGATAAAGATGAGATGAGAAGTTAGAGAAAGAGATAGAGAATATAGAGAGAAAGAAAGAGAGAGTGGAGAAAGAGAAAGAGAGAAAGAGAGAAAGAGAGAGAAGAAATAAAGAGAGAGAAGAGAGAGCAAGAGAGAAGAGAAGGAAAGAGAAAGTAAATAAGGACAGAGAGGGAGAAGAGAGAAAGTTTCCTACTCGAAGGGCACCGACCCTTTTCTTCTTTCTCCTCTCTCTCTTCAAGATGTACTTACAAGCTTAAGCAAGGAATCCAAATTTTAATTCAATTCTCAAAAAAATCAACTGAAGGCCGAGGGGTCCCTTTACAATGAGGCAGTACCTATTTATATAGAATTGTGCCCAAACATGGGTGGATTGATCAAAATTAGATCTAATTGCTGAAAATTAAGATTTAATTGAATTCAAAGAAATTCTAAAAAAGGGTGCAAAAGGACTATTTTTCCCCTGCCTAACAATGTGTGGAATTTCAAAACCGTTCTTGCTGCTGCCCTAGAACTTGCGTGGTCTTCTGTGGATGACCTGGGGTAGCTCTAATGCCCGCTTGATCAAAATATTATTGTTTTCTTGTAGGGCTCGACATAACGATCGTTTTGATACCAACTTTGAGCTATCAATCATGTTTTTGAGCCATGATCACTAGAATTGAAATTTGTTTGAATCTTGAAAATTTCGGATCGATAGTGCTCTCGTTCCTTGATGTTTTTCTATAAGTTTTCATCGTAGTGCACTATGCATGTCATCACGATCGTGTGGAAACAAGCATGATGAGATTTGGAGTACGAACGAAAATTTTGCAACTTTTGAGTTTTGACCGGAATCTAAAATCCGGTTGCCGAAATTTCAGTTACTTCGTTTGCTTTGTGCATGAAATCTAACCGTCTATCATGTACGGGGTTGGAACAAATGAAAACCCTAGACCTTACGCACACAATGGAATAAGTTTGACATTGATCCGTTGCACGAGCGTCGTGATTTGGTGCATCAAGCGAGGCATGTTCGCTTGATGTTTAGCTTTTCGCCCTGCTCGAACATCGTCTCGGGGTGTACCACATATCAAATTGTTCGTCTCGATGAGACGAATATGCTAACCAAATTTGAGACCGATCCGACTTGGAACAAGTGAGTTATGGGCCTCGAAAGTGACTGCCTCTGACTGCAAAAAAAGCCACCTTTAATAGTGTTTTGGTGAAGTGAGGCCACAAGAGAATAGTGTGTGGCCCCTCCTATTTCATTATTTTACTCATATCTTTGTTTTGGAGTGTCTGATTAAGCCAAAACTTGGGCCATAAGCATTTTCACAGTGATTTAAGACACCAAAAATATAGTTCCAGTTGTAGGATCCATTTTAGGTGTTAAAGGCAATTTTTCCAAAAATTGTTCCTTTGGGTTTACTACCATAGACATGTCTGAACGTGATGAAACTTGGCAGGTGGTGTTTTGAAGTGCTGATAAAGATTTTGACCAGTTCTGGGGCCATTATGAGATTATCAGGAATTTTCACTGTTTTGTAGGCTTTCTTGACCTGCTTCCTACCAGGGGCCAAGATGATGAAAAATACGTTCAAAATGTCAATATCGAAGACAAATAAAATTGGCATGAGAAGCTTCCTGAAGCCTTGTGGGCTGATCATACTACTACATGAAATGCTACTGATTCCACCCCTTATTCTTTGGTCTATAGGATTGAGGCAGTTCTTCCCCTTGAAATTCTGCTCCCTTCATTGAGGGTCGCCATACATCAAGGATTGACTGAAGATGAGAGAGTCAGGCTTAAGTATCAAGAATTAGATGCACTCGATGAAAAGAGGTTGGAAGCGCAGCAGAATCTCGAGCTTAACTAGGGGAGAATGAATAAAGCCTTTGACAAGTCAGTCAAAGTCGGCTCATTCGCCGATGGGGATCCAGTTCTAGCCATCAAAAGGCTAATTTTTATGCATGGGCGGCGAAAAGGGAAGTTTGAACCTAAGTGGGAAGGTCACTTTATAGTCAAGAAAGTTTCGCTGAATGGAGCCTACATAGTGGCACATCCTGATGGAGCGGAGGCGATGCCCCTTATCAATGGGCGATATTTAAAGAAATACTACCCATGATTTATGCTCAACAAACTCAATATACAACAACAAAGAGTTAAAAGAAAGGTTGAAAGAAAGCAAGCAGGAAAGTAAAAAAAAAGTTAACTTTTTTTATTGCATTTACAGGAGTGACAAGTTACAATCAAAAGCCCATTATTAGGGAGGTTACAAATCTCTTGCATCTGAGAATAAGAGGATGATTACAAAACAAAACCCGTAGTGTTACTCTTGCATCTGAGGATAAGAGAACAGTTACAGGCAAAACATAAATGCCCTCATCATGAAGAAGAAGAAAAACCACTTGCAAGTCAGCTTCAGTTCATCTGTCCGGTGTTCATAAAGAGGATGGTTACATGCCAAAAGAAGAAGTCAACCATTTCGAGTCAGCTTTAATTAGTCTGAGGAGTATATCAAACATACAAAACAAACTTCTCTGGCAAGGAACTGACCTATGATAGAGAGCATACCCTGTCACAGTGGGTGCCCTTCCACAGAACAACATGGACTTCACTGCTGTGTTGGAGGACTTGGCTTCCCACTGACATTATAAGCCAAGTCTTACCATGGGTTACCGACCTTCACTGATCCCAGTCATCACCATGCACGATCACAATAGAACATGACTAATCACTGACTGTTGCCATGATGTGGCTTGACGCACGTCCTCGCATGGATGGACTAACAGCGATCCACTTTACCCTTCATCTCCGGTGATTGCTCACCTCCTGCGATCCTTCATCTCTGAGTAACTGTTGGCCTCTTGTGACCTCTCAGTTCCCCGTCGAAAACTCCCCTGGTCCCACCGGAAAAACCACTTCTCCCTCTCCTTCCCAACACCATAAACAAATTTCACTTGCCAGAAAATCACCGAAAAAACCAGCGAAAGTTCTCAAGCAGCCCTCTACTGCAAATTCCACTCTATTTCGCCTTCCCTGGTACCCCAAAGACCACTGTCAGTATTCCGGCAAACCCTTGCAAAACTCCTTGCTTCCTAACTCCAAGGACAGTAACCCTCGCGGAGGTCCCTGCATTCCCTTACTGTTTTTCTACCCTCTCAGCCAGAATCTGCTTGCCAGAATATTCTTGGAGACTACCTGCTCTGCGTGCTTTCTAGAGTTCTTGTCAGGAGCTCTCTCACCATCACTACTTAAAGACTTAGCTATTTTTACCTCCGGTGAAATAGTAAAAATGAGGTTGACCCCCTTATACAGGAAACGATTCCCTGAAGTACCCCCCACAAACCAGGAACGCCAATTGCATCCTAGAAAGCCAAACAATGGTGGGCTAGATCTGGTCGGGCTCAGACTCGAGGCTTGAATGAATGTCTACCACCGACCATGAAAACTCAAGACCAAGATAGGGTCAGGCTTGGGCTGGAGGCCCGAACACTAGCCCTTGCCAAACGCTGGTTGTGTTCTCAAATACCAATGTCGACTGTGTTTTTAAAGACTCAACACCGACTGTGTTTAAATGATCTAGCGCGGGCTATGATTTAAAGCCCTAGCACCGGTTGTGTTTTAAATGATCTAACGTCGGTTGTGTTCTCAATGACCCAGCGTCCACTATGTTCTTTTATGACCAGTGCTGCCTGTGTTCCCAAGTTTACTGCCACGTGTGTTGCTAATGCACCCACTAGCGTCATGTGTGTTGCCACTGCCCGTACTGAACACTGTACATGTCAATGCCTATTATCGTGTGTGTTCCACTCCTCACACTAGCACCATGCATGTTCTAGCGCCACGCGTCCTAGAGCCTAGTCATCACTCTGTGTGTCTTACCACTATCCCTAGTAGTGTTGCACTGAGATCATGACTCACGGCCGTTCCACCTAGGCCATGACTTGTCATCTCCAATAGAGTCAGGAGCAGGCCATCATCCCCAATAGGAGCGGTACCTGTACTATAGTCTATTGACCCCTAATGGAGTTAAGGTCATTGTTACCTCTTTAATCCCTAGCGGGTCTCTTCACACTTGGTTACCTTATTCCCAAGGAGTCGGATTACTTCCTATAAGCCTATGGAGCCTCATTATTAGCTCCAGGCAGTCATACGTATCCCCTAACCCCCACTAAAGTCTCTTCTCCATCTAAATCCCTTGTCGGTCTTAATCATTTTATCCTCAGGAAGTCAAGTTGCTATCAGTAGACTTATCCCCCACGTACCTTCACCTACATGGCAACTCGCACAATGGTCCACGCTGCATGACCTTAAACTGCACAGCCTTGGTCCATGCTGTATGACCGTTAATTGCATAGCCTTAGTATGCGCTCCATCACCGTAAACTGCACAACCTTGAACTAGGTGCACGACCCTAAACTGCATGGTCCAACCTATATGACCTTGAACTATAACAGAGGTCTAATTGCACGATAGTAAACTGCATGGTCCAAACTATATGACCCTAAACTATAGTGCACGTCCTAGCTGATGAAGTTAAAAGGCTTAGCACCATGGTCCAAACTATACGACCTTAAACTTCAGTAGAGGTCTAGTTGCACCACCTTAAACTGCATGGTCCAAGCTGCAAGACTATAAACTACATAGCCATGGTCCAAGCTATATGACCTTAAACCATAGTGTGCATCCTGACTGCATGACATTAAATTGCCTTGCATAGGTCTAGGTGGCATGACCTTAAACTTTCCCCCACATTACGTGGACACGCCATTTACATGCATCTTTATGCACGCCCTCCCCAACCGACCCGTTCATGTGTGCACCACCATTATTCCTTCCCCAGTGAATCTATTCACTTCATTACCCTCCATCATTCCCCACTGAGTCGCACCCATGCTCACGAAACGGCGAGCCATCCCGCCATCCATACTCGCCGTCGGTTAGTCGGTCACCACTTTCCGCCTTTCATCCATATACCATCCATCTTTCAAAGGTACCCTTGTGCCATTCTCCCCAAGTGAGTCAAACAACCACCATATTCACTTTGTGGTGTCCATAGATTGTCATCAATTACCACCATGGTCCAACTGTATGACCTTAAACTGCAGTCCACATCCTGGCTGCATGACGTTAAAAGGCTTCGCATAGGTCTCGGAGGCATGACCCTAAAGATGCCTTCTAAAAAAAAAAAAAAAAAAATGAATGAATAACAGGCATGCTGTATTCCTAGACAAAGGAACGCCATGAGTGAAAATGATAGACGGGCATGGTCACGAAACCATGAGTAAAAGAGTTCCATGAAAATGAAAACCTGGGCACGGTGAAAACTCGAAAGGGCATCGTATGTAAAAATGGAAGAAAATGATGGACATGATCGAAAGGTCATGACTAAAAGAGCCCCAAATAAAGGGAAGTTAGTGAAAACCGTCTTCTCGATGCCGCTTCCAAAATCCAAGTGAAAATCCATAAAGGATGCTTGGACCAATAAACAAGTTGATGTAGCACTCGCCTGTACAGGTGGCTTCAGCCTGCATTCAAGAGAAAAATCCTTGGTGTTCCAATACCAGGACCGTAAAAACGAAACAAGCTCCAAGGAAAAGATTCTGACAACCTGATTCCTTTCACAAAAAAGACTCGAAATATAGAAAACATGCCAAGAAGGAAAGACTAATCTCATGAAGGAGAGCACTGATACCACAAGGTCGCTAACACATTTCAAAATCCATGGTTTCACTTTAGGCATGTGATGCAGCAATTAGGATTGAATCCTCAGGTGTCACCTTGGACAAAGAAGAGAGGTCTCTTGATTGTTGAAACTGCAAAGCAGTAGGCAGGGGTTATACCCAAAGCTGATCACCTCGATAAACTGAGGTACCCTGCCTATCAAGGAATAACTGGTGCATAACCCAGACGACGCCGATTGAAGCTCTTCAACAAACCTTCCAAAACAAACAAACAAAATCCTCGAAATGTGGATCAACACTAAAGGATACAAACAAACCCATACCAAAATGGGAACAATGCCCTTAGACATGACACTCGACTGTCAGATGTGCCTGATTCTAACCCACGAGGTCCGTACAAAATCCTCAACTGTTAGAATCACAATTAGTCCCTTGAGGGTGAGGACTGCAACATGATCCCTCAAAATAGTCTCTTCTTCCCCTGAAGTCTCCACGGATGGACTTGTACATTGCATCCAAACATCTGAGCATCCTAGTTACAGCATTGCGTGGATATCTCCTCGACGTTCACGTGGTCCTGGGGCTACAAAGAAAACAGTAATAAAGTCGAGGAAATTTTCTGAATGCTGTCTTTTTAGCTTCTCTCGAAGCACAACATTCGGTGGGGCAAGCTGTTTGAACACAGTTTTCAACACCTTGATCCCCGATGCAAAATAAAGAGGAAGCGGATCATTAAAGCCTGACAAATAATGAAATTTTTGACAGTCTCATAATAAACCCAAAACTGGTCAAAATCATCATAAGGAATCAGAAAGGCCACTTGCTAAATTTTGTCGCCTTCCAACAAGTAACATAATGAAACAATTCCAGAAAATTTGGCTTTTAACATCGTGAAATGGACCCTTATAACTAGAACTCTATTTTTAGTGCATCAAATTGATGTGGGACCATTATTATTATATCCAACACGGTTTAAAACCCCTAAAGGTCAAATTTCAGCTTAAACGGACACTTCATGAAAACGTTATGGGTAAAAGATTGAAACAAGAGGAGCCACACACTATTCTCGTGAGGCCACCCTGCACCAAAAACCCCATTAAAGGTGGCTATTTTCAGATCATGCTCAAACTGATTGGAGCGTGTTCGTCTTTACAAGGCGAGCTTTTCAATATGTGGCACACCCTGTGACGACGTCAGAGCATGGAGAAAAGCTAGAGAGAAGTTGCCGATAAAGTGATTGAAAATTCCAGTGTCGAAATTCCAGATTCCTGTCAAAACTTCTAAGTTGTGAAACCTTCGTTTGGGCATGAAATCGAGCAGCGTTTGTTGCCACGAGATCGTGACGACATTCTTAGTGTGATCTAGTGAAGAAATCACAGAAAAAACATCAAGGAACGAGTACACTATCGATCCAGAATTTTCAAGATTCATCCAAATTTCAAGTGTCATTATCATAGCTTAAAAACATGATCTGTGGCTCGAAATGGGTATCAAATTGATCGTCATACCCAGCCTTACAAGAAAACAAATATCTTTCAATCAAAAGGGCATCAAAGCAACTCTGAATCATCCAAGAAAGATCACGCAAGTTCTATGACAGTAGTAGGGACTGTTTTGAAATTTCTTGAATTATTTGGCAGGGCAAAACAATCATTTTGCGCCCTAATTTTTTATTTTTTTTAATTCATAATAATTGTAATTATCATCAATTAGGCTAGTTTTTTGGTGTACACTCATGTTTGGGCCCAATTTTATGAATACATGTTAAGCACAATTGTCAAAGGACCCTCGATTTTGGAGATGATCAACAAAATTTAGAGCTTTTCATGTTGAAATTGTGGGTACATCTTGGAGAGAGAGAGAGAAAGAGGAGAGAGAAGAAAATACCCTCGATAAGGTAATTTTCTCTCTCCTCTTTTCTCTCTCATCTCTCTCTTTCTCTCTCCTCCTCTTTTCTCTCATCTCTCTTACTTTCTCTCCTGTTTTCTCTCTCATCTCTCTCTTTCTCTCTCCTCCTCTTTTCTCTCATCTCTCTTACTTTCTCTCCTGTTTTCTATCTTTCTCTCCCCTATTTTCTTCCTCTTTCTCTTTCCTCTCGTCTATATCTCTCATTCCTTTTTCTTCCCTGATCTTCTTTATCCACATTCTTTCTCTCTCTTTTATCTTTCCTTTCTTTTTCCTCTCTTTCCTTCTCTTTGTGTTCTCTCTCTTTCTCTTTCCTTTCTCTGTTAATGCATAACGAAATCTATTTCATGGCATGATGTCCTCTTGTTTCAAGGACGCAAGCAGTGAGCCGAACCTTAACCCGAGTGGTGGGTCGGGCCTCTGTTAAAGCTTTCTAGTCTAATCTTCTATCATGGACGAGGGATACTCATCACCATTCACGTTCTCTCTCTTCTCATCCCTCTAACATGAATGATGGAAGCACATCGCTGCTCATGTCATCTCTCTCTTCTTATCCTTCTGCGATCAACAATATAAGCACATCGTCGCCCATGTCTTCTCTCTCTTCATATCGTTTTGACATGGATGGCAGAAGAACCATCACCGTCCGTGTCTTCTCACTCTTCTCTTAATCCTCTATCATGAACGACGGAAACACCATCGCCGCTCATGTCTTCTCTCTCTTCTTATCCTTCTGTCATGGACAGCAGAAGCACATCATCGCCCATGTCTTCTCTCGCTTCTTATCCCTTTTATACGGACAGCAGAAGCACATCATCGCCCTTGTCTTCTCTGTCTTCTTATCCTTATGTCATGGACAACAGAAGCACATCACTACTCATGTCTTCTCTCTCTTCTTATCCCTCACAGACGATAAGCACATTGCCACCCATGTTTTCTCTCTCTTATCTTTCATTCTCTGTCATGGACGATGGAAGCTCATCATCGCCCATGTCTTCTCTCTCTTCTTTTATTCCTATGCCATGGATGATGGAAGCTCATCGTCATCCACGTTCTTTTCTATTCTCTCTCATTGTTGTGAAGGTTCTTCCTTCTCCCTTCTCTATATTTCTTCTTCTTCCTTCTTTCCCTTATCTCTTTCTTCTCCCTCTGTTATTCTTCACTCTCATTGATATTGTACCTGCTTTATTGCCACGATAAGCTAGCCATTGTGCCAGACTGGCCAATGATCGTTCTAACGTCTAGTGGTATTGTTGTTGCGCCGATCTAGCTACCGTGCCTTCTTTGCTACCACACTAGGCCAATCACTTGTTAGTCTAGCTGCTGTGTTAGTCTAGTAACTTAGTCAAATTCTCATCTTCCCCATCCCTTTGCTTTACCCTTTTCTTCTTCTTTCATCTATTTTCTTCCCCTTTCTTCTTTTGGATGTGCACTCCTATGTACATTTTCTTCAAGATAAGGTGGGGTCTCTTTTGGCCCACTTGTCTTGTAAACTTAACCATGTGTGTGTGATTACAGAAACAAGAGAATACGGACCAAGGGAGGTGATTTAGAATGACATCTACGATTGGGGGGCTTTCTTCGTGATATAAGAGGGCACCCATGTGAGCCAGCCTGAGTAGGTCTTGAACCCACATTAAATTCCTCTCTCATCGGTTGGTATACCTGCCCTCGCTCTTGAGCGAGGTTCCCGAGAGAGCGATCTCAAAGTCTCGAGTTCTCCCGAAACTCGAGACGCATGCTGTCTGATCATCTAGATCTGAAGGGAGAGATCGAGGCTCCTAACCAAGTGAATACTCATCATCGTCCATGTGTTCCCTCTCCTCATTTCCTCTGTCATGGACGACAGAAGCTCGTCACTGTTCATGTTTTCTCTCTCCTCATCTCTTTATCATGGATGGTAAAAGCTCATCACCATCCATGTTTTCTCTCTTCTCATCTCTTTATCACAGACAATGGAAGCTCATCACCATCCGTATTTTCTCTCTCCTCATCTCTTCATCGTGGATGGTAAAAGCTCGTCATCATTCGTGTTTTTTCTCTCCTCATCTCTTCATCATGTATGATAGAAGCTCATAATTGTCCATGTTTTATCTCTCCTCATCTTTTCATAATGGATGGTGGAATCTCATCACCATTTATGTTTTATCTCTCCACATCCCTTCGTAATGAATAGTGGAAGCTCATCATCATCTGTGTTTCCTCTCTCCTCATCTCTTCGTCATGAACAGTGGAAGCTCATTGTCGTCCATGATTTCTGTCTCATCATTTCTTCGTCATGGATGGTAGAAGCACATCGTCGTTCATGTTCTCATCCTCTCTCCCTCTTTTGTCACGAGTGGTGAAGGCTTATCGCTGTCTGTGTTTTTTTTGCTTTGCTCTTTCTCTCTCTTCGATCATGGATGGTGGAAGATTATCGTCGACCATGTTCCTTCCTCTTTTCTCTCTCCTATCATGGACTACGGGAGTCAATCGGCGTCCATGTTTCCCCTTCTTATTTCTCTTCTTTCTCTTCCTTCCTCTATCTCTTTCTCTTCTTCCTTTGTCTTTCTCTCTCTTCCTCCTTTGTCTCTCTCTCATCTTCCTTTTTTTATCTCTCTCTTCTTTCGCTTCCTTCTCTCTCTCCCTTTCTCCCTTTTCCTTCTTACTTCCTTTCCCTTCTTTCATTCTATTCTTCTTCTCTCTCCTTACTCTCTCCTCTTTTCTTCCCCTTCTCTCTTGTGTTATTTTCCGTTTCGCTCTTTTTCTTTTTCCTCTTCTTTATTCTTCCTTTCTCGTTTTACAAGGGAGGTTGAGACTAGTATTATCATGGTACTCCTATCATCTAGCCATAATTTCGTTGTGACAGTTAGAGTTATTGTGCTCGTCTTACTGCCACGACAGACTAGCCATCGTATCAAGCTGGTCGGTATTGGTACCTAGTAGTACTGTCGTTGTGCCGGTCTGAGTTACCGAGCCTGTCTTGCTACCAAGCCGAGTCAATCACTTACTAGTCTAGCCACTGTGTCAGTCTAACCGCTCAGTCAAATTCTTCTCACCCCAATCTCTATTCTCGTATTATGTCCTTCTTCTTTTGGACGTGCACACTTGTGTACTCTCTCTCAAAGACAATGTGGGGTCCCTTACCTCACTTGTCTTGTAATATTAACCATGCATGTGTGATTACAAAAACATGAGAGTACAGGCCAAGGGAGGCGATTTCGAACTAGTTGTAAGACTAGGGGCTATCTTTGTGATCTAAGACTGCACCCACGCAAACCAGCTCGAGTAAGTTTCGAACCAACCTTAAATTCCTCTCTCAACGGTTGGTATACCTGCCCTTGTTCTTGTATAAAGTTCTCGAGAGAACGATCTCAAGTCTCGGGATCCCTTGAAACCCAAGACACATGCCGCCAGATCATCAAGACCTAGAGGGCGAGATCGAGGCACCTAACCAGCTTGGCGACTCCACTAGAGAATTGCTACCCCTTTGTCAAATTGTTCTTGTTTAGTTAGTTTCTTTTCTTTTTTTTCTGCATCATTTCCACGTGGCATCAGGGTTCTTTAACCCATTCATCCAGATCAAGGATTTTTTCATCCCCGCATTCTATGAGCGTCTTCCAAGAACAAGTTCCTTGAACTTCATTCCCAACTTTTCTTTTGAGCAAAAACTAGTATCTAGCTCCCAAGTCTTACCTTGGAAAGGTGTGAGCAAGGACCTTGTATGAAGGTATTTTTCAGCACCTTGGTCCCTGGTAGGAAGTAGGTCAATAAAGTCTACAAAACAGTAGAAATTTTCGACAGTCTTAGAATGGCCCCAGAATTGGTCAGGATCATCATCAGCACTTCAAAAGTCCACCTGTTGAGTTTCACCACAATCAAACATGTCTAAGCAATGAACACAAAGAAAAAATTTCAGCGAAATCAGTCTCTTGCACCCTGAAATAGATCCCGTAACTAGAGTTGTACTTTTGGTGCGTCAAACAGCTGTGGGACCACCACCATTACATCCGACACGATCAAAAACCCTTATGAGTCAAGTTTCAACATAATCGGGCACTCCGGGATAATGTTTTAGGTAAAAGACTAAAAAGGGGGCCGCACACTATTTCTATGTGGCCACCCTACACTAAAACACCATTAAAGGTGGTTATTTTCACAGTCACGGGAAGTCTCTTTCGAGTCTTATATCTCACTCGTTCCAAGTCGGATCGCTCCCAAATTTGGTGAGCGAGTTCGTCTCATCAAGATGAACAATTCGATATGTGGTACACCCCATGACAACACTCAAGCAGAGAGAAAAACTAATTGAAAGTCGCTGCTCTATGAAGGAAGTTGCAAAAAATTAAGCAGTAGTACACCTCATTCGAGAAGTAAGATCATGACGCTCGCATATCCGATCTGTACGAAACCCATTACATTATGTGTGTGAGGTTTAGGGCTATCTCTGGTCCAAACCTCTCGTATAATGAATGGCTAGATTTCACTCACGAAGGCGTAAAAGCTACTGTAAATTCGAGCGGCTAGATGTCAAGATTCCGGCCAAAACCTCAAGACACCAAAATCTTCATCCGGACACGAAATCAAACTATGTTCATTGCAACATGGTCATGATGGCATGCTCAGTTTCATTTAGTGAAAAAATCACGAAGAAATGTCAAGGAATGAGCACACAATCGATCTGATGTTTTCAAGATTCATTCAAAATTCAAGTATCATGATCATGGCTCAAAAAGATGACTCATGGCTCGAATTTGGTATCAAAATGATCGTCATGCTGAGCTCTATAGGAAAATAATAATCTTTTGATCAAATGGGCATCAGAACGACCTCGGGTCAGCCATGAAAGATCACGCAAGTTCTCCGGCAGTGACATGGACTTTTATAGAATTCCACACATTGTTAGGCTGAGGCAAAACAATCCTTTTGCACCCATTTAAGGAATTTCTTTTAATTCAATTAAACTGAAATTATCTTTAATTCTAGCTAGTTTTTCCGTATAGACACATGTTCTATCTCAATTCTATATAAACATGCAAAGCATAAAGGGCCTCAACTCATTTTTTTGATTGATTCAATAAAATTTCTATTCTTACAGAAGTTCTTGGGTACGTCTTGGAGATAGAGAGAGGAAAGACAAGAAAAGGGTCGGTAACAGGTAATTTTCTCTCTCCTTCCCTCTTTCTCTCCTCACCTCATTCTCTCTTCCCCTCTTTCTCTCTCCTCCCCTCTTTCTTTCTCTATCCCTCTTTCTTGCTCCCCCCTTTTCTCTATGTTTCTCCTCTCTATCTCTTTCTTTCTTCTTCTCATCTCTATCTCTTTCCCTATCGTCTTCTCATCTCTATCTCTTTCTCTCTCTTCTTCACATCTTTATCTCTTTCTCTCTCTTCTTCTCGCCTTTATCTCTTTCTCTCTTCTTCTCATCTTTATATCTTTCTCTCTCTTCTTCTCATTTTCATCTCTTTCTCTCTCTTCATTTAGTATTTATTTCTTTCTCTCTCTGCTTCTCATCTTTATCGCTTTCTCTCATCCTCTCTTCTCCCCTCTATTCCTTTTCTCTCTCTTCTCTTCTCTCAATCGAACAAACGTAGCATCGGTTGGTTTCCTCTCTCTCTGTCCGTCAATCGGTGACACCTAGCGCTAACTGGTTTTCTTTCTCTGCTCTTCTAATGCAACTGACAAGATCTAGCACCGATTGGTTTTCTCTCTCTTTGTCTCTCTCTTTTTCTATCAGTTGGCGAGACCTAGCACCGACTGGTTTCCTCTCTCTTCATCTGTCAGTCGGTGAGACCTAGCATCGAGTAGTTTTCTCTCTCTTCTTCTATTAGTCGATGCGACCTAATGTCGACTGGTTTTTTTCTCTTCTTTTATCAGTCGACGAGACTAACGTCGACTGGTTTTCTCTCTCCTCTTCTGTCAGTCGGCGAGACCTAGCACCAACTGATTTTTCCCTCTCCTCTTCTGTCAGTCGACGAGACTTAGTGCTGGTCGGTCTTCTCTCTCTTCTTCTGTCAGTCGGTGAGACTTAACACTGGTTGGTCTTCTCTCTCTTCTTCTGTCAGTTGGCTAAACCTAGTGCCGACTAGATTTCTCTCATCTCATTGTAGTTCTATTGTCTAGCAGTAAGTTGTTTGTGTCAGAATTACTTGACCCTCTTTATTGCCTCAACAGACCAATCATTATGCCTAGCTAGTCAGTATTATTAACGATGTCTAATAATAATCTTGTGAACCGATCTTAGTTACTGAGCTCATTTTACTACCACGTCAGGCCAGTTATCCACCAGCCTAATCACCACGCTGATCCTCTCGCTTAGTCGAATTCTTTTTCCTCCTCCATCTTTCTTTCTTCGTTTTGAATGTACATGCTTGTGTACATTCATCAAAGAGGAAAAGGGTGAGGTCTAGCCCACCTTTCTTATAATCTTTTCCATATATGTGTGTCATTGTAGAAAAGCAGAAAACAAGAAGAATAGGGAGGTGATTTCGAACAAGTTTTATTACTTGGGGGTTTTCTTCGTGATCTAAGAGGGCGCCCACGCGAGTCAGCCCCAGTAAGTCCTGAACCCACCTTTAAATTCCTCTCTCACCGGTTGGTAACTCCTACCGCTGTTTTCGAACAAAGTTCCCAAGAGAGCGATCTCACAAATGTCTCGGGTCTTCCCCCTGAAACTCGAGACATGTGCCGCCCGATCCCTAAACTGATTCGAAGGGTGAGATAAAGGCACCTAACTAACTTGGCGACTCCACTAGGGAATTACTACACCTTAGTCGGATCGTTCTTGTTTAGCTAGTTTCTTCTTTTATTATTTGCTTTCATTGTCTTTCACATTTTATATATGGCTTGCTTGTTCTGTAACCAACTTATCCGGATCAGGGATTTTCTTATCCCTGTATTCGAGAGCATCTCTAGGGAACAAGTTTCTTCAACTTCGTTCCTAACCATCCTTTCTTAACCAGGATCGGTGTGAGGTGGGACAAAAAATTCCCTTACTCCCTATCTCCTCGCTCTAGCGGAAACTCCACTAAAGCACCCTGCATTCATAGCACTTTAGTTGCCCCACACAACATGTAACCAGCCATTGGCAAGTCACTTGCAAGTCGTGTTCCCGAGGTACGTCGGAAGGCTCCCCAGTCCCTTTCTGCAAAAGGCAAACAAGCTGCCATTGCTTCTGTCGGTCGCCCTAGGGCTACCCCCGACATGTCTGCACCATTGGTCTCTATCCCTAGAGGATCATGTCGAGGTGGAAACCCCACGGTCTTCATCCCTCACGCACATGACAAGGCTCATGGGCTACCCTTTCAAGCCACACCATGGGGCTGTTATCTCGAGACCGTGTCCAAGATCGAACCTTTTAAGGCCACGTCCAATGCATGCTACTCATATGCATCTCACTACTTAGGGCAACGTCATTGCCATGCCAATCCGAGTACAAGGGAGATGACCTTCTCGTCCTCGTACTTTGCACACACAAGCGCACCAGTGACCGGGTTGACCCCTAGGTCAGCCGTGACCCTTCTTTAAGGGATGCGCACTCGTCACCATCATAGACACCCTCACGCCCTCGACTCAGGCCTCCACAGGCATCAACCCAGCTCCAACCCACTCCTTTTTCATCAAGCAAGCCCCTTCAGCCTTGGTACTCGAAGGTTTTCCCTAAGAGTATGATCTTGAACCAGCCCCATTACTTTGGTTGTGTCTCTCGAGTCCACAAGAGACCTCGGGGCATCGACCTGATGAAAGATCGAGTCCTTCATCCTCCCCGGCCAAAGATGACTCCAGTTCCTATCCCTCATCCATTGCCGCATCTGATGGAGACAACTCTCTTATGCATAAGAAGACCTGATCAGTCGCAACCTAGATGCCAGCTTTGGCATGAGGTCCATCAAAACGTCATGGCTAAACGCGATAGAGGTATGCAAATCTTAACTAGAAAGGTGACCAAGGGAGTCAAAATGACCAATTTTGACGACCCTCTTCACTTGAATCCCTTCTACCCCCTTCAGACGATGAAGCCTGAAGAAGAGCACCATGAGCCTTGTCTTATGGTAACTGTTGTGGAAAAATACCCAACCGCTTAGCAGCCACGGTCCTAAGACCATTGCGAGCCGATCCAAACACGACCAGCATACAAGAGTTGAGTTCAGTTAGGGCATGCTGACCTCCTGCTGACTGACCTACCACATACAACCTGCCAAGTTCGCAAGCCCTCTGTTTGCACTCATGTTGACCTTCATAGTGAAACAATCAGCGTAATGGTCGTAAGCTAGCCCAGCGATGCACATGAACAAGTTTGAGGATATGGTGTGTGCGATGATGGACAATTCCCATCACTCTGATGAGGACAATTCCCATCACTCTGATGGTGCACCTCCACGACTGCCCCCTCCTTCTACCTCACAGGACAATTCTATCCCTCATTCAGTCTCTTAGACAGACATTGACGCAATGGTCACCCATAGTCTAATGAATAGACAAATCCTGGGGATATAGGGCGCAACGCCTTATCAAAGGCCATACCCCTCGTATATTGATCACGTCCCATTTCCCTCATATTATAAGACGGGGAAGTTTCCTTTATTCAACGGAACAACGTCCCTGAACCAGCATATTGCCCACTTCCAAGAAGCATGTCGAGAAACAACGGCTGATGGGAGACTTCTTCTCCAACAATTTGTTGAGAGCCTCAATGGCCCAGCATTGCAATGGGATGTCCGACTTCCTCCAAATTCAATCCATATGTGGGAGGAGATGGAGAGGTTATTCTATCAATGCTTCTATGAGGTCGCGAGAGAGGTTCAAACCATTGAACTTATCATCCTGACTCAAGACCCCGATAAGCCCATAGATCAGTTCATATCAAGAAGGAGAAACTTGGCTTCCCGCCATCCTAATCCTATGCTTGAGAAGGAAGCAGTCCAAACTTGCGTGAGGAACGTGCGACCCGCGATCGCTCTACATATTGAGGCCTCTAATCTAACCTCCATCTCAGATCTGATCTCTAAATCAGTCTGCATAGAAAGTCTATCACGCCACCATGGTGTGACACGACAACCATCTACATGTTTAGCAAACAACCAGGGCAATGGTAACTCTCAGAATAACACACGGGGTAGCCAACAGAAAGGAGTAATCAATGCGGCCGTCATGGTCACTGATTGGAAGAAGGCTCCCTTCCAAACTTTGGACCTCTCTAAAGGAGTAAGAACAACAAAGGAAGCACCCCAGGCTGACAAGCAACAACAATCGTACAATCACGTTCCCCCACCTGCCAACCTTGATCGGGGTGATTATTTCACTAGGCATAAGAACAAGGTCTACCCCTTTAAGAAGGAATGGATTTGGGCACTATTCTGATTATTATTGGAACAAAACATGATCCAGCTTTCGGAAACAAATTCCCTGAACAACTTGGCCTTGACACTCAGGCTAATTATTGTGCCTACCATCGGAGGATAAATCATCCCACAGATGACTGCTACATGTTGAAGGATATTATCGAGGTGCTGATTTTGAAGGGTCAGACAAAGCTTGAAGACTTAAAGAGAGCCTTCGGGGAAGCCGGGGGCTCTCATGTCGTAACCATCCAAGAGGAAGACGAAATGGCCAGTATCCTTTACACCTTCTTCATTATAGTGCTTCAGGAAGGCATAAGGGGGCAGAAATCGTTGGTGCCCATACCATCAGATAAGGGGTTATTACGTATCAAAATGCACAGGTTTCCTTTATATATTCACGAAGAAAATGGGGAAGTGTCAGGAGTTTTACAATCTCCCTGTACATGACCCCCAAGTCACTTCTCCATTAGGGCAAGGAGATCTCTCAAAGAAACACCTTCTTATCAATAACTTTGACTCTACAGAACCATTGATTCCTCAGCCCTGAAAAATATATCATGGCCGAAGCAGACTCAAATCTTTAAGGTGAGAAACAGTTTGCCAAGCTAGGGTTGTTCAGGAGCCTAGCAAGATGGATCAAATGTCACCTCAGAAAACCAGAAAAAGACAGGCACGAAGGGCTACTCACCGAAGAAACAAGCCCGCTCAACCCACAGTTGAGAAGGAATTTCTCAAGCCCCTTCCTCCACTGCCAACCTCACTGAACTTCTTCCCTGGCACGAGCCTTCTCCCTTCTTCATCCTGTCAAGAAGACAACCTCGTGCCATCTCCCACTCACCATACGTCTATTGAGGGTGAGGATGTTAAAAGCATTCCCCAACAGTCTAAGTAAGGGAAAGACCTAAAAGACCCTCTACACCTGTCCAACCCTGGTGATGACGTAAGAAGCTGCCTAGATCGGTCTAATGAGGGGAACGACCTTAAAAGCCCCCCACCTTCTAACCCTTCTCCTCCTTCTTCTCCTACTTCTCTTTCTCTCTCTTCTGTCTCTTCTGCAGGTATAACCTTGATATGCATCGACTTCGAGGCTCTAGACTGAGAACTTGTAGGATCCAACATAAGTAGGACACAGTGGAAGCAATTAAGGAAGACCCTGGCACAGGCAGCCTAACAGTTTTTGATGCCCTAGCAGCTAAAGCCAAGACAGAGCCACCTTCTTTAAAAAAGTGTAAAAAGTCGAAGCTAAAACAACCCTAGTGGCCCCTTGAGCCTAACTTTTAGCAGAGATTGAGAGAGGCAAGAGGGCAAAGTTTCTACACTCAAGAGGCTTGCCACATGATACAAGTCTGTGAAGAACCATCCGGCTCGGAGTAAACACTTTAAGAATTTATACAAATACCCGTGATTCATGCGATACACTCTTCATATCATTATCACTGAACCTCAATTTTCCTCTAACTTTCAAGATAAGTCTCTTCAACCTAACAAGTTTTCCACTTTTGAGGTTGACCTTCCTGTAACTTGGTTTGAGAAAGGTGCAGAAATTATGATTCACTCTAGACCTCTATCAGAGGTAGAAATGTCAGAATCATGGGTCTTTGCACTTGAAGGTCGATCAAAATATCTCAAAAAAAGACGATGAAGAATTGCAAGAGGCTCTAAAAGAATGGGAAGGAGGTGGTCAGGCCACAGCTGACGAAGTCGACAAAAATCTTGGAGACGAAGCGGACCCCAGACCCACTTTCATTTCATCTAATATGTCTCTAGAAGAGAAAGAAGATTTCATCACCTTCTTGAAAGCAAATAGAGGCGTCATTGCTTGGCACTATCATGAGAAGCCTTGTTTAGACCCTAAAGTAGGCGTTCACCATCTCGGCATCGATCCCACTATCAAACCCGTCAAACAGAAATCGATAAGGTTCAAACCTGACCTCAAGATGCAGATAGATGCTGAGGTGACCAAACTCAGACAAGCAAGTTTTATTTGTGAGGTCACATACCCAAAATGGCTAGAAAATGTTGTTTTGGTCAAGAAGAAGAATGGTCAAATCAGAGTGTGTATTGACTTTCACGGTTTGAATATCGCATGTCCAAAGGATGACTTCCTGTTGCCATTCACCGAGATGCTCATGGACTCTACAACTCACTCTCAAATCTTCTCCTTCATGGATGAATATTCCAGGTATAACTAGATAAGGATGGCGGCCGAAGATGAAGAGGCCACTGCATTCCTAACTCCAAAAGGGGTCGTCTGTTATACAATGATGCCTTTTGGAATAAAGAATCCCGGCCCCACATACCCGATAGAAATGACGACCAATTTCAACGACATGAGGCACAAAAAGGTGGAGTGTTATGTAGATGACTTAGTGGTAAAATATGAAAAGAAGGATGCTCACATGAGAGACCTTGAAAAGGTATCCATGTGGTTTCTCCTTCATCAACAAAAAATGAACCCACTGAAATGCGCCTTTGGCAAGCGCTCCAGAAAATTCTTGGAGTTCATCGTCAGACATCGAGGCCTTGAAGTCGAGCTAGTCAAGATCAAGTCAATCCAAGAAATTCCATCACCGATTACACTTCTAGAGCTGTGCTCTCTTCAAGGGCAGCTGACATACATGCACAGGTTCATCTCGAACGTCTTAGGTTGCTGTAAACCCTTTACACACCTACTAAAGAAAAATACCCCATTCATCTGGGACGAAACATGTTAGGCAGCCCTTGACGACATCAAGCATTATTTAATCAACCCTCTAGTACTCTCTACACCAGTATTGAGAAAACCCCTCATTTTATACGTGACTGCTTTGGACGAATCACTCGGAGCATTATTGGCAAAAAACAATGAAGAGGGAAAAGAGACTTCGTTATAATACCTCAGCCGTAGGAGGCAAGGGGTCGAGAAGAATCATCCCCCTATTGAGAAGATGTGCCTGGACCTGATATTCGTAGTGTAAAAACTCTGCCATTACTTGCTTGGTCTTCAAATGAATCTTATATCAAAAGCTGATCCTGTAAAGTTTCTCATGACATGCCCATGCTTGTTAGGACACCTTGCTAAGTGGGCATTATTGCTGAAGGAATTTGACATCATGTATGTCCCATAGAAGGCCATTAAGGGTCAGGCCGTGGCTGACTTTCTCGCAGCGCACCCCATACTGACGGAATCTCCTCTATCAACCGACCTCGCTGATGAAGAAGTATTATGTGCAGACCTTACTCTTATGTGGGAATTGTACTTCGACAGAGCCTTCCAATTAGATCGAGGAGGGACCGGAGTAAAATTCCTTACTCCGAGAGGAGGAATATTGCCACTTTCTTTCTCTCTCGCTCAAGCCAGCTCTCATAGTGAGGTAGAATATCAGGCCCTTATAATCGGACTCGAGATAGCCTTTGACCTTGGCTTGGAGCAGCTCAAGATCTATGGCGACTCTGAGTTGGTTATCGGACAACTCAAGGGGATTTATGATGTGAGAAAAGACACTCTCAAGTCTTATCACGATACTGTAAAATCATATATGGCTCAGTTTGAGGACATATCCTTGAGTTACAACCCCAGAAGGCTACACTCACAGGCTGATGCACTTGCAAAACTCGGTGCTGCAATTCATTGGTCCTGATCAGAACCCACTCTTGTCTGGGTGGCACACTGGAGACACATCATACTAAGAACTGAAGTTGATGCGGATGATGAGAGAAATATCTTCCCCCAGTGTCATCCTTATCCATTTGGAGAACTTCTATCAGCCAAAGAAGTAATCAAGATTGAACAAGCAATAGAACAAAGTCAAGGAGCTAAGGGTCGGAATCAAGAACCATAATTCTTTGACCCAATGTGTTTAGAAATTGAGCAGGTTGAAGATTGGAGAGAGCCCATCACCAGTTTCCTAAAACATGGCAGGCTCCCAAATGATCGTACCGAACATAATAGCATACGTCGAATGTCTACCAAGTAAACCGTCCTTGAAGAAGATGCTCTCTTCAGATGGTCGTATGATGCCATTCTTCTTACATGCGTCGATATCCAAGAAGTAAATAAGGGGTTAGAAGAAGTCCACTCTGGTATTAGTGGACTACACCAGTCCGGTCCTAAGCTCTATAAACGAATACGTAGGTTGGGATACTATTGGGCTTCCATGATTGTCGATTCTTTAAGCTATGCTAAAAAGTGACAAGTATGCCAAATACATTCCAGCCTAGTTCACTAGCCTCCAGAGCCTTTACACCCCACGGTTGCATCATGGCATTTCTCACAATGGGGTTTGGACATCGTTGGGCCTAATGACCCTCCTTCCACAATGGGCCATGTTTTTATCTTAGCTGCAACATATTATTTCTCTAAGTGGGCTGAAGTAGTCTCCCTTAAGCAGGTTCCTGAGATAGTGGTGGCCTACTTCGTTCAACATCATTTCATATATCGCTTCGAAATGCCCGACAGGAGTATAACTGATAATGGTCCTCAATTTAGGAGTCATCACATAGATCGCTTAGTTAACCAATTCAGTTTCGAATAGAGGTACTCGACTATGTACCACCCTCGGGTGAATGGATTAGCTGAGGCTTTCAATAAGACTATGTGAAACGTTTTAAGAAAGTCAATATCAAATACAAGGAAGAACTGCCATGAGAAGCTTCTCGAAGCATTATGGGCTTATCGCACTACTACGTGAAATGCTACTGACTCCACTCTTTATTCTTTGGTTTATGGGGGTGAAGCAGTTTTACCTCTTGATATACAAATCCCTTCGCTGCGAGTCGTTATTCATTAAGGAATAACCGAAGATGAGAGAGTTAAGCTCCGGTATCAAGAATTGAACGCACTCGATGGAAAGAGGTTATAGGCTCAGCAGAGCCTTGAACTCAACCAAGGGAGAATGAAGAGGACTTTCAACAAGTCTATCAAAGTCCACGCATTAACCCGTGGTGATCTAGTCTTAGTTGTCAAAAGACCTATTGTTAAGCACGACCGGCGTAAAGGGAAGTTTGAGCCTAAGTGGGAAGGTCCCTTTATAGTAAAAAAGGTCTCGCCCAATGGAGCCTATATATTGACACAACCTGATGGAGACAAGGCGATGCCCCCTATCAATGGACGATACTTAAAGAAGTACTATCCATGATACATATTCAAAAGAAAGAGACTCAACGCAAAAATAAGCAAGATAGTCCAAACAAACTCTAAATCTTTTTATTGCAGTAAAAATGAGTTACAAGTTACAAGAAGCCCATTACTAGGGAGGTTACAAGTCTCTTGCATCTCAGGATAAGAGGACAGTTACAATCGAAAACCTACAGTGTTGCTCTTGCATCTGAGGATAAGAAGACGATTACAGGCCAAAACAAATGCTTGCCCCATGAGGGAGAAGCAAACCCACAAAAGAAAGGCTTTCCTCATGAAGAAGAAGCGAAACCACATGGAGAGTTAGCATTAATTCATCTTACGAGTAAGAAGATGGTTACAGGTCAGAAGACAAAGAAGAGCCACTCCAAAACGTTAGCCTCTGTCTATCCGACCTGTATGCCAAACGTACAAGACAGATATCTCATCTAATGTGTATATCAATGTGTATATCAATCAAAACCAGCACCAGCTGTGTCCACCAAAGGCCAGCACCGGTTGTGATTCTAACCCCTAGCATCAGTTGCCTTTCTTGAGGTTCAACGCCGGTTGTGTTAGCACTCCAAACCATCAGCGCCAGTTGCCCTAGCAATGACAACACTTCTGATTAATGCTAGCTCTGTCGTGATTGTTCTCTTCTTGAGAATCCTCGTTTTCAAAGCCTAAGTTTGCGCACCTCCCTAATGGACACAAAATTTTTGGAGGTAACCGTATGCCTCCCCAACGATGTTTCACCTCCTCCAGCCATATACCTTCCACGATTGTCCACCTCCCATAACTGTTCGTCTAGCGTTGGAACTTCTCCAACATGATCGAAAACCCGCTGAAAAACTTTGCCACCTATGTTTTTGGCCAGGACAGCACCAATACCTCACAGAAAATTTCTGTAAACTTCTCTAAGTTCCCGGAAACATCTGCAACATCACTAACAGTGTCAAAATGTGGCAACAATCTTCGAGAAACTTCTTAAAAACTCCTAAAACGTGCAGAAATGCTCACAGTTTCACTTCTTGCCTCTTCTACCAAAACTACATCATTTGGAACCTTCTCCCTTCATCAAAAAATCCCTTGTGCTAAAAAAAAAAAAAAAAAAACTCTCCCTATAACTTCGCCTGACAAAGTCTGCACGCCAAAGGTCTTCCCTGCAAAACCTTTGCTAGAGTCCCACCGTTGGCTGAAAACCTTCCCCGCAAAACTTTTGCTGAAGTCTCATTGCTCGTTGGAACTTCAACTGAGCACCCTCTCCTCACGGTTAAGGGAAACTTGTGCTTAAGATTTTTTACCCTTGGTGAAAAATAAGGGAAAACGGGATTTTACCCCCTTATATAGGCCAACTGCCCCAAAATTTCCCTCACAAATTGGGAATTCTAATTGCGTCCAAGGGCAGCCAAGTGAAGATGAGCCGAGTCGGGCTTTGATTCGAGGCCCAAGGTAACTCTTATCGATCCATCCCCAACGTCAGTTGATGTAGCACCGGGTGAATTTCAATCAACCTTAGCGTTGGTTGACTTAGCACCAGGAGTGTTTCCAAACAACCCTCGTGTTGGTTGACTTTGCGCTGCGTGTGTTTTCAAATGACCCTAGCACCGTTAACTTAGCGCCAGTTGTCTTCAAATAATATCATGGGTTGTTCACAATGCCAGCAGACCCTTTAACAACCTAGTGCCGGGTGTGTTTTTGAGAACTCAGCGCCAATTGAATACTCACAAGAAGTCACTAGCGTGCCACCTGGCGCCGGCCGTATTTTCAGCACCTATTATCACCTACTCCTGGGGGAAGTCTTGTGCGTCCTACCACTTATTCTTAGTGGGGTTGCACCAAAGTTGTGACCTGTCATCACCAGGCTGTTGCACCCAAATTGTGGCCTATCTTCCCTAATGGAGTTAGGAGCTGTCCCTCATCCCCAAAGGAGTCACACCCATATTGTAGTCCATTATCCCCATTGAAGTTAGGGTCATTCTTACCTATCCAATTTTTGGTGGGTCTATTTCACACCCACCTATCTTTCACCCTAGAGAGTATGCTTACCCCTTACTGAGCCTTAGTGAAATCCGCTTTTGTTGGCCATCCTTCATCAAGACACCATTTCCATCGGATCCCTCCGTTTTTCAATGGTCTTAACCATTTTATCCTCAGGGAATCAGATTGTCATCCACATATCTGTTCTCCATGGAGCATGGTCCAAATTATATGACCTTAAACTGTAGCGGAGGTCTAGTTGCACGACCTTAAACTGCACGGTCATAGTTGTATAACTTTAAAATGCATAACCACGGTCCAGCTGTATGACCTTAAACCATAGTACACGTCCTAGCCCCATGCGTTAAAAGGCTCAGCACCATGGTCCAAACTATATGACCTTCAATTGTAGCAGAGGTCTAGTTGCACGACCTTAAACTTCATGGTCCGTGCTGCACGACCATAAACTGCACAACCACGGTCTAGATGCATGACCCTAAA